>JAQMYJ010000038.1:10272834-10294044 GCA_030014305.1 Clarias laeviceps
GCTGTAATGTAACTGATTACTTTTTGAAGACAGTAATTTTGTAATGTAATTAGTTACTTTAAAAAGTAACGTCCCCCCAAATTTTCTAATTCAACCTGGCAAGCAACATTTTTATTTTGCAATATTAAAAATGGAGGGGAAAAAAGAGAAGCTGGTGAGGGCAAGTGATGACTAGCTTGTTTCCTGTGCGTTCTGCAACATTAAAGCTCTTTTCATGCGTGAGACTCACGATGTTGCCAGGTTCATCAGTTCGTTAAAGCAACTGCTTTCTGTCATTTAGACATGGGTCACTTTTTCATGATAATTGTCATCATGGTTTTATTTAAGCATACGGACGGCTGTGATAGAAAGACCTACACTATGCATGTCATATTTGCCCTCCTTTTGAGAATTTACAGTACTGTTTGCTTTTAGTCCAACACTAAAGTCTACATTGCAGTCCACATTGCAGTCATGCCAGCAAAAATGCTGCTTGTCAACAAGCAACTGATTGGGGCCCCAGACCGTAGGGGGCCCCGAGGGCTGACAAACATATTCATTTTTTATAAGATAATGGTGATGAATGCCATTGTCAGAGCCACAATCCCACCTATGTAGTGCTGGAAACCTGCCCATAAAACTGAATATAGAACAGCTGATTAGCCCCGCCCAAAAACACATTTTTCTGATCCAAGATGTTAAAATTCACCCTGTAAGGAGGAAAGAATGCCCAGTCTGGCAACACAACTCACAGCTTTTAAGCATTATTTCCTACATCAGTACACCACAATCATGTGTTATCAGACTTGTGCTGTCCTCATCTGTAAATGTTACTAGATTGGATTTAGTATAATTGCATAAAGTTGTGTAAAGTGACTATTCAGTGCTCATTCAGAAATTAAACAAGCATTAATTTGTTGTCAGATTTATGAAAAGTATTATATGTCTAAAAGTGGTGTAAATGTAACAATAAATTGATTTAAATAAAAAAAAAATATATGGCATTGTTCATTAATACGTAGAAATTGCTGAAGTTCTTGTGTTGCCTCAGACTTCTAGGGCTGGTTTGAATCTCGGATCCGCTCATTTTTTGTGTGGAGTTTGCATTCTTGGTGGGTTTCCTCTGAGTGCTCCAGTTTCCTTCCACAGTCCAAAGGTCTAGATTGATATTTTCAAAATTGCCCACTGGGTGTGCATGAGTGTGTGGATGGGTGTTTGTGTGTGCGTGCCCTGCAGTAATTTTGCACCCCGCCTTGAGCCCTGACTTTCCTGTTATAGGCTCCACGCCCCATGACCCTACACAGGACAAGCAGTTCAGATAACGGATGGATAGATGTTATATTTGGCAAATATTCATGGGTTATAAATTATAAGCAGAATTAAACACTCCAACATAAGATTGTGTTGCTCTAGACAAATAATCTGGATAATAAAGGCTTCTTTGTGCATTTGTTTTGTTTGAGGCTTTTATGATTTGATGTTTGGAGGACGGAGGGGTAGTAAAAAGTACTTAACTGAGTTGTAGTGCTGGAGTGTCTTTCCAGCTAACTGTAGATATCGTGCATAAAAGCCCCAGCAAATGTAAAGTGCAGCTGTAAATTGAGTTTTGCATGCAAAGCATGCCCACCACAAAGAGGTGCAAGTCTTTCTGTTTCATTTTGGGTCAATTGCCTACATACAATCTAGGAGAATGCATGAACTTGATCACCTCTTAGTGAAAAAAAGAAGTATACAAAACCGAGCAGAGTTCTTTGTGAAAAGGAAATCCGATAAGGCCTACATGTCATTCTAAAAATTATTTGGTGGTTACAATGCAGTGAAACTATGAAAATATGTAGCTAGAGATTAGAGGGTCATAGTCATATATTCCCATCAAAACTAATTCCAGAACTCAGCCCACAACATATTATGAAACATAGATCTTACATTATATTATGGGTATCTGTGTCCTAATAAAGTCATATCTTTCACTATTGCTTTATATATTCTTTAGCTTTTATATGTTCCCTGTCATAGCTCTTAATCTATTCTTATTTCCTTTTGCTTTCTTTTAATACATCCTGAAATCCTAGCACACTAACATTACTACATTATGTTCTTAACAATACATTAACCTTTAACATATTGATGTGAAAGTCATGCATTACACTGTGAAAGTATGTTACTGATAGGCGTTACAGTGTCCTTACTAAGTGCTTAGGCTTTTCTACACTGACCTTTCATATCTGTTTCCAGGCATGTGTCATGCAAGCGCAGGCAGAACGAAATGTAGCAGCGCACAGGCTCGTAAAACACTTTGCAGAATAGACATTTCTGGCAGTGGCCTTAAGAGTCAATGGCACCAAGGTGCAAGCTGAGACATGTGTCTCTTTTTCTTCATTTCTTCTTTTCCTCGTGCTCAGTCTGCCACCTTCACTTCGCTGCCATATATGGTAAAAGGTCTTTAGTAAGGAAATGACGAAGAACCTGTGCGCACTTATTCATTCATTGTGGAAAACTCTGAACGCAGAATACAGTCAAACTTATTACGCATGCAGATTCATGCACAGAATCTGGCACGCACAACCACACAGTTGCTATTGTCTTCCGTCTGATGTTTCACCAACAGATATAACAGTATAGTCCAATCAGCAGATACCACCGTTTGTTGCAGCAAAGCCACTTCAGCTTCAAACAGGGAACTCAGATAGCGTTCTCTACTTTTAACTTTTGCAAACGCTCTCACTACACATGGCTGTACATTCTCTCTATGTATGTATTATATACAGTACTTCATATATATGTGCCATTTCTGTTCTCTTTTACATAACTGTCTGTGGGTGTCTATGCTCTTAGAGTAGAGTAGACAAAAGAAGCAAAATCTTGGTCTTTCCTTTCCAGTACCTCATGTACTGTATATACACCATTCCTGTAGGCAATAACCCTAACAAGGTGTCTATGCTGACTCTTAGAGCATGGTGTGACTAAAGCATGACTAAGGATCCAAAGTCTTTGTCTCATTGCTGAACTTTGGAGGTCATAGTTAATCCATTTGCCTTGCAAACCTTTCTGAGGTAATATGATCTTTTTGCATTTTAGCAAATATATGTACAGGACAGTCAAAGCTGGTTTATTAGATAATTCTGGAAATTACATTGCTTGAGGTTATATGTTGCTCAAGCTTGAATGTCCATGGCTACATGAGTCATTCTCACTACAACGCCCAGAAAGTGACATGATGAAATACAGAACCAAGTCAAAGCTATAGCAGCTGAATCAAACAAATACTCAAGTCATGGGCACTTGCATTACAATTAGCATCTTCAGATGAACCATGAATGAATGGAAGTATGTAGTATCAATTACCGATACATACTAGTTCTTTGTATATTCAGGGCTGATTTTTTTTGCATAGATGTGCTTACAGTGTTCCCTTGGTGTTCCATATCACAATACCGTGACTCACCAGTCAAGCTGTGAAAGACAGAACTTAAAATGCACCCATAAACAATCTCTTGCATTGTTTCAGAGACTGTACATATACTGTACATATAGCAGTGTTACACAACATCCACCACCTTGATGTACTGTAAATCCTCAGGGCTTAAAAAAAATTGACCTTTTTAAATGATACTGTATTTGCAGCCTTTCACGTAGAAACATGTCTCTTGTCTTATTAACATGCAAAAAAACAATACATTTCATGAAGCTCATTGATCCGTACACGCAAGAGTTATGGTTTAATTAAATGGGCAGTGAGACAACCGTGGGGGAATATGGGTGTAGTGACATTTAAAGCAGAACTACGGGGAATCGTATATACGTTTCTATAGGTCAAAGTGGATTTATGTCAGGTCAGTGATTAATCTGGCTTACATGATATGAGCTTCTGATTCCTTATCAAGCAAGCCCAATGCTTAAACACACAAACAAGCTTTAAGATGAGACTTAAAATGAAAGCCTCAACAGGGACTGCCGAACAAACAAGTAGAACAATGGACGGCACTAGAATGTACTAATATTTACTTAGAATGTGGTGTTGGTGTTGCAATGCCAGAAGCTTTCAGCTGCACCACTTGTGCAGGGAAATTCCGAGGCAGTGTACTCGAAGCAGGTTGCCGGATTGCGTTTTTGGCAGCAGTTACTCGATTATGGCGAAGCCTCGGCACCGACTTGGAGATTTGTGCCTCAGCTCATTAGCTGCTGACAAAAGCAGCACTGTGCCATGGCTTGAGTGTCACGCAGGAGCTTTGAGAACTGATCCATTCACTCTTACATTCTCTCCCCATTCACTCAGCCTCAAAGGGCTCCCCTTGCTCGCCCCAAAACCCTCCCCCCCCTTTATCCCAACCTTAAACCGCAACCCAAAATCTCGACCGAATCGGTCTCCCGGACGCTGCCTCCGAGTCCAGAACGCCGTCCTCATGTCTGATTCTGTGTCCTCATCAGTATAAGGGCACGTTTTAAACAGCTTGCTGCTTGGTCTGGTCATACGACATGTAAATACATGTGTTTGGATGCATGCAAATCCCCCACTGACACTTTGAATGGAGAATTGCATGTTTCAATAACAAGAACGTGGCAACAGTAGCCTTGTGTGGGATCCCAGGCAGTGTCATAGTGGTCATTTAAATTGACACCCACTAACTCGTCTCTACATGTTTTCTATTATTAGTATTATTATTATTAATTCTTTTATTATCACAGACAAAAAGTAGACAGCTACTCAGGTTTAGCCATACCTCTGCAGTGATACAATGACTAGGATAACAGATTAATAGAACAAGACAAACACACACACACACACACAGATTAAATAATTCCAGAAATGTGTGTGGGCAATGAAGTATCTGAGAGGCCCCTGGAATGCAGGAAGGATCTGAGGAGAATAGCTAGCAGGGACTTCCTTGTGAGTCTCATTGTAAACAAGATGCTAAGCAATCTTTCGGAATATGCCCTCTCTCTCTTTTTCACACTCACACACACACACACACACACACGCACACATGCACACACACTCAATAAAGAATCAACAAAACCAAAGAGCAACCCTTGTGAAAAGAGAAGTGGAGCTGTTTGGACACGCACCAGATTGGAATCTCTGCTGTGAGGCAGCAAGACTAGGCCAAGGTACACAGCTTGAGACACTGTGACAAGAGACTAATCATTCCCCAGCAGTCATTAATCTTTTTAATGCGGTCCCAGCAGACGCAGACGAACACCTGTCCCACCCCTAAACGCAAATACATCTTCTACAGAGTGCACAGTTACATATGTTACAGTTACAAAAATATTCACGTCAGGTTTAGAGAAAAGTCGACTTGAGCAATACACAGATTTGTATTTTTTTTCCCCCCTCTCAGAGAATTACAGTGCACCCAGAAGTCTATATCCATAGGGGATGGTTGGGTCAACAGTTCCCAGGTTCCCATGGAGTGACCTGATGCCCAGATGCTCAGCCCGATGTGAAGGGACCTAACATGTGAAGGCATGTTAGTGCACGAAAAAGCTCATTTAATGTAACATAAAAAGTGCAATTACATGCATAACACCGGTTCATGATGCTTTGAAGAAATGACTGTGTGTGTATGTGGTTACCAAGAAATGCAATCAAGTGGAGGATGTTTTGTAAGTTACATCATGCTAAAAACTGTTAATTTCCCCAATGTATGAAGATTTTTGAGAACTGCAGCTTCGCTAAAGCTTTTCCTGGCTGCTCTTTCTCAATGTTAACACACTCCCAACAACTGTAAACACTCACCAAGTACATAACATTGCATGGGATGAAGTAGAAAATGGTTCCCTTCATACCAACGCCTACTCCATTCCTTTGTTCTCACTGGTCTCTATATAGTGAGGTCTTAAAAGTAGCCTACAATAGGCATATAGATTATAAATGAAATAATTATGCAGTCTGGTTTACATCTGTCAGACCGAACGGTTGACGGGCCATGCAAAGAGCAAGGAGGACAGATGGGGGTGGAGTGAGAAAAATCAGAGAGAGGAGACAAGTGATAGAAAGGGGGGAGGGGGGGGCGGAGGGTAAGAAATGGACGGGTGGATATTGACAGACATTGGAGCAGAGCAGCTTGGCTTAAGTGTGACTGGCTCTCAGTTTGGCAGCCCTGTTGGACATGATGACCCATGGGACTCCCCTGATCTCCCCAGGGCAGTTTGCATGAGTAGAGTGGGACTGTGATGAGCAGCTTGCGTTACATAAGCCAGATTGGTGACCGAACGGGCATAAATATACCCTGGTCAAAGACACCAGAGACATCGCTTAATGCAGTTCTGTTACAAGTACAGTGCAAATAATTATGATACAACACATTGTTGATAAAAAAAAACATCTTTTATTTTGAAATGATTCATATTATTTGTGCACATGATTTTGCTTTCTTTGTTGACATCGTCCAGTTTCAAACAAAAATAAAATATATCGCTGCATAATTTTTTTTAATAATGAAAAAAAAAGATTATTGGTTTTAATGACTAAAAAGAAAAGCTATACTAGAGAAATGGCTGCTCCACAGTGAGAACACCACAGCCTGCACAATGGAACTGCTTTCCAGGGCTATAACCCAAAAACCACCAGAACCCAAGTGAGTCACAGTGCAGCATCTGCAGACATACATACAGACATACATACACATACACACAAACGCATACATCCAGTGATGCTCCTCTCTCCATGGGAGATTAGGGCCGTAAACACAGTGGTCTGTATTAAGAAACGGAAGATCAATGTCAGAAATAAAGTGAAAGAAACTCATGAGTCCAATCAAGGACAAAACGAGTCTCTTTGACTCGAACTCCAGTTATAGTTGTTATACTTAACACAAAGACAAGGTCTGCACTCGGGATGAGTGTGAGATGATGCACAGTACAGCAGATAAACTAATCGAGACCACGCTAGAAGGGGACAGACGAGTGTTTCTGTGTATATACAGTATGTGTGTGTTTCTGTGTACGTGTGTGCGTGCATGTATGTGTTTGCGTAGAGGTGTTTAAGGAGTGTGCGACGAAAAGTTTCCCTTACTCTTTCTCCCAGATTTGATGAACCAACCCCCCCGCCCCCCACCCCGTTCCTCTGCGCGCACCCTGCTAGAATCTATTCCGCCTGAGCGTCGTAGTTAGCACCGCCAGCCTTCTTCAGCTCGTTTAGGATGTAGTCTTCTTCCAGCTCCCGAATGTCGCTCACCATGAACTCTTTAGCAAAGTTCTGCACGGGGAAGAAGAAGTTGTAAACATTCCAGTGATACCCATCCAGATTTAGAGAGCATTTTAAAAAATGCAGTAAAAAAAAAAGCTGATCCGAGACTCACCTGACAGATGTCTTTCACACAAGTTTTGTCTGTGCTGATCTTAGCCCTCTGCAATCCGCTAACGTTCTCCCCGATCCAGGAGATGAGGACGAACTTGACCCGTTTGCTCATGGCATCTCCTGTTTTGAACCTTATGAAAGCAAACAGACGGGTGTCATCTGGAACGACAGACAGCAGGCATGAGAAATGGGCCTATTCATGTGCTTGTTATTAGAGTAGGGAGAGCGTTTCCTTATTTATGACCATGGGAAATAAAGAGCAGAAGAATATCCTGGAGGAGGAGTCGCAGGTGAAACTGATAAGAGATCTTGTTTAAACAGAGGAAATGGCCAAGGAACAGCTTATAACTTGAAAGTGTAACAGGCATAAGCACAGACAGACTGCTGCCCTGTGAAATGAACAAATCACTAGCCGTCATACATACTTAACACTAACTATTTGTTATACATTTGCTGAGCTCTTTCTTAGGACGTAATGCAAGTATGTAAGGTACAGAGAACTAAAAATGTTTTATTTTATTATTCTAGACCTGATCTAATCAATCTATGACTAACTAGCCTTTTATTTATAGTGTATCTTGAAAGTAAACCTAGGGCCTAAGTCTTTTTTCCCCCTGAATAACAATTATGGATCTCAATGTCAACAATGCCATTGGAGTAGCTTTGGAAAACAAGGGACTTTTGGAAAAGAAAGTTCTGAAAACCCCCCCAAAAAAATCCAATGCAAATCTGTGACAGCTGGTGTCATCATACTGTACATGACATGACTGTACTTCTCGACCCACACTCTGATTTATTGAAGGTATAGAATGGGAATCCCATTTGCGAAAGTCCTTAAAATTTTTATTTTGTTCATTTTATAAAATAAAACGTACACTTTTATTAGAAAGTGCCATTTTTATGTGTCATTCTAGATAAACCACTAAAAGTTTGATCTATAGTAATCTTCATCAGATCTTTAAGATAAACCATGTGATAGAAATGTTATGCAATATACTGACACACGGCCTAAAATAGCTAGAGTTAGTACTTCGGGATAAATGGCTGCAAAAGAGCTGAAGCACAGAAATGCATGTTCAGGCCTAATCATTCTGTGTCAACACCTTGTCCTAATCTGACCTGTGCTTGCCACTAATGGTTGTTCCTATCAGGGAGAGCATTGTGCCCTTTAGAGACTTGAACTGGCACCACGGCCCACTGCGGTAGATCAGATATTAAACATCGTTGTTGATTAACTGGATTTAATATTTACAAGCATAATAGTTAAAAAAGAGAAGCAGTCTTGTTACTTCCTTGATATAACTTTACTATAACAAGCAGCCAAGCTATTGAACCGAATCTTATATAATGACAGCAGAATGAAGCCTAAAAATGTAAGCCTACTTTGCTCTGTAGTGACTTTCCATGAATCACTCTTAATGAACTCATCAGTGGTCAGTCATATTAACTATAATAAAAAGAAAGTAGTTCCTAGAATGATAATTCTCACAAAAAAAAATACCTGTTACATTAATCTTTGCTTTGAGTCAGAGCTTTCCCACTTCTTCTTCCTTGCCACATTTTTGAAGTGCTCTTCCTTTTTTTTAAGGTCCAGTTAGTGTATATGCTGACATTGCACAAAATCGAACCTTAAACCAACACTGCATCTTTGATGATGCAGCGAAAAAGAGAAATACGGAGGTTAAACCTTCTTAGTTCTGCCTAATGCTCAGTTTCTAGAGGTGGGGACGATTAAGTCACATGATTTCGAACTCTTTAATGCAATAACGCACAAACTGGCAATTTAACTAACGCTGAACGGGAAACAAATCCAGCATATGAAGTCCAGATCAATTAATGATGCTGCAGGTTTACCTTATCAAATTTTCTTAACTCAACTCAAATGAAAGGGCTAAAAACTAAATATCCAGCTCAGCAACTTATCAACAGCACTCAATAAGACCATGTGACTTCCCTCAGGCTGACTGTCTTTCACCGGTTTGTGTGAAGTAAAAGCTCATCAAAACTAATCAGTATTCTATATCCAGGATTGCTGTTTTTCAAGGTAAATTACAGGTATTATGACCTCTAGAAAGTCCAGATTCATTCCAGTTTACAATACACCTGAACCATGTGTTCCTGGTTATTCAAGTATGCCTGTATGTGGGACAGGGGGAAAAAAAAAAAAAAAAGTGGAAGGCTTGATAATACACTGAGACTGTAGTGGGAAACACAATATCAATGAGTTTAGAAGGATATAAATGATCACTGGTGATACCAGAACAGATCGTTTAGTATATATAGTAATCAAATATGGAGGATTCTGGGTGATATGTGGCACCTGCAAGCCACTGCAACTCTCCTTTTAGAGAGGCACCACACCCATATCCACATCAGCATAGCAATGGGGGGTGACATCATTATCCAAATCCCAATTGGCCTCATTTCAGCTATTCAGTGCTCTAACACACTGAGAGCATCAGCCATTATTTCATACTTTATGGTGCACTTATTGTATATGGATAATGTATATACTATACATAGATATTCTCTAAAAAAAATGTAAAAACAAATTAGCTAAAAATTAGATAAATCTTTGATGCATGAGAAATAGTACCTTCTGCTAGGTTTTCTCAGGTGCTCTTTGTTTGTTTTTCTTCTTCAAATGTTAGCGGTATGGCTAGCTCTCTAGTAATTAATAGGCTACATAGCCATATAAGGTAACCTGTAGTGTACTACTGATTCACTTCCGTGTATTCAGCACTCTCTCTTGCAAACGTCAGATGTTAGGACAGTTAAATTAAGTGTAGGAAAATCAAACAAAATTAAGCAATCACAAATCACAGATCATTTAAAGCCAGACAATGTTAGTGTTGCTTTGATTCATGAATAGGAAAACATTCAAATAAGTCCTGGAGAAAGAAAAACAAAACAAGCCATGTCAGTACAGAGATGAGTTTTAGGTGACTGAGCCAGCTAAAGCACAACAGCTACGGGCCCTAGAAGAAATACTTACTCTGAAGCATAAATGACCCATGGCTTACCTGTACACTGGCTTTTGAATTCTTCATAATCAGTCCCGTGTCCTCCTGGCACAATCATCGTGCCTTCATACTTAAAGATTGCCCTTTAATGCGAGAAACGGAAACAACCCACGTGAACAGAAAAACCCAGGAATACAAATGTGTGACAATAAATCATCTCTCGGTTTATCTATAACTAGGAAGTCTGCATGAACCGAAGGACTCTACGGTCTGAGTTACTGAATGAACACCTCCAGCGTGGCACGAATGAGCACTCAAATGAGGGGGGTTATTTAGGACACGGTGGGTAGTAAACCAAAAACCAAGCCTGTTTTTTTTAACACAAAAGCAATTATGGCAGTCTTTCATAAATTTGGATAATTAAACTAGGTGAGTTAACGGAAAAATCTTTAGGAGCAAATGTCTTGGAGACAATCATACACTTGTCTCTACAGTGCCATCATTATGGGTTCCCTTTTGTACAGGTACCTGTCTATTTTTTTTTTGTACCTCCTAAGGTGGGGTGTCTTTCATTAGCTGAAACAGTAGAGTTTCTCTTTAAATGATATTTTAAATGCAGACCCACTAAAGGTAAAAAAACATCACCCTAATGGTTGCACATAACAAAGAATGACTAACGTGAAAGGGTGAATATTATATTGAATGAATGAATGAATGAATGAATGAGCAGTCTCACCAGTTTATATCTGAGTTATCATCCCGGACCAGGTTGTACGCGTCCCTGCAAGCCTCTTTGTCGATCCGTGCCATTTCGATGTATTTGAAAGGAAAGGAACAAACAATGAAGGAATATAATAAAGACTTGTAGAAAAGGCTGGGTGTAATCCCGGAGAGGGGGATGCGATGCGACAGGGGACAGACAGGACGATGCTAGCAGTGCAGTAATGCAGAGATCCTCTCTCTCTCTGTCTCTCTCTCTCTCTCTCTCTTTCTCTCTGTTTCAGCAGCAGGCTCCTCTCTCTACACCGCTTATTTCCTACTGGCTCTTCATGGGCGTTGGTGATCTTTGTCAGTCAGTCATGTTGGTGTCGAAATGGATGTGGCTGATGTCTCCGTGTGCAGCAGGACTCACCTCCTCCTAACGGCCAACTAAGGGATTCAGCCGAATTAAACCCACCCAAGTCTATTGTGTCGTTTCTGCGTGCTATTGTGCCACCTTGTGGATCATCCTTTGATCTGAGCACTATTGCAACATATGTATACATTTACGGAATAGATAACAATAGCAATAACAATGTAGCAGATTCCTTCTTTTTTAAACAGTTACATTTGAATTCTCGAGTTAAGGTTAAGAATAAATCTGTTAAAGCTTTTAAAGTCAGTTCATGTGGAAAGGCTAAATAATGAGAGTTTTTTTAAATGTCATCCTGAAACATGCTGCAGTTTCATTAGAAGGGAAATGACGGGAGAATCAGAAACAAAGAGCAAACCTAGGAATGAAAGATCAATCAATAAAGACAGTCTGTGTTCCAACATACTATAACTGGAAATGATAGCTTTTTTTTTTTTTACTGATATTATGCTGGTGATGGTAATTCATTCGTTCATTCATTCATTCATTCATTCATTCATTCATCTTTATTACCCTTCTAGAGATGGATCCTGGTGTGATATGTCATGTACAAAGGTGTAAAATGTACATGCACACACACAGACGCTGCTAGACGAGACTAGCAGTGCCTTGACTGCAAAATACTGGAATCTTGTCATAATGCAGCAATGCCTTTGCACATCCACAAGCATTCCCCCCGCCACAAAATCATGATGGCAGCATGGTTCAAGACAATTCATTTCATTTCACTTAAATTCAACTTTATTTACGTAGCACTGTCAACAATAGTTTTTGTCACGAAGGAGCTTTACAGAATCCAAAAAAATATAGAATTCATTTTTAAAAAGTGTGAAAAAATTTGTATAAATTTTTAATATAATTTTTAGATTATCTCTGATGAGCAAGCCGAGGGTGACGGTGGCAAAGGTAAAACTCCCTAAGATGACAAGAAGAAGGAGCCTTGAGAGGAACCAAACTCAACAGGGAGCCCATCCTCATTCGTTTGATATCAGATAGCAGGGATTAATCAGCAGTCATACAGTATGTTAGGAGGTTGGAAGTTCAGTATAACTGGAAATGTGTTTAAGTTAATATGAAGTCAGCTTTCGATGTTGCAGGTTCAGGTATGAACCTTGACAATAAATATGGTCTTGGACAATTGGGCTGATGCAGACAGCTGTTCTCTGCTGGCTTGTGACTTGTCAACAGTTTCAGACTGAAATTCCCACAAACACCCAGCCCAAGAATTTAAAATGTAGCTGGTTCATGACTAAATCTCACATATTAGCGACAGTACTACAATATCTATAAAATATATTCTTTTTTTAAATGTAAAATAAAAGTCTCTTTTAAAGAAAAAGAAGTAGAATATTAGCAAATGTAAGAGTAGACAGCATCAACATCACCTTTGATGTCATGCTGTGAGGGAATAATATATCTACAACAAAAAAGAACAAGAAGCAGCGTGAGGAGCAGAAGTGAGTTGACCTCACAGTTCGTTTGCAGATAATGGTAGCACGCAGGTACCTCTATTTCAAGTTTAAAATCTCAGTGTGGAGAAGAATGGTGGTTTAGTGGTTAACACTGTTGCCTTACACCCCTAGGGTCTGGGATTGATTCCCACCTCGGGTCTGTGTGCATGGAGCTTGCATGTTCTCCCTGTGCTAGGTGGGTTTCTCCCAGATGCTCCAGTTTCCTATTTCATTAGGCTAACTGGCATCCCCAAGTTGCCTGTAGTGTGAGTGTGTGTGTGTCCGCAATGGATTGGCACCCCATCCATGGTGTACTCAGCCTCATGCCCTAAGTCTCCTGGAATATGGGGTAAGCGGTATTGATGATGAGTGAGTGATCTTAGTGTGTTACAATCTTTAATGAATTAAATATAACTCTGAGGATTACTACATTTATACAGAATTTATGAACAATTTCAGTTAGGGAATTTGGTTAACTCTGTGTTTATTTTATTTTATTTTATTTTAATATGAATTCCATTATGGATTAATATATTAATAAATCAGGTATTTAAAAAAAAATCCTGATCTTTCGATTAAATTAAATCATAACCTGGAATTAATTCCATGATGAACCCAATAATCTAATATAAATAACTTTACGTATATAAATAAAAGGAAGGTTTTGTCTGTACATTGGTCAGAACTCACTCTTTCAATGATATCTTTGTTTCATACATTGGAGGACCCAAAACCAGTCTCTGGAAAATTTCTATCTATATGTCTGACAAACCAGATTTTGTCACATCATCACACAAAACTGATTGGAAAGAATTCAATGAAACTTTGGTCGTACTGGGATATCTGGCTGAAGTTAAACCTGTGCCATAAATTCAATCAAAATGTTGAGTAAAAGGCAAGTTATGAGCCAGATTATAAACCGCAAGTTTTGAAAGCGCACTGCACATGCGCATCATAAACCGATGGCTGGACAGAATTTAATAAAACTTTTGCAGTACCTAGATATCTTCCTAAAGTTAAACCTGTGCCATAAATTCAATCAAAATGTGCCGGATTTAATAATTTACTTTAAAATAAGCTACTAGTAAACTACTTGCTTAATGTAAACAAACAACTGCACCAAAAATATATTACTTCGAAAAGCTAAACTCAATATTTTTTCTGAGATTTTTAACTTTTCCAGGAAGTTAATATTTTCACAGCTGAAATGAATTTTAACACGCTGGAGTCGTTTTAAACACAAAACTTAATCATTATCCGATCTACTTTTCGATTTCTCATCTGTGATTCACTCTCTGATTAACGAACAGAGTGTATTTGACTGACAACTTAGCGTAAACAAGGTATATATTAGTATTTAATAGTATTTAATCAATAGTAATCTTAATTTCTTTGCATTAATAAGTTAGACAGAGTTCTGCCGTACAGAAAGACAAGCAGACATATACATGGGTTTCAACCTGATTACATTAAAGCTGACCAGCTTATTTTTACCTTTAACCTTATAACAGGTTTTTTTTTAAATAACTCTTTAATCGTCAACGCTACTACTACTAACGCTAGTGGTATATAAAGGGAATTAAAATGGTTGTTTTTAACTAAATGAAAATTGGGTGTAACTATAATAACGGTACATATTTAGCTTTTCGTTTCATCTGGACTTTTATTTTGAAAGTGTTAACGGCTGACGATGCTGTCTGTAGATCATTGGTTTGCGCTTCACTTTTGTCTCCAGTTGTCCGCGTTAGGGATACAGTTTAGGTATAGCAGTTTTAGTCATTATAAAAATTACATTTTCACAAAAACAGGATGTCGGGCCGATGAAGCGACTCCTCGGTCCTGCAGGCTGACTGTCACTGAGAGAGACGCATGCAGCAGTGCTCACCGCCAGGTCTTACATCATGACTAATGTGTTAGCAGTCTTGGTGTTGTAGTGCTGTGACTCAAAATGGCTTCCTGTCCAAAGAGGATTTTACTACGTAGTGTACAAAACGCATTGATTATTCCATCACCTAGTGCGCCAGTGTAGGGAATAGGGATCTGTTTGGGATTCAGACTGTCTTTCTAGCTGTGTAGCTGTTGTTTTGGTTCCTTATAGAGTAGTGCATTTTGGCTAATAAAGACACTTGACTTTCATTCTTCCTTATATTTTTTATGTTGTAATTTATGTCTGTGTAGGATATATTTATACAAATACATAATTTAATAATTCTTGGCATGTTTTCTGATTTAGTTTCAGAGGAAGGAGATGAAATGTCTACTGTTAAAGAGAAGCCGGGTCGACTTTCTGATCAGAGAAGGATCAGTGAGAACTCAAAGGTATAGTCGAAACTTAACACTTTCAAAACCGTCACAAAATCTGTGTGTGTGTGTGTGTGTGTGTGTGTCACTAACACCATTAGTTTGTTCCCCTCACTTGCAGGTGTACCGGTGGCCCGATCAAGCTGCTTACCTCCTGCAAGGTTTAAACGAGCAGCGAGAATGCGGTCAGTTGTGCGACGTGGTGTTGGTGGCGACCGGGAGACGGATCCACGCCCACCGCGCCCTCCTGGCCGTGTCCAGCCCGTACTTCCAAGCCATGTTCACGCTTGGTATGAAAGAGGAACGTCAAGCTGAGGTGGAGCTCGTAGGTGCCTCGTACGTCGGGGTTAAAACGGTCGTGGACTTCCTCTATAGCGGCGAGTTACCCCTCGATGGTGGAAACATCGACTACGTCCTGGAGACGGCTCACCTGCTGCAGGTCTGGCAGGCTGTCGATTTCTGTTGTCAGTACCTGGAGAAAGAGGTGAATGAGGACAACTATCTGTACCTGCAAGAGCTGGCGATGCTTTACAGCTTGGAGCGGCTCGATGCCTTCGTAGACCGCTTCATTCTGGAGCGATTCACCTCACTGTCCTGCACGCCTAAGTTCTTAAAAGAGGTCGGACTGTCCAAACTCTGTTCCTACATAGCCAGCGAAGACGTGCAGCACGAGAGCGAGCAGGCCCTTCTTCAGGCAGCGCTTCAATGGCTCAACCAGAAGCCTGAGCGCTTGCTGTTCGCCCGTCAGCTCCTGTGCCACATCCGCTTGTCCCTGATTCCACCGGTGGAGCTGGCGGAGCACGTCCTGCCCGCTGTACGCTCTTTGTTGCCTGCAGATTCAGGCTGCCAGGTTCTGGTGGAGGAAGCGCTAAGCTACCATGCTCACGTCAGTGCCCAGCCCGTATTACAGACAGCACAGTCAGCTCTGAGAGGAGGAGTGGAGCGCCTGTTGCTGGTCGGAGGTGAGGTGTACGAGCGTGGTGAAGAGCTGAGTACCGACGTGAGCTGGCTAGATGAAGAAGCAGGAGTGTGGGTGGTGGAGACGCAACTACCCGCTCAGAGGAGCCACCACTGTGTGGCAGTGTTGGGCGGGTTCATCTTTATTGCCGGCGGGAGCTCGTCGCGGGATAACGGAGGAGATGCAGCAAGTAACGTTCTCTACCGATTCGATCCACGGAACAACACGTGGTCCAAGGTGAATAGTTTAAAATATCTGATAAAAGAAATTCTCTGGTCTGGACCACAGAGCACATAGCTCTAAGGCATCTTTCGGCATTTTTTGCATTACTATATTTTAATAATACTAGAGGGTATCTGCGGCTCCGCCTGGCATGCAGATCCTGATGCTACCATTTCTTGCGAATGGTGTGTGCGGTCAATTCGCTGCCATTTCTCACAGTGATCCAATGTTTCTGCAGATATATTACTACCTCACAGTATGACACAAAAGTTGATGATGACACTGCCTACTGTCTACCTGCGCCAACACCACCCGCAGTCACAAACAGAATTTCTGATTTATATATAGATATGTAAGGATCAGGATTGTGCAGTAGAGCGTAACATACCCTTTTTATTCAGCACAACCTAGGCAATATCTTCTTCTTTGTCTTTCAGCTGTTCCCTTTCAGGGGTAGTATGATGAACTAAAATTTATTTCTTTTTAACCAACTATACAAACATGACTATGAAAAAAGTCACTGAAGCAAAGATTCATAACGGCACAGATTCATAAGATCACCTGTTTTTAATGGGGTTTTTTTTCCAACTGTTTCTGTGACCAAAAATAATATAATAATATGCATATTTTGTGAGTTTTTTTTATGTTATGCTCTGATTCCGGAAGCAGTACAATTTACACTCACAGTAGCAGAATAAACAGATACAGGAGCGCGAGCACAAGAGGGAACTGTCCGCTCCTAATTAATCGTTGGCGGATGGCATCGTTCTCCTGGACAGATTTCGCCAACCTGCAAATATACCTGGGAAAATATACTTGGACGGCCGCCACAGCATACATTGTGTTCGAGACACTAATTAATCATGACAGGAAAGAGTCTCTTGTTTTTGCCTGTCAGTTCAGACTGTTCTCTCTTTTGTACAGGGTGATTCACTTGAAAGAGACTACGCATATTCTGTAATACATCTTGCTATAATGCAGCAATCTGAACCAAAAAAATGCTACATACCTTGACATATGTGTAATCGATTTCATTAAATGCAATGCTGGAAGTGACTTCCTTTCTTCTGCCAGACACATTTCAATGTAATGCTCAAAGACGTGCTGCTTATTACTGTACACCACCATCATGATGAGGAGTCGAGTGCCTGAATGAAGAGGTACAGCGTTAAACAGCACTATGCCTGTCTGGCGCGTACCTTATCGGTTCGACTCAGGGGCATCTCAGCATATTTGCAGCTCTATATGCTGAGTACCAGATTGTATGTGTTTCGTTTAGATAGTTTTGTCCTAGCGAGAGTTATTAATATTCTGGGCCTCTTTCGAGTGGATCACCCAGTATTACTTGAGCGTCTATATTAGGGCTGCAACTAACGATTATTTTGATAATTTGTCGATTATTTTTTCGATGAATCGGATAAAAAAACAAGAAAAGCATTCATTTCCAACCCTTTATTCAAAAACAGAACTAAAATCTTTAGAAAGTGCACAAACATGTTGCTCCTTGAGCTGTTATAATAATAATAATGAAATAAAATAAAAATGGACTAACACAGAAAACATACACATGTATGCTTTACATCTGCCAAATATATATACACCAGCACCAGGGACATTATGTTCCTCACTTCAAAACGGAACAAAAGTAGGATTCTGTAGTGACTTACCCTGCTGTTGAACTCCCTCATTATCAAACACTCCAACATGTTTGCGTTTCAGCTGCTGGATCATTGCCATGGTGCTCCCGTGCCATGCCATGTCGCTTTTTCATATTTTGCAGTTAACACATTTTTTCTGTTTATTTAGTGTGAAATGCTCCCACACCTTGGACGACTTTGGTCGCACAGATTTCTCTGCCTCGGCCATGTATCTTTCCTCTACCTCCGCTCGTTTTTTTTTTTTTTTTTTTTTTTTGCGCCGCCCTGTCTGAGGCGCCGAACTCTGCTAGCAGCAGTGCTCCACGCTCAACTGAAGTTTTTATTTTTATTTTTTTTTTTTTAAATAATCAAATGTCTCTGCGTCGTGCGACACAACGAATCGATTATGAAATTCGTTGCCAACTCTTTTAGTAATTGATTTTTATCAATTTAATCGATTCGTTGTTGCAGCCCTACTCTATATATTTTGGCAGACATGGTGCGATTTTGATTTTCAAAGCAGCTACGTTCCTCCAAAATTGCTGACTTTATTTGTATTTATGTTCTGCTGTAGTTTCTAAATTTTTCCACTTCTCTCACTATAGGGTGCCAGTATGAACCAGCGTCGAGTGGATTTCTATCTGGGAACCATGGGAGACTGTGTGATTGCTGTCGGGGGACGCAATGAAAGCGGTGCTCTATCATCCGTTGAGGTCTACCATCCTGTGGAGGACTACTGGAGCTATGTAGCAGGCCTGCCAAGGTCTTTATGTCTTTATGATTAAATAGCATAGAATTAAGGACATAGTTTGCTTGCAAGGAGTCATAACTCGTTCCGTTTTGATGATTCCTCCTTTAGGTTAACTTATGGTCATGCAGGCACCACACACAAAGGCGTAGTGTACATCTCAGGAGGCCATGACTATCAGATCGGACCTTACCGACGCGACATGCTCAGTTATGACCCGAGCGCCAGCGACACGTGGACAGAGCGACAGGCCATGACGCTGGCTCGAGGCTGGCACTGCATGGCGTCATTGCACGACCGGATCTATGTAATCGGTGGCAGCGATGACCACGAGGACAACATGGAGCGCTTTGATGTGCTAGAAGTAGAGGCCTATGACCCGCACACCGAGCAGTGGAGCACCGTAGCGCCGCTGCGCTACCCAAACAGCGAAGCAGCTGTTGCTGTATGGGACAGTAAGATCTACGTGATGGGAGGCTACACCTGGGAACACATGGACTTCTCAGAAAACACTCAGGTGTTCGTTCCAGAGAAAGGCCAGTGGGTGATGGGACCTAACCTGCCCAGGTACATCGCCGGAGCCTCGGCATGTGTGTGCACGGTCCGAGCTCGGCAGTCCTGCAGCACTGAACAGAACAGGACAGGAGGGAAGGAGAAAGACAAGCAAAACGCGAGTCAAAGACAAGACAGATGACTGGAAGTGCAAAAGCAGTGGTTCAATAATGTGCCATAAGGGGGCAGTTATTCTCCCAACATGCAGGTTACAGCACCAAGCACACAAGCCTTTATCAGATATCAGTATTTGTAGGCTGCTTATGGAGGACTTTGTCTGAATTGAGCTGAATCAAGGTGGAATCTGACGGTTACAAAGGTGTGGTGAGAGTGTTGCGCCTTCAGTCATTTATCATTCGGGGTTATTCCGTGCTGTAGGAGTAACATGGTGTGTCGCTCACGCTTGTGCTGAAAAGGGTGTGCTCCATCGCTGGGTCGTGTGAACAATAATGACATGGAAGAGCAATCATTTTATTCATTCTCTCAGTTTATTATTGTCTATGGCACAAAGACAGTTTGGCACCAACACTGTCTGATGATTTATTAAACAACTTAAATGTTTGGGTTTGAATTGAAGCACACACAATGAGACACAGTCAGCATCTGTAAGTCTTCTGTATCCAGCCTTAACGACCTTTCACTTAAAGGGATAGTTAGGATGAGATTTGAACCTGTCCAACAAAAACACAAAACATACCATTATTACTAATTGATATGTTTAAATTTTGGGGCTGCTCTGTTTAAACAGCTATTAGATTAGATTTGCAGTGAGCCGTGTGTTTACTCTTACTGGTCAAAGACTGCGGCCTTCCAGCCACGGTTCAGAGACCTGAGCGCACTCATGTCCTCCGCGTCCAGGTAGAAATCAAAGATCTGCAATTGCACATCAAGACGTGGTTGTAAACATTACAGGAAATGGCTTTATTCGAAAATTCTCTTCATGTAAACCAACCTACAATTTGCTTAAAAATAAAATGTGAAAGTAAAAAAAATCTTAGTTTCAGACGAAAATTAAGTTCTGATGTTGAATGCAAGTGGTTATCATTGTAAAGCTGAATCTACAACTGTTTTCTGTTATTTTCTTCTTTCCTCTTCAACCAGCAATGTTCTCATGAAAAGTCAGGAAGTTTCAGGCTGGTAAAATAAAGAAATACAGTTGAACCTCAGATTGCGAGTACCTTGTGCAAGCGTGTACTGTTTATTAAAGCATCATGACCATGTGTTTGCGCGCGCGCATAAATTATTTTTTTATTTTCTGTCCAAGTGTTGTCACTGTTCTCTAGTAAATGTACTGCACAGCAGGAAAAAAAAGTGCGGGAAATCTGTTTAACGACAATGCAACGTCACAATCTGTCAAATCCTCAAAAAGGAGACAAAAGCAAGTGTCATTAGAAAGGTTCCTTGTTAAAGAAGTTTGCCGACAGAGACTCTGTCAGAGCAGAGATTCTGTTAGTGTATATGTGTGTGTAAAAGTCGTCCTACACAGTAGCCCCCCTCCGCCTACTCTTCTCTCTCATCATACTCCAGCCACAATTCTTTTCAAATCTAAATTGCAGATTAATTTGTTTTATTTTTACCTCATATTTTGTATTAATCATTTTATATTAATCTTTTTGGGTTGTGGAACGAATCATTGGACTTTCCATTATTTCTTATGGGGAAATTCACTTTGATATACGAGTGCTTTCGATTACAAGCAGTAGTTTATATTTTAAAGTGTAACTAGTAAGTGAAAGAAAAACATTCACATCTTAATGGTAATAAGGACAAGGGGTAATAAAGCTGGACTGATATTTATTTGTTTTATTGTGATAGAAGTAATTGAGCAGGTATTTCATTACCCTGACTTTAATTTCTAAATTCATGCGATTTTAAAAACAATATGACGAATCCTTAATTTTATCATGAAATCACATCAGGACCAGTGCTTCATTTCCTGTGTGATAAGCAAAAATGACCATTTG
>JAQMYJ010000038.1:10321905-10337905 GCA_030014305.1 Clarias laeviceps
CTCATCGAGAGAATGCCAAGAGTGTGCAAAGCAGTAATCAGAGCAAAGGGTGGCTATTTTGAAGAAACTAGAATATAGAATATACTAGAATGTTTTCAGTTATTTCACCTTTTTTTGTTAAGTACATAACTCCACATGTGTTCATTCATAGTTTTGAACACATTGAATGAGTGAAGGTGTGTCCAAACATTTGGCCTGTACTGTATTTGAGCAAAACTTTTCTTTCTCATTGCTTTCATGCAACAACACACAGTGAAGTTGAGGGCAAAATGCAAAACATCTGTCCTGCACAAGATTTAGTTACGTCAACCAATGCTGTTTGGCAAATAGAGGTAGCAAGTTGCATAATCTATGTAAACAGATGGCAGTGTTTTTTAGGAAATGTAATAAGTGTTTTCAGCTTAGATCCACTTAATGTTAAACACCCCTGACCCTGTTATGAGCATGTCTAAAGTGTCTGAACCAAATAAACAAAGCACTGAATGAAGTAGAATCACAGCATATTAATAACGATTGAAGATCAATACATTGTTTAATGAGAAACCATGAATTCAAATTGGATGTCATAACACTCATCCGTGGTCCTGTGCTTTGTCCAAACTTAAGATCTTGAATAATGAGATAAAATTTTTCTCTGATGTGTTCTGGTACATCACTTTATGTTTCCTATGGTGTGTAACATCTCATTTACAGCTGCATAACCACCATTTGCAGAGAAACAGCTTTATTTCACGATGATCACTTCAGAAACAACATTTATTATTAACATTATGATTTTTTTGTTTTTTTTATTCGCCAACACATATCCTTCCACGACTGGCACAACTAACTGACTGCAAATGATGGAGCTGCCAACTGACCGTTAGAGACTGAGGTAGAGTTCAGCCTTGTGTTAGAAGCTAGTTAGCTTTGCAGCTCACATTAGCCATGAAGTGACCAACACAGATGGTTCAGAGGTAATATGGAACGACCTATAAGCAATTATTAAAGAGGAAAAGTGTTGTTTAAGATGACGAAACATTATTATGTTCCCTTGCTGAAAGTATTTCAGTGACTGGTTTTGAATGTGGGTTTTGGCAGGCTGCTGCTCACTCCTGTTCCTAGTATTGCAGACCGTTCCTACCACCCATGTTGGGGACCAACAGTTTAATTAATGATTGTTAGAACACCTGTGACGCACAGTGAAACGTAATGTATAGTTAAACGCTCTAGTGCTGTTATACTCCATAACACCACTCATGGAATGCCTCTTGTCCAATCAGATTACTTGATTAGAAAAATCTTTAAAAAAATTAAGATATTTATAAAATTTACAGTTACTGTAATCCACTTACTGTATTTAGCTAATTAACTGACTCAAGAGGGTGGGAAAGGAAATAGAAAAAACAAGTAAAGAGTCACAGAACTATTTGCTCACCAAGGTCACTGTATGTAAAAAAAGTTGGTTTGGCTTAATCAAACATCGAGAACATGATGTCCTCAGACATTAAATCCACATCAAACTGAGTAGCAATTTAGAGAGCCAACACAAACATCAAATGTTCTTTGAACATTTATTCTTGAATCCCTGCCAATACCTATTCTACCTCAACTATTTTCATCAGCTTTTACCATTTCAGTGTTACAACCTTACATCATTACATACGCTGGCTGGGTCAAAAATTGGGCATCGATTTTGGCTTGAAATTTAAGATGGTCGATGATGTAGGAATTGCATAATTTAACTTGGCATGTACCAGTGGCTTAAAGAATCTCATTTGTTGGGAAAAAGAAATGAAAACTCTGAACTATTCCTGTATTTATTACTAATGTTTTTAAAAAGGAATTACACACAGCAAAAAAAATTAAATAAAAAGTACATAACGTAGGGAAATATTAACAGAAAACCATGAAAGAAATTAAGATATATCTGACAAGACTTATTTTATCCTAAAAAACTAATGTGGAAACGGTAAACTATTTGACCATTGAGACAAACACAATAAATGACTTGATGGTACAAATATTAAAAAATATTTCCTCATCTTCTTTTTAGTAGAGTCTTCAAAACTTTCATGTATCTCAAGCTACTCATCACTATATAACTGTAACCACTTTCATGTCCAGCGTGTCAACCAACTTTGTTTAATAAATGTGATAACCCTTAAACTTTCCCAACACAAGTACAAAGGTTCATGAATCAGCAGTAAATCTGATCAGTCAGGGTGCACACGGAGATGTGACTGCACATAAAAAAAAAAGGGTTTTTTAAAGGTAAAACATAATAAAATGTCAAACATCCTGTAAAATGTAAATAAATAAATACTTCCATGAGGTATTTTCAAAAACTCACATGTTAAATTACACTGTCTTTAAAATGTTATACAATCGCTTGCTTGAACATTGCGTTTTGTCTTTTACACATAAAAAAAAATAAAACATTAAATTTATGACCCAAGTCTGACATTTGAGAAGCAGCAATATAAAAACGAAGAGCACCACAAAAGTCTGGTTAATGATCAATATCCAACTGATATAGGGTAGATTACATAATTGCACTCGATAAGTACCCTTTTTTTGCACTTCACCCATACCTCCATCTCTTCGATGGAATGTAATCAGAATCATTAGAGTCTTGTGTGTCTGATTCAGAGCCTGAATACAGTAAATTGAGATCAAACGATGCCTCTTCTTCATCTACCCTTTCCTCTTCCGATGTCTGCTCTGGATCACTATTTGGCAGTGTGGCTTGGTGACATTGCTGCTGGCTCAGTCTGCAGAGCTTCACTTTAGGCTGCAGCCACTTTGACACCATGAGGAAAGTCTGAGTCTCTAAAGACAGCCTCGGTTTGCTTGATTCTAAAATTACTTGTGAATCTAAAGAGACCTGTGCATCATTTTGGCATGGATTTAAAGTTGCCGCAGGAGGAGCAGAGAATAACGACATGGACGGTGACGATAATGAAGACTGATGGTATGAAGAATCCGGGCACATTTTTTCAAACGACCGTCCCGGTGAATATTCTTCCTCATTCAATGGTAACTTTTGTGCGATTTTGTTTGCTGAAAATTGTGAAATATTTGTTGAAGATGAAACGCTGTGAGATGAGGTACATGGTGATGAAGAGGTGGTAACCTGTACTGAAAGTGCTTGAGAAGATGACAGTTGTAACATTAGTGTGATGTTGCTTTTTTGGCCCGAGTTACTTTCTTGTGCTGGAGATCTCTGCGTTTGCAGAGGAACAACCTGTCGTTCTTCATCGCCTATACGATATGAGAAAGGCTCTGGCTGTGAAGATGGAGAAATATTTGTAGAGGATGAGTCATGAAGAGAAGATGCTGAGGTCAGTCTGTCAGGTGTGGACTGAAGAAGTGGAGGTTCAGGTGACAGAGGAGTGCATTCCACCTGCATCAGTGAAGCGTCGTCGTCCTGACCCCTCAGCTCCTCCGAGCATTCTTGGAGGATACTCTTCATTCTCTTGCCATGTCTGGAGCACAGATGCTCTGGTAAGTCATCTTGAGCTTTACTTTCTTCAGCGGGTCTGGTCTCAGTCATCTGAGGACACCATTCTTTAAGCACACATGGGAGTTTGTGAGCCTGATCTAAAACATTCTTTTTTAACTTTGTCCTCTGTTGTTCCAAATTCTTATTTCTATTCACCCAGGAGCTCTGAGAGGATGCCTGGGACAGCCAATCTTCCTCTACCTCTTCCAGAGATGACTTAATGGCTACACAATTATCCCCTGGTTCATCACCTTGAGCTCCTTTATGTTGCTTCCACTTTTCTGTACTTTTATGCTCCTTGTGGCTTGCCATAGCTGGAGCAAAGGAAAAAAATATATAATTCAGTGTTTCAATAGAGATTTAAGAACGTTCACTGATAAAATACTTGATTGAGACTTACCACATCTCAGTAGCTTCTTTAGAGCTGTGGCTGGAGATGCACTATTACAGGTAAATAACTGCTGCAGGAACTCTTCTCTCCCCTTCAGTGGCCCTGATTGTTTTAGGACCTAAATGTGTTCAGACAGTCAACTCAATTTTATTTTATTAAAATATCACAATATTAAGTTTAAATTTCAATTCCAGATGAGCAAGCCATGGGCAACAATGGTATAAAAAAATAAAACCTCTGAGATGACCCATCCTCTTCTGGCTGAGAGCTGATAGTGAGGTTATAAATGATTACCCTTCCACAACTGTATCCTAGAAAGTCTAAACTAAGTGTGTTGAAAGGATGTTCAGTATGCGGACTATGGTCTCTAGAATGATAGTAGATTTTAAAGATCAAATCTACACTAGGTGAGATTATCCACTATTGTGAGATTAACTGTTTGAGATGTGAAAATATTTACAGGACCCATGTAGGATATTCTGCATAAGTGTAAACAACGAAGGACAAATAGACAAGCAAATGAGACATAGACATAATCATAATTGTGAAACACATTAGGCACATGGCATTACCTGGTCAATGTAAGTGGGTTGTTGAAGGGCTTTGTTCAGCTCTTCTAAATAATGAAACAATCTCTCTTCCAACTTCACAGTGTATCTTTCACCGTACTGTTCTTCCATCAGATTCTATAAAGCATTATAATAAAATGCTAAAGACATGAAGGTAATTGAGAACGTTTTTTATTCTTTATTCTTACTTACATCCAAACACATTTTCACTCACTTTGACATAGTGTTTGCGCATTTCTGGGTTTCTTGTCAGTAACTGAGCAAACTTCCTGAAGTCCCTTTGGGCCTTCTGCATCTGCTCCATTTGCCTGTGACTCTGTAATTACAAGAGGACAATTTCAAACATCCTCAAATCCAGTAAACGTAGAGTGGTCTAAAAACTTGGTTACAGTGTCGTGCAAAAGTATTCATACCCCTTGAACTTTTCCACATTTTCTCCCGTTACAACCACAAACGTAAATGTATTTTATTGGGATAGTATGTGATAGACCACACACAAAGTGGCACATAATTGTGAAGTGGAAGAAACATAAAAAAAAAAATTACAAATAAATATCTGAAAAGTGTGCCGTGCATTTGTATTCGGTCCCTCTGAGTCAATACGCTGTAGAAGAACATTTTCGCTGCAATTACTGCTGCATATGTTTTGGGTTATGTATTTACAGTACAAGCTTTGCACATCTAGAAATTTTTCCCCATTCTTCTTTGCAAAATAGCTCAAGCTCAGTCAGATTGGATGGAGTGTCTGTAAACAGCTATTTTTAAGTCTTGCCACAGATTCTCATTTGGATTTAAGTCTGGATTTTGACTAGGCCATTCTAACACATGAATATGCTTTGATCTAAACCATTCTTTTGTAGCTCTGGCTGTATGTTTAAGGTCGTTGTCTTGCTGGAAGGTGAACCTCTTCCCCAGTTCCAAGTCTTTTGCAGCCTCTAACAGGTTTTCTTCCAAGATTGCCTGGCATTTGGCTCCATCCACCCCTTAACTCTGACCAGCTTCCCTGTCACTGCTAAAGAAAAGCATCCCTACAACATGACGCTGCCACATCCATGCACAGTGTTAGTTTTTCGCCACACAAAGCATTTTGCATTTAGGTCAAAAGTTTTGACCAATTTTGGTCTCATGTGACCAGAGCACCTTCTTCCACATGGCTTGTCACAAACTGCAAATGGGACTTCTTATTGCTTTTTTTTCAACAAGGCCTTTTTTTCTTGCCACTCTTCCATAAATGCCAGATTTGTTGAGTGCACAATTAACAATTGTCCTGTGGACAGCGCCTAACTGAGAAGTGGATCTCTACAGCTCCTCCAAAGTTACCATGTGCCTCTTGGTTGCTTCTCTAATCAATGAATGCTCTCCTTTGCCTCAGTTTAGGTAGCCACACTATTTCCATTTTCGGATGATGGATTGAACAGTGCTTCGTAAGATGTTCAAAGCTTGGGATATTTTTTATAACCTTCCCTGGTTTAAACTTTATGACTTTCTCCTTGACCTGTCCGGTGTGTTCCTTGATCTTCATGATGCTGTTTGTTTACTAATGTTCTCTAAAAACCGACAGAGGGCTTCACTGAACTGTATTCATACCGAGATTAAATTACACACAGGTGGACTCCTAATTTAATAATTCTGTGATTTTAAAGGCAATTGGTTCCACTGGATTTTAGTTAGGGGTATCAGAGTAAAGGGGTTGAATACAAATGTAAATACACTTTTCAGAGATATATATATTATTTTATATATATATATATATATATATATAAAATATATATATATAAAATATAATATATATAAAAGTTTCCTTTCATTTCACAATTATGTGCCACTTTGTATTAGTATATCACATAAAAAATCCCAATAAAATACATTTACCTTTGTGGTTTTCTTCATATCGTGTTTCAGGTACGTTATATATATATATATATATATATATATATATATATATATGTCATTTTAAAAATGTGAGTTTTTTTCTTTCCTGCTGTCTCTTAAATAAAAGAAGTTCCATTAATTAGTTTCTGTCTTATTTCAAAGAAAACTTGAAATTTAAATTATGTTTTAGAAATACAAAATTAAGATAAGTTTTGTTCCTTTGTGTTTTAAATTCAATTCAGTACTGTAAGAATGCATTTGATGAATTTAGTGTATGTATTCACAGTTATACACCTGTCCTTGGTATAAAAGTACATGGATATAAAAAAGCTTTCCTTTGTGTTTTTATGAACAAGAAACAGCATTCAATGGCAATCCTACACTTTTTAGTTGCACGTTTTGTTATCACAGACATAAATGTGTTGACCTAGCAGGGAGAGGGGGTAAACAAGCCTAATGTTTAATAATCTTATAAGGTGAAACTTTGGATTGCGAGTAACTTGGTCTGCGAGCGTTTTTAAAATAAATTTTAACTTAATAAAGGAACGAGGTCTTGAAATACGAGTAGTACGTATGCACTTTGTCTGCCGAGCGTCACGTGATCACAACTGAGCCAATGGTTCTTACATGTTCTCACGTGTGTGTGAAAGTCATCCTACACAGTAGCCCCCACCCTCCTCCTCTCATCTCGCCTTCACACATGCACGTGCGTGCGCGCACAAACAAACACACACACACAGACACTAATGGAAACACTACTCTGTCGGGATTCTTTTCAAAGATAAAGTGCAGGTTATTTTTTTTCCTTTATATTTTGTAATATTAATCATTTTTATATGAATATTTTTGGGTTGTGGAACGAATCATCTGAGTTTCCATTATTTCTTATAAGAGAAATAATTATGTTTGATATACAAGAAAAAATACAAGTTGGATATACAAGAAAAATCCAAGTGTTTTACAAGTGATATACAAGCACGCTTCCAGACTGAATTATGCTCGCAATTTAAAGTTCCTCTGTAATTAAATAAAACCAGCTTAAAGTGTCCATAATTAAATTAAATTTGGGTGCCCCTGACATGAGATGATGAGATGTCACGTTGATAAGAGAGGTCTACAGTAAGCAGAAAAACCAGACTTGGCTAACATGAAGGATACAGTAACTCACACTCTGTACAGTGGTGGTGAGCAGAAAAGCATCTCAGACCACACACTATGCCAAACCTTGAGCCAAACAAGCTACAACAGCACCACTCCTTGACAATTTTGATAATAAGATATCGGCAAAAAACAACAACACTGAAATTGAATACCATGTGTATAGGTATTCAAAAAAAAAAAAAAAGATGTATACCACAATGATATGAACTGGAACAAAATTATTGCCATATTTATATGAAAGTTATTAATTTTTTTGCAGAGATCTGATTTTTTTTTAAAAACTTTACTTTTCAGAATTTTTTTTACTAATAGAAAAAGATAGAAAATCAACATGTGAAGCTTTTCACATGTGTGAAATGAATTATAGTGTTTTACTCCTTTTTTTTTTTGTAGTTTTAGTGTCCCCTAGAGGAGAAAAATCCAAAATCCACTTACACTCCGATAATACTGTGGGAGACGGTCAGAAAAGAAGCTTTCAATCTTGTCTGTGATACTCTCTATGCTCTGCTCGTCCCACAACATCCACATTATGACCTGAAACATATATAAAAATAATTTTACACTCAGTGTTCATTGGTTCATTGTGCTGGAGTATAAATACCAAAGGTAAGTTTTGGTTTTGCAAATGCACTTGAAAATGCTGTTCTTGCAAGAACCATTTGACAAAAGCTGACCTTCATGTCCTAAAATAGCAACTGTTGTTGTTACTTAATTACCTAATACCAAAAATGTTATTTCAAAGTTTTGAAAAAAAATCCAGTATTGCTCTAGAATACGAACTTGTGTCCAACCTTGTGACTGGTACTGTATGTAACCGCACATCAATTAATCATCATTAAGCCACATTTACCAATGTTTTCAGGCCAAACATTATCTTCATGTGCTTGATAGGCGTCACTAGTTGAGGCAGCAAAGTGTGAGTGGTATGCAAGAACTCCATGACTTGCTCAAAGTGTTCGATGTCTCTGGCCCGGATGACCATCCAGGACTCGGCTGCCGTCACACGGATGCTGCACGGATCCTTAAGACTCAGGCTGCTCCGGTCACCTTCCAGCCACAGTGGGGGGCCTAAAACTTTTACACAACATCTGTATCATCCACGATGCTGTTTAAGCTACAAATCACTTGCCATGATTACTATGTAAGAACATGACATATGTTATGACAATGCAATACAACTAAAGGGAATTTTAAATTAAATACTCGAAATGCAAAACTGTAAGGTGCCCGAACACCAACTGTACAGTTCTGTGAAAAAGTATTTGCCTCCTTCCTGAACTTAATTTTTTTTGCACATTTGTCACATTTAATTGACTGAAATTATCAAAATATTTTAATAAAGTGGTACCTCGGCATAAAAATTTAATCCGTTCTCAAGTTCTTAAGGCGAAATTTCTTATTGCAAAATGCATTTTCCTATGGGAAATAATGTAAATGCAGATAATTCCTTCCATTTAGAAAACCCATGTAAATAAAGTAAAATATAAAAAAATAGACAATCAATTTAACTATAAATTATCTTATTGCCAGCTGCTTTAAAACCAAACTGAAAGTGGCTCCCTTTTCTTCTTGCTACCGTCCTTTATAACATTCTTGGGGCCCATCCTATGTCTTCACTAAATTTTGCAAAAAAGCAAAAATAAAACCCACAAAAAAAATATGTAAACTCGCTTCGCTTGGATTTCCACTGACACAAACAAGTATGAACAGCTCCCGGACTGATTACGGAAGTACACACAACTTAACAGATGTTGTGTGCTTAAATGCCCCCTGCCACGGATTTCCCCCATTGCGCAATTGCTATCTTCAAACATCTTTTTTGCATTCAAACATGTTAGCAATGGTTTTCCTTTCATTTCCTAAACAGCAGCAGCAACAACCATGCTTTGATAACTTAGCTAAATTAATATTGATTAAATATTTTGCTGTCTTCTTTGCATTGCTCGCATCAAACGTATAAATGTACTCTAAAATCAACACCGTCAAACCTGGAAAATATATAATCAAAACACACACCACGCTATCAAAAGTAACAAACTTGTCATTACTCTTTTTCTATACAGCACAGCTTAAAAATAAAAAAAATAAATACAAAATTACCTCTGTTCGGTTCGGTTCAGTCACAAATGCCTTTCTTTTCCGAAGCAAATTTCTTGCAAAATTTCAGTTCTTAACATGAAAATTCATGAGGTACTACTATATTACACAAAGAAAACCTGAGTAAATACAAGGGAAAAAAAATCTTTCCAAACCTTCCTGGCCTTATGTAAAAAATTAATTGCCCCCCCCCCCCCCCCACGCTAAATCATGAATGAACTGTGATTTTAGGAAAGCTGAGTTAAATTTCACTTCAAACACCCATGCCTGATTACTGCCAGACCTATTAAATCAATAAATCACTTAAATAGAACCTGCCGCTAAAGATCTCAAAAAGTAATACAATCCTAAGAAATTCAAGAACACATTAGAAACAAAGAAATTGAAATGTCAAACCTGGAAAGGGTCAAAAAGCTATTTTTAAGGCTTTGAGACTCAAGCAAACCACTGAGAGAGACATTAACCACAAATGGAGGAAACTTGTAACCTTCCCCCGGTTTATCGAGGAGCTCATTAAATAACCCAGAAAAACAAAAAGACTGCAGGCCTCACTTGTCTCAGTAAAGGTTAGTGTTAATGATTCAACAATAACACAGAAACTGGGCAAAAATGGCATCAATGGGAAAGTTCCAAGGTGAAAAAAAGAACACAAGGGCTCAAAAAATATCTTGCTTATCATCAAGACTTTTGGGTAAATATTCTGTGGACTCATGAGACAAAAGTGTAACTTTTGGAAGGTGTGTGTCCTGTTACATTTGCCATAAAACTAACAGTGTTTCATAAAAAGAACATACTAACAGTCAACCATGATGGTGGAGGTAGTCTGATGGTCTGGGGCTGCTTTGCAGTTTCAGGACCTGGACGACTTATATATTTGATGGAATCATGGATTCTGAATCTAGCAGAAAATCCTGACGGAGAATGTCCGGCTATCAGTTTGTGACCTCAAGCTCAAGTGTACATGGGTTATGCAGCAGGACAAAACACCACAAGTCTACGTCTGAAAAGCTCAAAAATGTCAAAATTAAGGTTTTGCCGTGGTATAATCAAGGTCTGGACTTAAATCTGATTGAGATCCTTAAACAAGCTGTTCCTGCTTGAAAACCCTCCAATGTGGGTGAATTAAAACAATTCTGCAAAGAAGAGTGGGTCAAAATTCCTCAACAGAGATGTAACATTGCCAGTTATCGCAAATGCTTGATTGCAGTTGTTGACACAACCAGTTATTAGGTTTATGGGGAAATTACTTTTTCACATAGGGTCAGCTAGGTTTGGGCAGCTTTTTGCCTAAAGACTGCATTTTGTATTTACTTAAATATTTATTATTTACCTAATAATAGAAATAGGTTTTATTAAGAAGTTTGACAAATATGGCAAAAAAAAAAAAAAAAAAACCAGGGAGGGGCAAATACTTTTTTTGACAGCACTGTACCTCATACACTCACACCTAAACCAAGCACACCACACACACACACAAAGTTATAAAAGTCTTGACTTACCTTCTAACACCTCCATCATCCGGTGAGTCCAGGCATACTCAATTATCCACACTGGTAAAGTAGATATGACGTCAGAGGATGATTTCTCGCAGCACAACCTGTCCTCCATCCCAGAATAACTCAAACATCATATCACACACACATTACATCCTTCACTATCGTTACGCTCCGCTCACACACACACACACACGCCGGACTCGGTTTAATGTCTTCATCGCCTGTAGCTACGGCGTTGCTATGGTGTCCACCGGCGCGCGCTGCCCTCCTGAACATCCACTTCCGGTGGACATGTACGGACAAGTCCAGACAGCTGAGACACAAGAAAATGAAAATAAATATTATATAAACTGTAAATGTTCATCATTCAGGAGATAAACCTAACACCTGCAGAGGATGTCATAGCGCTAAAGCTGATTTACGTTCCACTAAAAAACCGTCGATACAATTTTATTCGTTTTTATTTCTCCTACCTCATTTACCGTCCACGACAGACGGCGGTTAAAATACAAATACCCCTCGCTCCCTACTCAAACACACTCCACAGGGCAGGAAATTACTTTTACTACACGCTACCTAGGGCACTTTACGTCCAGTGAAGACCCATTAGATTTCGGCTGCGATAACGACAATCCTAACGGCTGGTTTAACAAATGGCGTCCAATAGAGAACACTTTCCATAATTAAAGTCTCTCTAAGTCACAAGCTGCAAGTCTGGTTTTCGACACAACTAATAATGCAACAGATCTTAAGAAATGACACGTTTTAATTTGTATTATGTTATTTTTTTTTTACTTCTATAATTCATGTATTAATTCATTCATTAATTCATACATTTGTTTTCTATACTGCTTATCCTGTACAGCAGAGGTCTTGAATCAAAATTTAAGAAGATCCAGACAATAAAATGTTCTTTACGAATTTCAAGGTCCGAATTTCATGTTTGTGATAGAATTCAGATCTCTACATATGCAGTCATTGTAACCCTGAATGCAGGATAAAGCGGTATAGAAGATGAGTGAGTGAAAACTGTCCATAGCATTTCAGTAATATATATCGTAATTTTTTTGAGTAACTACGTTAAACATGTTGACAGATTGAACTGTGATAGCTATATATTTCCTTATATTTGTATAGAATACAAACAACAATCTTTAATCAATCTTTAGTTTGTAATCTTTTGATCTTCATTTGCACGCTGCTGAGCTGTAAATAAATGTGAAAGGGCTCCAGTCGCACTGTCATACTGGGTTCTCAGTTCGGGGATTTTTCTACATGCCCTCACCTCGGACTGCTGCAGATATACTTGCTCTAACGACCCGTGTTCTATCTCATAGTGGCGCTTCACCTTACTGTTTTTATTATCGCCACGGGTTCAGACAAACTGGTTTTAACCTTTTTGTCCATTTATCTTTGAAGGTTAAGTTTTATAGTCTACTTTCCTTTTCTTACTCCCAGAAAAGGGGACTCAGGGCAGAAGGTGGGGTACGGCAATTAACCTAAATCCGCACGTGTTTGGACTGTGGGAGGAAACCGGAGTACCCGGAGGAAACCCACCAAGCCCGGGGAGACAAACTAGACACACACAGACCCAAGACAAGAATTGAACCCTCGACCCTGGAGGTATCAGACCACAGTGCTAAACACTTTGCCACATGTCTTCTTCTTTGTCTTTCGGCTGTTCCCTTTCAGGGGTTGCCTCAGCGAATCATCTGCTTCCATCAACTTTGCCACATGTAATAAATATAATTTATTCATATATTGAATAAATGGCTGGTGATTCTTAATTTTTATATATACAAAGTTATGATGAATTAAAAAAAAAATAATTGAGAGTATTTTATCAAATATGTTAATTTTAACTTTTTTTTACTTGATGCTTTTCAACAAACAAAAACAAATAAACATTTAATTTAGCTCTGAAATGAAAAGTACTAAATTAATGTTAACCAATGCGGTGCTTAATATTAAAACAGACAAGAAATGTCAAATCTTGTGAAGTTTGACTGAGATGTCATGACTTTTCAATTCTCAATGAAAGAATTCTCAATGAAAGCATTTCATTTATTTGTACTACAAAACACTTCACTACCAGTCAAAAGTTTGGACACACCTTCTAATTTGAACTTCATTGTCTTTCCTGATTTTTATTTATTTCTACATTGTAAATATTGTGAATCTACATTGTGAATACAAGGTATGCAATAATCACATTTGAACAGTTGATATTGAGTTGTGTCTGTTACTTATGCTCTGTAAAGCCTTCATAAGAGCTTTAATTTGAGGTGTGTTAATTGGTGATTTCTCTATATGAACTTTTTTGCAGCAGAGGTAAGTTTTGTCCCTGCAGGGTTTTGCAAATGCAAAAGCACAATAACTATTCCAGAAGAGCTGACTGTTGATGTTGTTGTTTAATTCTATTGGGTTATTTCATAGTTTTAAAATCTCCAGTATTGTTGTAGAATGTAGAAAATAAATCATTCAAAAAAAAAAAACTTAATTTAAATCACACTCTTGTACTGCCTAGACCTGTTTAAATTATATTCTACCACAACTATATGGTGGCAATGGCAAAGTTTATATACATACACTGTGGAATAAGAAAAATATATAAGCCCTGGGTTGTTCAAGTCAAACCAGGACATGTGATGAAATTTTGTCCCTTTTATTTCAGTTTGTAGTTGAGCCTGAGCTCAATCCACTTACAGAATCATATAAGTGTGTATATACTAAAACAGGATTTTATTAAAAAAAAAAAAAAAAAAAAAAAGAAGGATGATTGAACCTACAGGAGTTATGTTTTAGGGCAACATTTTAGATAATAAAACCACCTTATTGGTACGAGACTTTTATTTTGAAATGAACTGTGCTATGCTTCTGTCCTGTAGTCTTATATATATATATATATATATATCATTCTGCACAGTGCGCGTGCGTTACATTTATTTCCAGTGGTTGTTTTGATGTAGGGAGCTCGAGGCAATGCTTCCCTTTACAGATAAGTGTCTGAAGGTTTAATTTATAAAGTAGGTGTTTTTTTTTATGTTTTATTACATACACATTACATTATTGTTAACTCTTACAAGCTCATTATTTTGCAGCTGTATATTAATTTATTATTGGTTACACTATATCATGTGTTCTTGTATGGTGTATTTATTCTTATTATTTATAATATAATGAATGTAGATTGTAGGTCTGTAGGTTTAAACACAAATTAACTCTTTATCTATGTTTCCAAAGTCCAACATGTCTCCCAGAATTGATGACATCATGAAGCTGTGTTGTGAGTTATCTGCAAATCAGCAGATGAAGACTACAGTGAAGCATTCTGGGAAAGGAGCGATGACTGCTGGAGGACTCGCTTTTGCTGGAGGGTTGTTTGGCGGACCGCTTGGCATCGCTGTAGGCAAGTGGCAGTAGGTTGTACTAATGTGAATGTTGGAAAAGGAATAAAACACGATGAGGCGTGCTGGTATAGAAAGAAAAATCCATGTTGGAGTGATGTGGCTTAGTTTCAGGCAAAGGGCTTTATTTTAACATTGTGGCCTCGCATCTCGAGGGTGGGGGTTCGATTCCTACCTTGGGTCTTTGTGGTGGGTTTCCTCCGGGTTCTTTGTGCCACAGCGCAATGATTAGGTTAATTGGCATTCCCAAGTACCGAATAAAGTGATATACAAGATGAATGAATGAATGACATATTGCACTTTTATCCATTTATTCAGTTCAAACACTGAACATCCAAAGGTGTGTCCAATATATGAGCTGTAAGCTATAGTCCTCAATAATCTTTGTTTTTCTCTCTCTTGAAGTTTAAAAGACAAAAGCCGCAACTGAGAAACTAGCAAGTGCCACTAACACTGGAGACTCCTTCCAATAAATGATTAACAATCTATCTATTAGTGTTTGAATTAGAGCTGGGTCTACTGTCTGAGCTGCTGTTATAGAAAATAAATTTTAGAATTAAAATCAATGGAGTTAAACGTTCTTTGTGCCTCATTAAAAGGCGGTGCTGTCGGAGGACTCCTGGGATGCTGGATGACAAGCGGTCAGTTCAAACCGCTTCCTCAGGTCATCATGGAAATGACACCAGAGCAGCAGCAGAAGCTCTATGAGAACGTCATGGAGATCTTGGGCTCGATCGAGTGGACCGATGTAGCCCAGTTAATGGCCATCGTCACGGGAAGCGCATCACTTCAGCAGCAAGTCACTGCAGCTTTACTGAGCTACGTTCACAAAGAGCTTCAGGCTGAGGTTCATTATGTGGACTGAACTGGATGAACAGATCAGTCCTGTGGGCAGCCTATTAAATGATAGACAATGTGCGTGTTATTTAATTGAAGCCTATTTATTTTATAGAACATATTTTAATAGGAACACTTTTGAAGAACGAATTGTGAGTGATGCACTACATATTTGACAGATAATAAAGGAATAGAACTGCTGTCTCTTACAAGACAGCTGTGTTTTTAGCATCAACTTCTGTGAAATACTACTTAAATAATGTTCTCATTCTAATGCTGTGATTTGTCACCGATTTTGAAATGTATTTATTTACTTTTACTCCGTTTTCTCACAATTAAATCATGTCCTGTTACCAGTTACTGCATAGTTCCCTTGTGTTAGAAGTGAAGCCAGAGACATGCCTTTTCCGAGACATGTGATAGCAAGTCATCTTTACAAACTGTTGGTCATGTAGCGTGTGCTTCTCTTTTTAAATTCTTAATTCTTAGTTTTCTCCACTTGCTTTGCTTCTGGACTGTGCCTCCTGAGAATGCAAGGGAAGGACATAAAGATAGAGAGAATTGTGAATGAAATTAAATGTACTCGTTACCCCAACCCTGAAAAGAAATGTCCTTCTCAAAAAATTTGCATATTGTGATAAAGTTCATTATTTTCTGTAATGTACTGATAAACATTAGACTTTCAT
>JAQMYJ010000038.1:10372842-10405397 GCA_030014305.1 Clarias laeviceps
GATGCTGTAACCTCTCGCAGCCGGAGGTCTAGAGAGAGCTGATTGGCTGAGCTCTCTCACAGGGGAGGGATGAGAGGCACTTAGTGCTCCCACATTAATCACGGCTCTACAGCCAATCAGGGGCGTCTATGAGCTCACACAAGCGCTGATAGCGCATAGCCCTGTCCTCCAAGTGTGTTATGCCGCCCTGTGAGCGAGCAGTTTTCGAAAAGATGGCGTCACGTGGTTCGGAGGAAACACTTGATAGTCTTCGGCACTCCCGATGGAGTGGTAGTAGTAGCCTTAATGTGGGAGCCCCCTAGTGACAGGGAGGAATTAGACACGACTAAATTAGGGAGAAAATCGGGGAAAAATAAAAAAAAAAAAAAAAGGAGCTCACATTTGTCAGAGTTTTGTTTAGCATTGTGTTTGCCCTGCTATTTATTTCATTATTTTTTTTAAAATCATATCTAATTCTAGATCCTCAACCTACCACTGGATTTCAGCTACAAATGTTAGAGTAGGTCTCAGTTAGGAGTCAGGTTGACACTGTGAGTTCAGGTAAAGTCTAGATTCAACAGGCTCCTATTCACCGTGCAGCTGTGAGCATGTTGAGCACCGGTTCCAGCGGCATTTCCTTCTGGACACGGATTGCTATGGAATGCCTACAAACCTGGCTCAGGATAGTAAGAAAAACATGCTGCAGAATTGTAGTGCGGTGTCTTAATGCCTTAAAGATAGATATTAACTATTCTCTTTAGGAATGTGCATTGCAATTTTAACAAGATTTAAGTTTGAAAGAAAGCCTTTTTCTTAAGTGAATATTTTTAAGTGTCTATTCAGATAGATGCATGCAAGTATAGACATATGATGAATGTTTAGAAACGTATTAAAAATTTTTTAGTTCTTCTGGTTTGATGATGAAATTTTTACACAATTCCAAGTCAACAGGATGGAGATCGAGGACACCAACTGCAGCATATTTCTCACATGCACAGGACGCCATCGCTCACCCACTCCCTCATCTCCTGTCGTCACTCTAGTCTTCCTTAGGTACTTCCTCGTCCTGATTTAGCAACGCAGCAGATGGAAAAGTAATTCAAGAGTTTTCATTTTTTCGCTGTTTAGCCATGGAGGTCTACAGTCTATTGATGAAAGCAGACACGCAGCGCTACGGTATACCATATGCTTTTCCTTTTCATTCACAGTCTGCTTCTTTCTCCTATATCTTATGCTCCTCCTGTAAGGCTGTGCTTGGATTTGATGGGTTGCCATCATCACACACATTTACATTTAGGCATTTGGCAGACGCTCTTATCCAGAGCGACTTACATTTTTATAAATTTATTTTTTATCTCATTACACATCTGAGCAGTTGAGGGTTAAATGCCTTGCTCAAGGGCCCAACAGTGGCAACTTGGTGGGTGTGGGGTTTGAACCTGGGATCTTCCGAACCATAGTCCAATGCCTTAATCACTGAGCTACCCATTTCACACAATGATTGATCCCTCATACATCTGCTTTATTTGTTATGTCTGCTTTATCGTCATCACTTAACACTTGACCCATTGGTCTGTTGACCTCAGAAGAAGTAAAACTGACAAGAATAATCCATGCTTAAATGCAAAATACACTATAATTCTTTCTATAATTATATAATGTTTTTTTCTTTTTTTGCTTGCTAATCCAGCACCAGACTAAAAACAAAGGGAAGTGCACTAGTAGTTATTAACCCTCAAACCCAATTAGATTTCAGGCCTACATAAGCAGAAGTCTGAAAGATACTTTTCCATTCTGTGTGTGTGTGTGTGTGTGTGTGTCTGTGTCTGTGTCTGTGTCTGTGAGTGACCGCAAACGTCTCGGGAAATGGTAATAGGCTAATAGCAATACAGCCCAATACATCCTGCTGTTAGTGAAGTAGGCCAGCACTCAAACAAACAAGGCTTTTTATCTGACCTCTTGTGCTTAGCAAGGAAGTCTAGATTAAAGCTAAAGTATATTTCGTAATTTTAAACCATTAAAAAAACATGTAGCATATTAAGTTTAATATGTTTTTTTCTTCTTTTTGTAAAACACGGAAATCCAGCATCATGTTCTCTGCAGTTTATTTTAACTCAATCCAAAGCTTATAAGTAAGCAGTCGCTGTCATTATCTCACTTAGCTAGTCAGCAAGATAACTGCTAATAAAAGCGAGGTTGTTTATCACATGTAGACACGAGTAATATGCCAGTATCCAAGGCTTGATTTGCATCAAAATCCTAACCTGTTTTAACTGAGAAGCTTAAAATCATGAAAATATACAGTACATTGACAGCATTCATTAGCATTAGCTAAATTGGCTAGAGAGCTAGTAGACTGCTTGTAGACTAGTAATATTATATCACAACTAGACAGACATTAAATTTCAGTATCATTGTCTTGAAATCCACCATAAACTTCTTCTCATCGATTTAGTTGAACTGAATCTAAAGCTTTTAAAATATACTTTTACAGCAATCACTAGTATTAGCTAAACAGTCAGCTAGATACCAGCTAATAAACTGGCTTCCTTTTACTACAAACACACAGAAGTAGTTTGTCAGTATTACAGTCTTGAATTCCAGTGTAATCTTCTTAAAAAAAAAAAAAAATTTCCCTAAATATAATATTTACACCCATGACTAAAATTAACTATATTAGCTAGTCAATTAGCTATCTGATTAAAAAAATAGCTCTCATGCCAAAAGTCAAATGTCTGAGCTACAATGTAAATTATCGTACTAAACGAAAATTTGTCATTTACCTAGTTTTAACAAATCTGACTCAAACATTAATGATAATCAGTGATGAAAGAAGAATTGGAGCACAGTTTTTAATGTCTAAGTCTGTAAACATTGAGACATTTAGTGTGGAGCATCTTGGACTAGTGTTTTGCAATATTTATAGAACATCAGTGTGCTGAGAGGACTGTGGTTTGGTTTTAATCTGTTGTCCTCTCTGGAAAATAAGTAGATAATATCAGTTTCCATGTATGAGCTATGAACCTCATAAAGGTCTCTTTGGGATTTGGAAAGTGAAATAAGAATCATAAAGCGAAATCATTTATAGAAAGCAGCACTTATTCAACGCAGTATATACTGTATAATTAACAGCATCACCCTTTGACATGTCTTTGTATTATTGCACAGTTGAATTTGTCATTATACAATACAAATTAACCTAATAAGAAAAGGCTTTTACATGGATAGTTTTAAAAGGAATGTAGTTGACTCCCATGTGACCTGTAGTTGACTCCCATGTGACCTGTAGTTGACTCCCATGTGACTTGCGGCGGTTTGGATTTAACGTTACACTGACTGAAACATGATCATAAGCGTGTCCTGTTACTTCCGTAACACATGCCATAATCCTAATGGGAATTCCCTCAACTGTAAAGCATTAGTGGTGACTCTCTCTCTCTCTCTCACAGTCTCACACACACACACACACACACACACACACACACACACACACACACACACATCAATATACTAACTTTAGTCAGAATATAAACTTATCCATTGAAAAGTAAAAGCAAAAGTTCTTTTTTCAGTTTTTAAAACTAAAAGTGGAAAAAAGTGAAATACTGTATGTGAAATGTTTTACTTGTTTTAGAACAGTAAAAATGTTCAAAATGTACATTCTAACTGCACTGAAAATCAGTGTGAAATCCTCCATATATTAAAACATCCATTATTTACATATACCACGTATTGGGGATCTAAGGGCACAAGGCATAGTGCACACTGGATAGAATGCTAACCCTTTGCAAACCACATGCTGACAATCACACACTACAAGCAATTTGGACATCCCAGTCAGGCATCACTGTAGGTGTCTGATTACGGGATGAAACTGGACTACAACTAGGCTACTATTTAATGATTTAATTCACATTTATTAAACTTAACTAGATATACCTGCGACTTTGTTCACATATAAATTGTAGTTCATTCCAAAATTCAACATATGACATTTTATAAAACACGCTTATGAATGTGCAAATAAATTACGTGTGTTATGAAGTGCGTGGGATAAAGCTGTGCCATCATGTTAATTAAGTAGATTTCAATTGCATACTCATAAGCACGTATTTAAAAAATGTACAGCAACAGCTGTTAAATTTTGAGATGAACTAATGATTTTTCCAAGGTCTTTTTTAAAAAATTTATTAGGGGGTTTTGCATTAAAATTTCAAAGTAGCATATCTTCTCTTCCCGTGGGCCGATTGCGATGAAACAAAGACTATATGTTACCTCAAGCTCGGCCAAATACACCCCAAATGAACCCCATTAATATTCGTTCAGTAGTTTTTACGTGATGCATGCACAAACAATCAGACAAACAGATGGACCAAAATTCCCCAAACCATCTTGATTTGTCCTATTACACGTTTTTCGTCCTCCCAAATTTTTTTTTCGCAAATTATGTACAGACATGCCAACTTTTTATTAACAGATTTATTATATGTATACATTACCAAAATATAAAAACAATAATGACTATGTCTATTTCTGCAATTATTCATAATCTGCAGTAATTTTTTGGCCATGTTTGTTAAACTGGCTCCTTACCTATCTAACTACCTAGCTATCTAACATGATCTTTCTATAAAACTAAGGCAAGATTAACAGGTTAATATAATCATTCTTTATATTGTCTTGATGAAATATATTTATGGTATTGTAAAGCTACAATACAAACGGGGGGAAAAAAAAACAGCTTTTTAGATATTGGACAGAATTTAGCTGGTGTCTGATGCGTTTTCCAAGCCCCATACATGTAAAAGCATGCATGGTCTTTATTGATAGGAGTTGATAAGAGACTATAGCAGTTAGTAGGGAATTAACTCATTATACATTATACATTTATGCGTATAATGCATGCTTATACATAGAAAATGAATGGCACTTTTCCTGGTCTTATCTGTACCATAATTATTTTTTTTATTCATGCATTACTGATGCTTCAGTAAATATGCAATATATTTATACTGTATACATGAAGTATATCTTTCCATCCACAGAACAGTGGTCTAGCACTCCAAAGCTTTTGACTGTGTGAGCAGATTTTTACACAAATCCCAAGTCTGACATTGTTAATTAGTCTGTTGTATGTTGATCTTTTTGTTTGGGAAAGCGTAGGCTGTGATTCCCTGCAGTGGTTTAAAACAGATGGTGATCTGGTGCTGGACAGCCCTCTACAATATGCATGCTCTTGTGGCTGCTGCAGCTATTTCTGGTGCCACTGATCATCAGCCTCTTTACAATCAGGGATTCTGGTATTTTATGGCCCAGATAACTATTGACACCCAACCATATGAGGGTCTGAGAGTCTATGGGAAGTGTGTTTCTAGTCCCAACCAGCCACATTTAATGAGTTAACCGAGAAGAAGCACTTCACTGAGATCTTTACTATAGACCAGGAGCTTAGGTTTATAAAGCTCTTGGTGTAGTCTAAAAGTTGCCTTTCCCAAAAATAGTTTGTGCCCATGATGTATCCTTGCTTTAGTGAATAATCTCAAGTGCATATTTTGAATTTGTACAAAGAGAACTGCTGCTGTAATCATAAAGCTACCAACAGCCTGTTAAAAATCCTTTTAACCTGTAGAACTGTTTAGTCTCATAGTATTAAATGAGGAGTATTAGATAAGGAGTTAAATGCTTAAATACGATGAACATTCCACCTTAGCTTAGACTGAGGAAGTTCCATGGATAGTAATAGTGAAATGGATGGAGTAGTAAAATGTTTCTACTGAACTAAGAAGTAGTCCGTTTGACATGACTCAACTTCCAGATATTGGATAAAGAAAGGATAAAAGGATTCTGAATCCCACTATCCTGCGTCACCTCTGGCTCATTGGGGTCTAAATCTACATCTGGAATTTTGTAAAGCAGCTTGTGATGACGTCTATACAAACAGAATCAAATTTGAACTGAAAAGAAATTCTGTAACGTATTTTTCCTTGGGTGCAATTAATGTGCAGTTTTACTTTTTGTAACAGAAAACCTTTTTTATTATCCGCCACATCTGCCATCAGAGGAATAGTCGAGTGGCCACTCACAACCTATTTCCCATGATGAAAGAGGTGGTGGCCAGTTTCCCTTTGTTTGGGGAGGCCCTCAAAGGGGATACATCAGATACTATTCGCAGCAACAAAGAAACTTTTTGTTTAAGAATCAGGTGCTACAATGATGTCCACTGGGCAGACACCTCGTTACACTTTCTGCAGAGCTGTAGTGGCGGCTAAACACACATAAACACCGTTTACACACCTCCCAAATCTCTGACTACCGTTAACAGAGCTTTAAAATTTGCTGAAGTTATTCTATTATTGTTTTGCCCGATCAAACCATTCTGTATTCTATTGTATATTGTGCTGTTTAATCAGCATTTACGGTACCTCGACTGTCTACTGTGACCAATCTCGTTGTCTCATATGTCGGCCAGTTCACGAGTTAAAGTTTGATGCCATGGTCCTCTAACACAAAGGAAAAAAACTGTGTTGTGAAATATTCCTTTACTATATATTATTATAGATGAGAGATGTGGTTTATAGTTCTTATAATATTTAACTCCTCATTGAAATCCATGATGGATTGTTCAGTTCATTGAGTGTCAAAATGTGTCTGATGTTAAAAAATGTATGGTGAATAATAAACTTCATGGACTTCAGCTATGTTTATTCCTTTCATTCTCTTATTTAACAAAGTATTTCAGCTACAAGTCACTTTTTTTTCCAAGAAATATTCCTAAGGTAACTTGATCACAATTCATAGTAATACCCCCTTTTTTTTTTAACCACTACAGCCCAGTGTTTCTGTTTAACACACACCGTTTAAACCACTCACAGGTTCACTTCCACCACCCAATCATGCCCCACATTGTTTTCTCCTTCTTGCTCTCCAGCATTTTCTTGACTCCAGCATTTTTTTTCTGCACTACAGTTCACTCTTACTTATACTTTTTGTTTGTGTAGGATTACATGGGTGCACAGGTGTCCTCAACTGTCTGTGTTTGAAGTAGATCACAGGGGCTTTGATCATGTACACACACACACACACACACACACACACACCCACCCACCCACCAGGCACTATGACGCCGCACAGATGTTTACTATACAGGTGACCTCATGGGTTGAGGAATTTTCTTTGTCTCTAAGGGCTATTTGATACCAAGAGGTGATGAAGGACAAGACAGGCAGAGTAAACTTTAAACCAGGGCTTTGAAGTGCCAGATTTGTCTGTTTAGAAATATCTTTTTTAAAAATATGTTTTATTTCATTAGTGTGCTACTTATATTTACATTATACATTAAATTATATTCACCATGTTTTCATCTTCAATTTAAATGGAGCTCAAGTAGCGTGCAGAGTTTATGCTTAAAGGCTAAAAGGTGATGATTCAGGTTTAATATTGAATGTAGTGGAATTAGGTTTATCTTAATATCTGTAATTTTCTTGAGTGAGTCAAGGAATTGGATACTTTTCCATGCCAGGTCCCTGCTTCTCAGTAGGACTAGTGTTCACATGAAGAAAATATTATACCATGATACCTGATGACATCATCATCTTCGTCTTCTTTTTCTTCCTCTTTTTTTGTTTACTGGCGGTTAGAATCAAGTAGGTTTCATTACCTCAAACTGTGGACGTCATCTTCATGACATCACAATGTGTACAGTATATATACACTGATCGCCCACAACGCTAACACGACTGCCAGGTACATTAAATAACATTGATTATCAATTACGTACCAGTAAACTGATGAAAGGATGTGGGCCACCCAAGGCTGTCGGTGCCCAAAGTCCGTCTGGCCCATCTGGTCCGATCCCACAGAAAAGCCAAAGTAGCACAGAGTGCTGGAAAAAGTCAATGCTGGTCACAATAGAAGGACACCCAGTGCATCACAGTCTGCTGCTTATGTGGCTTCGCAGGCAAAAAGTCCATGGTAGTTGATCCGACTTCCAAATACCTCAGATCTCAATCTGATTGATCATGCATGGAATGCACCGGACAAACAAGTCCGATTCACCAAGGCTTGACCTGCAACCCACACACCCAAAGGATCAGCCAAACACCACAGCACACCCAAGAGATCAATGTAAAAAGTCATTTAAAGAGTATCTTCTAATAGTAATTTTTTTTTCATTTGCATTCATTCACATGATTTAAAAGGCTTAATTTTTGAATCAAGACATTACCGCCACCTTTAATTTAAGCACATACACTTAAAGATCACCTCATTCATTAGTTTCTTGCTGTACTGGAAACGTCAGGGTCTGATATGGCAGGTTATGTGAAGTCCATTAAACATGGCAGGCCTCTCAGGGGAAATACGAGAGCAACTGCACTTACTGTGTTTAGTGGAGTGCAGAGCAGCGGGGCTTCTGGGAGCCGCAGCGTTAATGAACTCCATTCTTTATATTCTTAATGGCAGGTGAGATGTTAACTGAGGAAGTGGGACATGGTTTGGTTAAAAAAAGCTTCCGTTAAGTGGAGTGACGTCAGATCGCATTGCCGGCAACATATTCTTAAAAACACAAACGCACACAATCTTGGCTGAACTGTGAAGTTATTGTTTTTTTTGTTTTATTGATTGGATAAATAGGTTTAACAACCAGAAAAGAAAACCCATACTTCATTATTGACTTTCCCTGAAGTTTTCATTTGCTACTTATGTTCAAACGTGAGAGAAAATCCAGACACTAACCTCATTTCTTTTTTTTTATTGCTTGCATTTTAAGAAAAACAGCACCTGAAAGTGGTCAACAGTTTATCCCTTTTATAAAGACCTCAAGCACAATGTGCTCCATAAACTTGTTCATTCGTATTCATCAGCATCAATGCACTTAACTATCAAATTTACTTGTCATGCATTAATAATTTCTTAGCTACTCCCACTTTATAGCCAAGTGAATTAAGTTTTAAGACAAGCCCTCTGGGGCTTTTACTCGTCTGGGTCTGAACGTTTTTCATTGTTTGTGTGCAGAGATTCGAGCTCAACTGGTGGAGCAGCAGAAATGTCTGGAGCAGCAGACAGAGATGAGGGTCCAGCTCCTGCAGGATCTCCAGGACTTCTTCCGCAAGAAGGCTGAGATCGAGATGGAGTATTCCCGCAACCTGGAGAAGCTGGCTGAGCGCTTCATGGCCAAGACTAGAAGCACCAAGGACCATCAACAATACAAGTAAGTTCTGTGACACACAACATGAACAAGAAAACTGAGATGTAGTTAACTGACTGACTCCAGTTTCATTCATGAGACCTTGTGGCTTCTTCATATATGAACAAGACACTTCTTTTTTGATTGCAAATAGCACTAAAGCCGAAATATTCTTCCTCCTGTTGATTAAATGACGAATGAAGATTGATGCCACATTATGGTTTTTCAACACATTTGGCCTTAAAATAGACCTTTTTATTTCTTACTTTGTGAACATCTGCATCCAGTAGGTGGAGTCTTAGAAAATAAGAAAAACTTAAACACAGTCAATATTTAGTTTTAAGGGTGGTAAAGGTGTGTTCTCTGTATTGGGTCACAGAGTTGTGTGTGAGTTATTCTGCATATTGATATTTAATGAAATAATTATAGTCTTTTATTTTCTTGTAGCATTACTGGGCAGGAGTCATTAAAAATTCAGCTTGACTACTTTATCTGAGTGAAAATCAATAAACTATAAATCTAGCATTGGAACCATCTGTAGACACTTTGCTTACAGTGAAAATGAAAAATTGTGGTACTGTACATGCGAAATTTTCAGCACTACTAGACGCAGCAGGTGTCCTATTTCTCTTAAAAGTTTTCCATGAGTGATGACGCCGAGCTACATGGCAGTACAGTAAAACTGCAAGAATGATGAAATGCTTTTAAAACAAGACTGTGGTCTTTCTTGTCCTGTCAGAGTTCACTATTTTCAACAAGACAGGCCCATGTTTGCATGAGGTTTAAACTGGTTAGATAGGAAATATCTAACGGCTGTTTGCCTTAGGCCTTTGTAAATAGAGCAGACGGCTTGCTGCCGACCCGAATGAGTCCAGCAGCTGTGAGTCTGACTGTAACGGCTACGAGTCTTCATTTTCACTCTGTGATATACTGGCTTGTCAGAGTGGAGGCAGTCTAAATACTCAAGCATGCCATTTGAATATGTGTGAAACTCCTAGAAACGGGAAACCCTCCTTGTTTTGCCTCAGGCCATAGGTATATGTATGGTAAAGAAAACATTGGGACCAAGTTGTGTGTGTGTGTGTGGGGGGCGGGGGGTGTTGGTTGTCAGTGTCATGGCTTTCCCTTGTACAGAGTAACAAGTCTGGAAAGTGCTGCTGTGAATCAAGAGATAGCTGTGGATTAGAGCATGCTTAATACAAGTCAAATGGTGTGTCTGTGCTGAAGAGCAGCAAACATAAAACAAATTTAAACATTTTTACAGTAAAATCCTAAATGGATTACCCAGCTCATTAGGCAAGTAAAAGCTTTAATGTGTTGTCATTTGTATTTTAATTATAGCTGAGCTTTAAACATTTAAATGTAATGATTTATAGTGAGCCCACTAATGTATTAATACAGAATTTATAATTGTGTATTAAGACAAGACAAGTTTGGAGTCTTTCAGTGTCCAATGTTATTAAATCCCCAAAAAATCCTTTGTGTCTTGCTTCTGCCTTTATAATTCAATTCAATTCAATTTTATTTCTATAGTGCTTTTAACAATTGTCATTGTCGCAAAGCAGCTTTACACACTCAAAAGAACTATTTAAGTTTGTATGAAATGTGAATGTGTATGAATCTAAATGCTAAGACTGTCCCTGATAAGCAAGCTGAGGACGACGGTGACAGTGGCAAGGAAAAACTCCCTGAAATGGCAGTAAGAAGAAACCTTGAGCGGAACCAGACTCAACAAGGAACCCATCCTCATGTGGATGATAACGGATAGCAGGGATTGATCTGAAGTCATTCTGTGTGTAGGAGGCTGGAATCATCTCTTGTTATAGTTAATTTCAGGAGAGGGATTATATGACAACTTGCATTGCAGTTCATTTCCACCAATATAAAATATAAAAACATGACTAAGCAAAAAAAAAAAGGTTCAAAGAAATAGTACAGATACACATGATTACGTGTTTATGTTGTTTTTGCGACATCATTCCCTTATTCCCTTATAGGGGTAAAATTTACTCTTTATAAATGTAATGATAACTTTCCTGACATATCTGGAAACCCAAATGCACAGTTTAATGTTTGAAGCCTCCTCGTTAACACACACCAGCAAGACTTCAAGACAAGCACTTAATAATAAATAAATAAATGAATCGTCATTGCCCTGTGCTTTGTTGCTGGCACGTATCTCTGCCACTTAAGTTTTAATATATATATTTTGTTTTTGCTACAAAGTCAATAAGGGTATTTTCCATTTCTTGCTGTTGAAACCACTCGTCAACAAGGCAAGTCTAAAAGCCCAGATGTGAAACCTGCATGACTCAGGCACCCACACTGCTTATTTGTCCAGCTATTAAGGATCTCGTCGATAATGTGATTGCAGCCAAAGGAAACCTGTGAGACTGCAGGGGTCCTCTTAAAACACAATAAAAAGTGCTTAGTCGTTGTAGTGCTTAATACTGCAATAATGATTAACATCTGGAAAGTGTCTTTCTTACAAAATCCAGGACTATTGAAAAATTATGATATTGTGAAAAAGACTAATCTTAATCTCTTGTGATAACAGTATTGCCTGGTACCAAGTTAAAGTAAAGTTCCAGCTGTTCTTTTTAGTTAAAGGTCATCCCTGTTGTCTGTTGCAGCCCAACTGAATGACTCACGAGGTTAAACGTGAGGAAATCCATTTGAGTTCAAACGATGTAGTCGTCTAGTATCCCACTGACCGCTTTGTGCTTTTTTTAGGAAAGCATACGTTGTCTTGTGTGAACACACTTCCTTACGTTTGTGATGATCCTCAAAACACATACACATACATGCACAAACAGGGAGGAAAAAAAAGGCAGCTGGATCAGCAGAGCTTTTGGTTTTCAACGGTCAGTGTTCTTCTATAGCCATGTGGTGGCCCCATCCACAGAGGGAGAGCGCAGCTGTTTGCTGAACTAACACATCCGGCTCTGTTTGTTCAGGGAGGCGTACTGGGATGAGGATGGCAACGATCTGATTACATCCAAAGTCCTCCTCCTCCTCCTTGAGCCTTTATAAAGATACAGAACATGTGGCTCACTAGTTCTATCCATTTAGGGGATTCTGTGTTGGACATGTTGCTTTGGTGTTAGTCAGATTGCATATATTATTGGCTGTATCATCATTATGGCTCATTCTGTGGTACAGTAAAAGCACTTCACACAGGCAGTTCATCAGCATGAGTTCTCTTGAACAAGCTGTCACTCTAGTTTGCTAATTCCTCCACTAAGCACTCCATACTTGGTCTCTGAGGACCAATTAGCTGCCATTAGTGCGTCTATTGGCTCTGCCTGCCTGCCTATTGAACGGGTTTCATTTCCTGTAGGTAAAAAGTGAAAGTAATTTACTGATATCTTCATTTTTCACCTGAGCTCTGACTGATTTGTAGAGTCAGCAACAATGGGGCTTTTGAAGTTTGCTGGGTAAAGTAGGGGAAACATCTTGCTAATGAAAGATCCTATCAGTTGCACTCAGATAAATTTTACTTAGTTTTTAATTACCAAATGTTATGTCAGCTTTTACAGCAGGAGGCCATTTGACTGACAGTTTTACACATTTTTTTATTAAATCCACTGAGTGTCTCTCTCTTTACTAGAAGCTCATTGGAAATCAGTTTAAAAGTTCCTTTAAGACTTCGAAGCTTATGGCCAGCGAAGTGTACAAAAGCTTTTGGACCAACTGAGGACCCAGACTAGGTTGGCGAAATCACCTCATCTGCTCTTTTTTTTTTTTGTTGTGTACATTTGACTTTTTTAGTAGTTCTTTAAGTTTTTTAGTCTTTAAGACTAGCTGTGGAAAACGAAGTTGATCACTAAGTTGACCCTGTTGGGCCCTTGAGCAAGGCCCCTAACCCTCAACTGCTCAGATGTATAATGAGATTAAAAAGATGCAAGTCGCTCTGGGTAAGGGCGTCTGCCAAATGCCTAAAATGTAAATGAAAAAGCCTATCCCAGAACACTTGGGGCACAAGGCTGGGTACACTCCGGGCAGGGTGCTAATCTATCTCAGGGCACACACACACACACACACACACACAACAGGCAATTTGTGAATGCCAGTTAACCTAATCTGCATGTCTTTGGACTGTGGGAGGAAACCGGATTACCCGGAGGAAACCCACCAAGCATGGGGAGAGCATACAAACTCCATGCACACAGATCCAATGCGGGAATCGAACCTGGACCCTGGAGGTGCAAGGCGACAGTGCTAACCACTAAGCCGCCGTGCCACCAAGACTCTGTTCTTAACTTTCAAAAAAATATGAGCCGGTATTATTGTCTGTTTAGTCACTATACCAACTATTCACAGTATAGTAATGTCCAAATGTCTTGAGCTATCCCTCATTTCATATTTTGCTCCCAAAGAGCCAGACTCTTCTCATTGAGATATAGTTCTCCAGGTTTCCTGAAGGACTTGTTTGGCTCTCATTTTCAGTCCGGTCACTGTACCTAACCAGTTTCAGCGGAATGTTTTTTTTTGTTAAGCCACCCAGTGACCTATGAATTTTTTAAAGCATTAAAAAAAATTTTTTATTTAAGGAATGAACCAGTGAGAACTAAGTGTAGATGACAGATGATCAGGCCTGTGATTAGCACAGTATATTGGTGATGCTGAATTCGGAGAGCTTGGAACAGATGAGAGGGGAAATAAAGTTACTGTTAAGGTTTTTGCATAACTAATTTTTAAATTGTATTCTAAGGCACTTTTCAGCCTGTTATAGTACAACATTGTTCCCGTTTATTTAATTTAAACTACATAATTTAATGTAATATGAAGGAATTAGGGTGGCACAATACTTTCTCACTGTACTGTATATTAGATACAATATATTAGGTTTTGCACAAATTTGTACAGTGCATAGGTTCAGCTATTATTGACTGGACAATAGTTTATCTGTGAGATATAAGTTTGGATTTTGTTTTGCTGGGATACCCCCACCCTTTCTGTTTACCTTGCGTCCTCTGGACCTGTTCTTGCAGTTGTTGTGCCAGAACATGTCAAAAGCATGTTCTGAAATTCCTGACCTGGAACAGTAGTTCCCAGCCCTGTTTTAGTGTACCTTTGCCTTGCATGCCTTGCTTTCTTCTCTCTAATACACCTGAGGCAACTAATCTGATAATGAACTGTAATCCCATAAATCAGACTTAATAGCTTTCACTAGATATTTCTGTTACGTCAATAACTATCATGTTCAAAGAATTCCATATTCTCCATGAAGACGCCATTTGTCTGACGATGCCCGACACCCAATCGCTTGCCCTTAGCCCAGTGACACATGATCTTCCTCATTTACAGCACCAGTCAAAATTTGGACACACCTTTTAAATCAATGTTTTTTGTTACATTCTAGAACAAAACTGAAGGGGGGAAAAGGAGAAACGTGCAGAACATGGCAAATTCAGGACTAGTATTTGAATTCCATGATCTAAGACATGGCCAAGCTTTGCCTTGAGGGTTAGTTTGGTGTGTTTGTGTGTTGTGTTCCTTTTGAGTGTGTGTGGTATAAGACTCCTGGAAGTCATTGGTGGTCGCAGCAAAATTGCATGGCCAGGTCAAAAGGTCATCTCATTCTGGAACAAAGCAGCCACTGCTTTCTCAGAGAGAGCACACAGAGGAATGGTCATTTCTATTCATTCAGAGTTCGGTTTATGGATTACTCGCCTCACTGCATCACCAAGTACCATAATGCCATAATGCTCTCGAGTAGAGCTTGGAAGCAGAGATATTTTGGTGGTGCGGGACAATATTACAAAAGTAACCAAACTCAAACATGTATAACATGCAGTTGATTGCTATCTGGTGAACTGTTATAACCTCATAAAACGTATAGATGTCAACATACAAGGCTTGAACCAACTTCAACAAAAGAGCAGAAAGTCATAGTCTGGTTTAAAAGCTGGCACCTCTTGCATAGACAGACAGTCTAATGAAAATAGTCTGAACAATACATTTCTTTTAGGTAATCGGGCTGAATATCTCTATATAACAATTCCACTGTTTACTTGAGCTGTCCTGGGGGATGGTAGTAAAAACCCTATAGGCTGGCCTGCTGACGGTTTACATTCAATACCCTGAATGTTGTGGGATGTGGTTTTGTCCCTTGTGGATGCGCCTTTGAATATTTGGTCATATATTTTGTCTCTGTTCAGTTTATCCTTGGACGTAGTGAATAAGCAGACTCCTTGTCCTTGCCAGTACTAAATTCAGTCCTAAATATTATTATCTATAAGCAGTTTGATTGTGCAGGTTTCCATTTCTTTGACTTGTGTGCCAAATTTAAGTTCCATACAGCTTAAACCACAAGTTAAGCAGGATTTCACCTCCCCATTCATCTTAGTCACATGCTTTCCATATGTTTTTCAGTATGAAAGAAAAGTCCCCCAGCACCTGCCTACTCAGGATACTGACTGAGTCTCTTGAAAGGTTTTATGGTAATTACCATTTGACCAAGCCTGCTCATGCTGCCATAACTCTCACAGTCTGAAATCTTTTCCTGCAAAGTGTGTGTCTCCAGGCTTTTACTTCAATTAGATTATCCATTTCATTCAGTCTGACGTGACTGATCGGCCTCGCTTAACTTTGAGGATTGTTTCTTATCACCTTATGCATTCTGTCATTCCATTCGAAAGATTCACTTCCTGTTTCTGGTTTAAATCCTGTGGTGTCCTATGAAAATGTCAGCTCAGCTATCTCGCTTTCTCACACACACACCATCACACACGCACACTCACTCTCTCTCTCTCTCTCTCTCTCTCTCTCTCTCTCGCTCTCTCTCTCTCGCTCTCTTTCTCGCTCTCTTTCTCGCCTGTCTGTGCAGCATGTGGATGTCCGTGTCATATGGTTCAGGGCTGGGATGTGTTGACCCACGTGTTGTGTTGACACATGCTGCCTGTTTTGCAGGACTGGGCTTTGAACCAAAGTTATTCTCGCATTCAACCCGTTGTGAGAATTATGAACAGGTGTGAGGTCATAGAAATACCTTTGAATGCAAAAGTCACTTTAATTTACTTTAATGCATACACGTTTTATGTGTATGTCTATTGCCTTCAGAAACGACGCTACTGCCTCTTGCGTCATGTTACTTAACTTCAGAGATGTGCTGGAAGGCTGACGTCTCTGCTGTGGTTGGTGTAGCATTAAAAACAACCACAACATTATCAGCCAACATTATTTTTTTTTTCCTTAAATCATAACTTTTAGAGAACATCTGTCCGGATGCTTTCTGGTTACCTAACATACTTGGAAGATATCCATACCTTGGTCCAGGCTTCCACTATGACATAAAATGTTCAGTGAATCTCAAATGAACACAAATCAGAGCGGTGGCTGTTGTTACGACTAGCCAGTCGGCCAAGGGCTTCAGGGCTTTTAATTCTACATATAATCAAATTCATGTAAATTGCATAGAAACATCTGGTATCAGTGAGCAGACAGGCCTGGCTCTGCAGCATGCGACAAACAGGATTCGTTCATACTGATGAGGTCTGGAAAGATTTGCAGAGGTCGTGCCTGGTTCATGTCAAAGGTTCTTTCCTTGCCACCGTCACCTCCAGTCTGTTTTTTTGGGGATTACCTGATAAATTGATAAATTAATTGATTAATAAACAATTAATTTGGTTAATATGTGTGCATGTCTTGATATGTGTATGTGTGTGTATGTGCATGTGTGTATGTGCATGTGTGTATGTGCATGTGTGTATGTGTGTATATGTGTGTGCGTATGTATGTGTGTGTGATTTAAAAATCTATTCTTGTCACACATACTTTGCATGTGTGTGCATATAAGAGGGGCGTTCTAGTCAAACCTGGACATTTGAGTGTACAGAATAACAGAACACCCTTTTGACTACCTTTATTTCTTTATATAGTTCCCTGATACACAGGGACGCGCGTGCACACACACAGGGTCATGTGCGGCCTTTGGCTTACGGAGTGGTAAGGGTTATGTTGGGGAAGTACTCAGTACATACAGAACACGTTGCGCCCACATCTGAAGCTTTCTCTAAACTAAACCGGATTCAACAGCTTTATAAAACAGTGTAAATGTTCATCTTCTCTTATCTCTGGTTTCTACACTGCCCCAAACATTCCATTAACAGAATAAACTTCCTTGAGTTTCACAGGACTTTATTTATGTCCTTTAATGGAATGGACAAATTTTGATTTGCTGGTGTTACCTTGGTTTCTATTGAGTTTTTATTTTTGGCAGCTCTGTGCCACCTCGCAATAAAATTTATGCTACAGATAAACAAAATCTAGATCAAATAAATGTTAATGGTTTTGCCCCCATTGTTTGCTTTTGTTTCATCAGAATCTTAAAATGTGAAATCATCGGAGTTCAAAACATTTTAACTAAGGATTTGATAAATATTTGATAAATTTCATAAAAATATTTTAATATTTTTTCAGTACTTTTACTTATTGCTTAATTATAGCTCCCCACATTTTAACAGCCCCCGCCCCCAACACACACACACACACACACACACGCACACACCTTCTAGAGGTTTTTAACAATGGATTTGGAGGGTGAGAGAAAACCAGAGAATATTCACAGAAACAGAGCTTGTGCCTGGATTTGTGCGGGTGCAACACTACCTGCTTCTGTTGATGATGATGATTTAAATTCAATGTGACTAAGGACTAGAATCATTTTATTGCATGTAAAGTAAAACATTGAGAGAAAAAGGCCATTTTGTCTGTAATTTATCGTGAGTAATACAGTTAAGTAAAAGTACACGTCTTGTTTCTGAATAATTTTATTGACCATAATTTTATTTCAGTTAACAATAATTTCAGTTTTGTTTATGCCCATTATATGTACTGTAGCCTGTCAGTATTCTGATACTTTATTCCTCTTTTCCTGTTTGCAGAAAAGACCAGAACCTCCTTTCCCCAGTGAACTGTTGGTATCTGTTGCTGAACCAGGTGAGGCGAGAGAGTAAAGACCACGCCACGCTGAGTGACATCTACCTGAACAACGTCATTATGCGCTTCATGCAGATCAGCGAGGATTCCACACGCCTTATGAAGAAGGTTAGAGCAGCTGCTTTCCTGCTTCCTCAGTAGACAGACCAGAAAGCAAACAAAACATGACATAAAAGAACACATAAAGGCAGTATGCTTCTTTACATTCAGTCTGTTTCCTGGTGGTTAACTGAGCTCCCGAGGCTCCCATGTGGAATCACATCCGGCATTTGGTCGCTTTAAGGTTCGCCCTTTGTTCGGGTTATGCTCCTTTCAACTTACTTTCACCATGGTCCCTTATGTACACCAGACATCTGTTCTGCGCTGTTATATTCACAGGAGTCGAGCGTAAAATACCACCCACTTGAGACACGACTGCCCTCTCCGCAGTTAGCCCTTTGTGAAGCAGGATCTCATGCCTGTGCTTTTTGTGGTTTTTACCTTTCTTTTCAGCAGTGCCAATATTCCCCTGCCAGAGTCGCGAGGTGGGTCTGACCCATACGGCCAGCTGTGGTTCCACTCTTCTCTTTAGGAGAACCTTTAATCATGGTTCCCTCTGGCTGCTAGACATCTGTGGCCCTTTCTTCAGGGAGGACAGCGTCTTTAACTATCGTGCGCTCCTGTATCACTTTAAGTTCACCACAGGACTAAATTACAAGGCTTAAACATTGCAGAGAGATGGTTGGAGTCAGTTAAGGGAACTTGGGAGCTGGGCTGTAAGGGTTTGAGGTGGGGAAAGCCAGAGGGTCCTTTCCAAAGCTGGGAAAATACAAACTACGAGCCTTCTCTTGATGTGAGCCGATCCGCTCTTACTGTTTCCCTGTTGTGATTCAAAGGTACTTATTATTGCGTGGGATGTTAAGTGATAAAAGAACAGATGTGCCATGTGTGCACACAGCTGCTTTCAGCAATATGACTGGCCTATTCCGGAGCATAATAACAGAGATTGAAGAATCATGAGTCAATAATGTACTGTACTAGAGAATCCTTGTGTAGCAAGTTCACAGTCCCGAAGTGTTGTCCTTATTTATTCTCGTTCCTTCTCGATCTCTTATCTCATAGTCTCAGGCTCTGTCGTCATTTGTCTCTCTAGGTGTTGTGACCGTTCACTTGTAGGGCAGAGTTAGTGGGTTGTACTTCTAAATTGCCTCGAGTCTTGTGTGTCATGCCGGGTTAAAAGTATCTGCACCCTGTAATCAGCGCTCTCGGCTGGCTTTGACCACAATATAGTTTCAGTAATGATCCCCACACACTGTATACATGGCTCACTTACAGCACACACTGTTGGTCTCTGTGAGAGAAAGAGAGAGATCAGGTGAGGTTATGCTTATGTACAGGGGGAAAAGGTGATCTTTAACTGATTTAGCTGGTTTTATCAGAGTAAAAGTTTAGCAAGCAATGATCAGATAATGATAAAATATTATGAAGAAATTATAACAAATCATTTGAATTTATGCCTAATAAATTCAATCCCTCTATGGAAATGCATTTTTCTAGACAATCAGAGTGCAGGAAATGAGATGGCGCTGAAAATAGTAGTCAGAAGAAGGGCTATGCAAATAGTTTCTCCTTTTTGCCTTGAATGACATCACACCAGACAGGAAATTTCAAAGGCGTGTTGAAAATGGAGACAGAAAAAAGGAGGGGATTTTAAAATAATTTTTTTTACATAAATTTTGCACAATAGATGCACTTTGTTGTGGACATATTTCAGTACGTTATATGAGCTAAAAATGATTCTTGCCAGTATTTTGTGTTGTGATATGCAAGGCAACAGTATTCAGTCTCAGGAATTGAAAAGCCACTCATGAGTAGCCAGAAAGCTGAAGTCAGTTGTCCATGGATTGACTAAAAATATGATTATTTTATGATATTAAGCTCTGCTTAAATGTTTCCTCAATGAAGAATATTTTTCCTCTTTAAAAAACAAAAAAATGTAACAATACCACGATCTCATTAGTGGAACATGTTATTACAGTAATTACTGTATGCTTGTAGCACAATAGTAAATTGCATCAGACATTTTTTCAGTAGCAATAAAATTTTGTATCATTGTAAACACACATTCAATCTGCTATTTTTTTACACTGTTGTGATGTACAGTAGGTTATTATATAGCTTGTTTTAAGCTGAATGTACCCTGAAGCATTTAAAAAAAATTATATTTCTTGAATTTTACCATTTTATTTTATATTATTCATTATTCTGACGTATTTAAAAAAAAAAAAAAAAAAAAAATTTTCCACTTATACACAGTGCTGCTTCTAATTAAAAAGAATGATTATCTATCTTGATAGTGTGCACTATAAAGTCACTGTGATTCCTGTGGAAGAAAATGATTGCATTATTTTAAATGTTAAAGCAGCTTTTATTTAATTCAACCTTAAATGAACTTTGGCATCAAAGGAATACTCTGCTACAAACTGCTACAAACTATTTCCAGCGTGAAGTTCCTTCACCGATGTCCAGGCTTTAAAACATGCATTTTGTTTACATTATTTATGTCTCTGGCTTTTTCCATGCTTGCGGGTTATTTTAAGGAAGCAGTGATCTGATGGGAAGTGAAGGTGAATTTCTACAGTCCTGGAAACTCAATGAAAAGAGCACATGTGTATAAACTAGAAATTTGACACCAAGTAAAACAAGCGAGCTCAGTGTTTCCTCATTTGTGGTATGGCTTTACGATTTATAACCTGCTGCCATCGTGAACCCTCTGTCAGCTCCCGTATGGCAGCGTATTTCACCAGCACCGATTTATGACTGGGTTGCAAATGCTCATAATTTCTGCGTTTTGTTTAAGACGGTGCTAGATAATGCTAGGTCATGGCGTCTGCTTGATTGTCATCTAATTTTTAGCCTCTTGGTGTGCTGTGCTCGGTCATGCTCGGTGTATCCATATTTCACAGTGATTAATGTGGTGAGAAACAGAGGCTTTATACTGTATGTTGTTTCGCCAGCTCCATGGGGTGTTCCATATGCTACTGTTCTCTTTTGGATCTTTAGAAACATCTGTACTGAAGGTTATTTCACCATAAATTTTTTGACAATAGACAGGGTAGGAAACAAATAACGTGCGACCAACTAAATGAAATTATACCACAGAGCTTTTGAATTCTTCATTCTAATCACATGGATTAAGTCAGGTGGTGTTTGTTTAACAACAGCAGCTCTGACAGTAGCATAAGCCGCCCGGTTTATATTAAAGGTCCCATATTGTAGCATTACTTTAACAAGTTAATCAAGCTCTTATAGCTCCCTGAAAGTGTCTCTGTTAATGTTCCAGCTGAAATACCCCTCAGATAATCCTTTTTTTTTCCCCTCCATGTTTCACTCCTCCTCTGAACGCACCGTTTCAATGTCTGTGTAAATTACCTACTCCTGAGCAATAACCCAACAGAGAACAGAGCTGAGCAGCAAGCTGTGGGAGGAACACTTCTTATATGAGGTCACAATAACAGAAATTTTTTTTTTTTACTTGTTTAAGTCCCAGCCAATGCAAAAATGGAAAAAGAACACACAAAAAAAATCTTTTACCAGCCAGGAAGGAAGGTCACTTTAATACGAGTGATAACAGGAACTAACTTGTGAACTTTAATGCTTCGCAGCATTATACACCTAAAATCTTTGTGGTACAAGAGAAATAAAGCACTTTATCCTATGTTGTTGTTAATTGTCCATACCCCTGTTTTTACCATACCCCGTAAATAGTCAACTTTGGGTATTAACAGTAATTTAATTAAGTTAAATTAATTTGGATACCTGTTGGTATCTACCAGGTCGTATATACAAGGTGCCATATTTGCCATACAAATTTAACCCATGCATATTTATTAAAGGATGAAGAAGCTCCAAAATGTCAGTGCTGTAGAACTACTTTAACCATAAAGCACATACTTTTGGACTGCCCAAGTTTTAATACCATAAGAAAATAAAAAACTAAAGTGCACCTAAAGAATCTAATGTAAAATCTTGTTCTTCTGGCCAAGGACAAGCTATAATGTGATATTTATTCTTTTTTTATCTATTATTATTATTTCTTTTTTTTACTTTCCCACAACTCTTTAAATCACTTACATTATAACATAATATAATATTGGTTTGAATAAACCGGTTTAATATTTGATATGAATCTGCCATGAAATAGCCTGGGAAGCTGATATGGCAATAAATCCTAATACAAACAAACAAACTTGTTGGTATCCTGTTGTTGATTGTTTTTCTATGGCACCACTGCACCATCACATCTGATTCCTAACAAACTGGGATATGCAAAGAAAATAATTTCCCTGCACTGTATTTTTATGTGACCAAACAGCTTCTTCTAAGATAAAAATGTACAGCAACTTGGCTAACCATTCCATCCATAATCATTACCTTATAAAATAAATACTGTATTGGGACAATATTGTATAGTTTATTCACAGTTATGTATTAAAACCGTTTATCAAAAATTTCTTTTCTTGATCAAGAAGTCATTAAATGATTTTTATAAAATTCTCAGTATTTGAAAATAATCTGATAAAATATACTAAACCTGCATAATTTAGAAAGCAGATTAAATTATAGATTAAGTAGGATTTTAATTGCAGTTTAATGTTTTTTTTATTATTATTTATTTAATCAAACTTTCATCGTTAACAAGCATATATTATGATTTCAATTATGATTTAGTTATTTATTCTATATTGTATCATTCCACCCACCCTAATATTTCAGTTTTTGTAAAACTTTGATGATGTGTTATCAGTGTAAATAATATAGCTTAGAAGCTATATTGAAGACAGATATGCCTTAGTTTCTGAAGTCAGTGAACACCCAGAACCCTCTGCCTTAATCACTTTAACCTGTGGCTGTCAGTCTGTCTGCCATTAACTGCAGGTAGGGGTGAATAGACACTTGATCTCATAGCCCGAGGGCTTTACTGATGACTAAAATACGGTTGGCACAGATCTGGGATTTATCCATCAGTGCCTGTTTGGGGTCACATGGCATCACAAAGAAAATGTGTTTTGATCCATCGGAGGGATCACACGTAGTCACACCTGTTTGCATTGTGGAGATGTGCGAGTATTAAGTTGGATTACTGTGGCTCTTGACCCTGAGTGCCAGCAATGCACAATGCTTATGATTTCAAACCACAGCTTTGGATTGTACGGGTAATTACATGATACAAACTTAAATCCTTGAACCACATCTGTGTATACAAAGATAATAAGCTTACATTTAGCTGTGGCATGCAGTGTTGTGATGGCAAATTTTATACATCATCCCAGTTTGGTTTCCAGTTGACAATGAAAAACGATTTAGATAAAACATAGAGCGAAGCATTAATGAGGTCTGCCGTAATAGGAAAATAATCAACAATGGCGTCGTTACAACATGGCCGCTAGTGTTCTGTTTCCTGTTTGCTGCATTTATTTGCAATTTTAACAATTTCATATTTATTACATAACAGCGTATTGGACTTTTTAAAAATATATTTACTGTTGTATAATGTCTCCCAAACTTTTTTTGTTTCTTTTATCACCTTATAGTAGCTGCAAACAACGGTTTAATCACCAGCTTCTTCTTCTCTCTTTAAGTTATAAAGACAAAATTCCCAGTTTTTTTTTTTGTTTTACTTGTGTCAAATTTCTAGTTTATACACATGTGCTCTTTTCAGTTCGTTTCCAGGACTGCGGAAATTCATCTTCACTTCCCATCAGACCACTACTTCCTTAAAATAACCCGCAAGCATGGAAAAAGCCAGAGACATAAATAATGTTAAACAAAATGCTTTTTTGGGGAATAATTTAACCTCCTTATTTCTTTATGATCGTTGCAAAGCGGTGACACTGAAGTCTCCTTTCCAAGATGGAAACATCCCCTAACAGAGAACATCATCATGCTTACAATTGAAAATATATATATTTTTATTCCAATCATGCGGCTTGTTTTTGCCAATAAATCTCTGTACATGAAATGATATCATATTCTCACATTTTGATTTCAATAGCAATGTGGTATAACAAATTGCAACCAAATATCAATATATATTGGAATAATCAGAATTAGAAAGGATAATAAGTGTCAAAAGTCAATCAGCACTGCATCCAAGTTGGTGACTTCAGGAGCAGCTTTTCATTAATATCAGTGCTGAAACGCTGAAGCACTGCCGTATCGTAATGTTCTCTAGTTATTTTTGCACTAACCTGTGTCCTATTTAACCGCAGTTTTACGGTTATATCGGCATGGTATTGATTTGCTCACTCCTTGACGGAGGTATTGCTCTTCAGAAAGCTCTTCACAATGAGATTAGTGAAAATCTGATTGCATTACTGAAAGACTGGAGCAGCTTGTAAGACAGGAAGCCATTACTCTAATCCTGCTTATTCATATGACGTGTACAGGACTGTGTAACAGACCTCCAAATGGTCAGGTTTGTTAACAAAAAAAGAATCTTTTAGAAATGTATCAAATTAATTTTATAGTTTTTTTTTTGTTTTTTTTCTGCTCGTTTTATTTTCCTCCCTGAATTCCAGGATATGGGCGTGGCTAAGCTGTTGATTGGATTACTTTCATTGCTCTTCTTGCTGAGTAATGCTTCAATTGAGCCAAAATAGACATCACTGAATTATCCCTGATTTTTAATTTGCAGCAAGCGCCAACATCTGGCAGCAAGATAAATGTCCTTATGAAGCCTAAATAGGAAATAAAAATGAACTTCTGCTTCTGAAATTAACACTTAAGCATAACTTAGCTTATAGTTATAAGCTATACAAATGTATTAAATCCATATGTGGCTCTGTAGGTTGTTTGATTGTCAATAAGTATTAAGTGTGAAAGATGCAGATACCTGATCTCTCTCTCTCTTCTTTCTCTCCATTTCCTCTCCCCCCCCCACCCCTCCCTCCTTGCTTTTTTTTCTTCTCTAGAGTAAAGAAATAGCATTTCAGCTGCAAGAGGATCTGATGAAAGTCCTTAACGAGCTCTACACGGTGAGTACTGCAGTAATAAACTGCCTCTTTCCACGGAGCTGGTGTGGTCTTAGGAATTCATAACCTTATCTTCCAACCAGCTCTAGCCTCAGGTTACACACAGCACCGCACTCCATGCATTAATAAGCGCACCCAGCTGCCAACCTCTTAAGTCTATTTGCCGGACGCTACGGCTTTGAATCTTTTGCCTTTTCTGGCATTTTAAACCATTGATCCTTCTCCTGTTTTAATTGTGGACATTAGGCGTGCTGTGAGTGCTCGGAAGATTCATTTGTTGTTTATATCTGTCAAGCCATAACTACATTGTAATATATAACTTCTTGCTTGAGGCACTCACATCGTATTAAATGGCATTATTATCCAGATGTTCATCTCTTTCTCTGCATGCCATCGCTGAACATGTTTCTGATGAATGAATGGGCTTTAAGGAATGACCCAGTGATTTATCGAAATATTCTGATAACACTTGACTCCAGCAACGTACTGTAAGAGGCAGCTGAGAATTACAGACACACTCTCGACAGGAAATGACATGGCTGATGAGCAGTATTGATAAAATACTTCCTGGAGCATTACAGCCATTCGCATTGCTCATTAGTCCTTCAGCGGCTGGCTGTGTACTCACAGGAGTCACCCCCTTCCTCATGGACGAGCGTTGTCCCCCCCCAGTCTAAGAGACTCCATGCTCCGTCCCACAGGGCTGCTCTGCTCACTAACACTGTGGTTGAATTACGTTGAGGCTAGAATGCATTACAGGGGTGTGAGTGCCTTGTTCGACCTTTGGTTTAGCAAGTCATATCATTTGACGTGTTTGGGATTGTAGAGTAACATGCGTGTACTGATAAGGATGTCAACTGTCTGTATGAGGGATACACCACCTGAAGGATATACAAAAGTTAGATGATTTTCTTTGTAACAAAAAATTGTAATGGTCCAGTTATGGTATATAAGCAATTAACAAGACTGAATCATGACAACTGAATCATGACAATGAAATGCTTAATCATTAATCATACATTAAATTCCACGTGGTTATGGTTTGTATTCAAACCGATGTTCAACAAGCTACTGAGTGCAAATCCCCCAACATCTGTCGGCAAGATAAACGCACTTCATGACCCCTAAGGAGAGAAAATGTTCTTCAGCATGCAGCTAATTTTGTTATAATTGTTTTAAACCATACAAATGTATTATCATTGATTTAAAGCCATATATGACTGATATTCATCCTCTGTCATTAAGTGTGAAAGCTAACTGATCATATTGCACTTTTCTAATTAGTGCCTTAGACTGCAATAAGGTAACATGCATTACTTTTGAATTTGTCGGAGAGTAAATGCATGCTTCTTTGTTCATTTGTGTTTGTTTGTTTATTTAATACTTTTTTAAAATCTCTTAGAGTATCTAACTAGACAGTGGAAATAAAATAAAAAAAATCTAGTCTGATCAACTGAATAATTTGCATAAATGCATGGGATTAGGTAAGCCGAAACCCCAAAAACATGGTCTGGTCTTATCAGTCAGTTTCTCTTTATCATTTATCTTACTTCCCTATCCTCACATATGGTCACGAGCTGTGTCGTAAGTACAGTTGGCAGGAACTGACGTTCCTCTGCTAGGCTTATTTTTAATTCTCTGTGATAGAGAAGCTCGACAATCCAAAACAGCCTAAAAGAATAAAGTCAGTTTGAAGGGAGAAATAGCGAGGTAGATGGTCAGCTCCTGCTAGAGCTGTATCAGTCACATCCCACTGGATGGAGATCGCTGGTCCGGCAAAGGATCCACTGGATCTATTATGTTTTACAGTTGACTTTGGAATGTCTGGGGATCTGCTTTTGCGAACCTCACCAAGAAAGTGCAAGGGACTTTATTTATTTAGTGATTTATGTTTAAATGAAACCAGATAATTGCTTAATGCAGTTTGAAATATTGTAGTATTTGTTTACATGTCCACTCGAATAATCTGATTATGGTGGAAATCAGGAAACAAAAATTTTTAAGCGATTTCAGAAAAAGATGTACGTTTTTCTCTCACTTTGTCCAAAATGAAAAAACAAACAGAAACAGACATTAGGACAAGCCAGTTTTATTAGTCAAAATTTTATGTCTGTTTGTTTGTTTTTTCATTTTGGACAAATAAAACTGGCTTGTCCTAATAAGTTCCAGTAATCACTCGTTTGTTTGATAAGATGATAATATACTTGACTTCTCATCTTTAACCTGGAGTTTTCCTTTTGGAAACGTCTCTGACTGTTGCATCAGAATCGAGAAAACCACTCAATCCCGCCCTCAGCTTAGAAAATAACAGGTCTTTCATGTCGCTAAAATCAGCTTGTCTAAAACAAGAAACCTAAACACAGTTCGAAACCAGTAAGTGAAGAGTGGGACGTGTGGTTTGGTCAGCCGTATATCCAATTATACAGCTCTGCACATGAGACGAGCCAGAATTGCCCACCAAAATCCCTGACCTGCTCTATACATATCCCAACCGTGCTTGTTTTGGCCGCTGTTTTATAGGCAGGCCCGTGTTTTGAATCCAGTTGTAGCTTTACTGTACCGTGTTTTATGAGTTTGGTGAACGTGAATATTGGTTATGGCCAGGCGTGACCCTGGGTGAGTGCTCTGCTGTTGAATGTGAAGTTGTTTAATGCTCTGGAGTCAAGACACCTTGTTTAGGTTGAAGAACAGGCAGGTTGAGGAACCTCGTCAAGACAAGTTACTGAGGCTGTGTGTAATAAACAGCTGCGATGAATGAATATGTCTGGGCAAGACTGACAATAGTAATGATGCAATTCTGAAAAAATATAGCATGAGGGTACCAATCAGAGCCCCAGCACACCATGCAGTTGGGCTCTCCAGCAGGACAGGTAACCTCCTAAAGTCCTAAGGGTACAGTATATGTCATCTCTGACGCTACACACTCACAAACTGGGAAATGCAAAGAAAAGAATTGTACTGTGCAGTGAAATAAATGTGACAAATAAAGCCAAAAACGTCTTTACCAATATTTTCTTTTCATTTTCAGTATTAAACACTTTATCTTTGTACACAACAAATGAAGTATCATCAAGCGCCGTTTTTATACGTGCATGTACAACCATCAGCGATATCCTTATGTACTCCTGTTCAACTGTTCATTAGGGCAAATCTCTAATCAGTCAATCACATGGCGGCATGTAGACATGATCAAGACGAACTGCTGACGTTCAAACCGAGCATCAGAATGGCGTGGAAATGTCATTTAAGTGACTTTGAACGTGGCAGAGTTGGTGGTGCCAGACAGGCTGGTCTGAGTATCTCTGAAACTGCTGATCTACTGCGATTTTTATGCACAAATATCTCTATGGGTTTATAGAGAATGGTCTGAAAAAGAGAAAATATCCAGTGAGCAGCAGTTCTCTGGGTGGAAATGGGTTTTTGTTGCCAGGTGTCAGAGGAGAATGGTCAGACTGGTTCAAGCTGATCGAAAGGCAACAGTAACTCAAATAACATTTTGTTTCAACCGAGATATGCCGAACAGCAGCTCTAACATGTCAAACCTTGAAGCAGATGGGCTACTGCAGCAGGAGAAGCTACAGCCAATCCACCACTGCGGTCAGCTAATAACAACAAAACTAAGCCTCACCAAAACCAGACACTTTGACCTGATTGTCTGATGTGTCTCCATTTCATCTGCTACATTATTCTGATGGTAGGGTCCAAATTTACTGTAAATGACAAGTAAGAATGGATCCATCAAGCCTTGTGTCAACGATTCAGGCTGGTGGTGTGTTGGGGGATATTTTCTTGTCAAACTTTGGGCCTTTTGGTACCAATTGGGCATCGTTTAAATACCACAGCCTACCTGAGTCATGTTTGCTGACCATGTCCATCCCTTTATGACCAAAGGATAACGCATCATCTCAATCTCCTGAACGTGACTACGAGTTAATTGTACTCTAACAGCCTCCACAGTCACCAGATCTCAATCTAATAGAGCCTTAAGTATGTGTTGGAACAGGATATTCTCATTCTCGTGCAGGCGACAAATCTGCAGCAACTGCGAGATGCTGTCAGATCAATATGTCATGTCAGGAAAAAAAAAAATCTGTAAGCGGTGTTTCTAGCATCATGTTGAAGCTGTGCCATGAAGAATTAAGGCAGTTCTGAAGGCAAAGGTGGTTCAAACCGAGTACTAGCGAAGTGTACCTAGTGAAGTGGCTGGTGAGTGTACTATATATGATGTGTCTTTGAAACATCATAAGTGCTGATTAAATATTGCAATATTTATCCTTCTTTAACTTTCTTTATTATAACTCGGTGTTCATTATACCTGACATACTTCCCTGAAGTCCAAATATGATTAAATGTCCAGTTCTGATGCTTTGATTGCCTGTCATGTTTCTCTGTTTAGTCTCGCTACAATAGTGTAATTAACCGCTCGGTACCTGCCTCATACCCAGTGAGTCACATCCTAATGCATGCTTCTGGAGTCATTCTAGTGTTACTAATAGCACCACTAACAATAACAATGACTCATGCAATAGAAAACAGCTTTTAACAGTTTACCCTTTGCAATTCGTGGCTGCACGGCAAGTTCCAACTTCTTAAAAAAAATAATATAAAAAAAAAAAAAGGGCTCTGACGGTTTTCTCAAGTTGTCGTCCACAGAACATGTGACACTTTTTTTTTTTTTTTACTAAAAAATGAAGAGCCCCTTCCAGAGCGTGGAACTGAGCGTGAATAAAGAGCTCCTCTGTGACCCATTAGAGGTGTAGTGTTTCTTATGTTAGTGGACTGAGGGATGGGAATAGCAGTCTCTGTATGGTCACTGTATTTTATGGTAATAGCGGGTCCGTGCATGAAGAGTCTGCCGTCTTTTAGCCTAGACTGCTGTGTCAAAGCTTTATGGCAAGGAAAACAGGAGAATATACTTATTATATACACAATATCATTTAGATATTTATAGAGGAAGGAATTATTGGTGCGGTTGTGGCTCAGTGGTTAAGATTTAGATATAATACTTGGAAAATTATAAACCTAACAGTGGAACTAACCATTGGAAAATTATGAACTTTCTATCTACGGTTATTATAATTGCCGTCCGACTCCAGTTGACATTTTTATTAGCGTAAAACTCCCATAATGATAGGTTTTTAGAAAAATTATAAAATCCTGGATCCCCTCATCTAAGCTTCAAGGACCCCCTGGGGGTCACTGGACCCCACCTACCGGGCCCCTACACCTCTATGTGCATCAAAAACATTTATTCGTTTAAATTACTCGACTTACAATTGAGGGAAAATATAAGGTTAAAGCAGTGCGTCCGAACTTTTACCCCTGACCTCTGTGCTTCCACAGGTGATGAAAACCTACCACATGTACCATACGGAGAGCATTAGTGCTGAAAGCAAGCTGAAGGAGTTTGAGAAGCAGGAGGAGAGGCAGATCGGCCGTACGGGAGACCCCGTTTTCAACATGCGACTAGAAGATAAAACCCCAAGACGCAGCTTTGCTAAGAAGATCGAGAAGATGAAGGAAAAGGTATTCAACATTTGTTGTGTATTTTTGTTTCATTTTCTTAGAATTTTTTGCCATTCTTGGAAAATCTGTTTCAGAGTATTTAAAAATCATCACATTACAATTCTAGTTTTTCCAAGGTGGTGAAAAAAAGAAGAAAAATCTACCTTACTTGGGACATGTGCCCTAGTTCAGCTTTTATTTTATAGGAATCTCACACACAATACTGCCTGTCTGACATGTCTCGGCATTTACAGATGCCATCCCAGGCTTTTATGCCCTGAACCTGTTTTAGATGAAAACCGGTAATGGGAAAGAAGGCCATGCTTTATTCTTTTAAATGGTCTGTTTTTCACCGAAGGCTGTGACAAATGGTTTTATAGTTGTGGGAATGCATGTTGGTTTTTTTTTTTTTTCTCTCTCTTGCCGCTTCCTGGAATGTGACTGTGGAGTAGTTAAAATATGGAAGTCAGGGTGAGTCAGTGTCTGTTGCAGTTATGTGACTAACTTGCTTTTGTGTGGGTTCGAGCAAGAGAGGAAACAGTAACTGAATATCTCCGAATATGTGTTTGTCTACTTTTAAAAGCTCTATTTTTGTCTTATCAGCTACTTTTCTTCATCTTGTGGTTTGTTGTTGTCTGTTTGACAAATAGTTTTTTGCTGGGTATTTTTAACTTAATTATCCATTATGTTAATAGAGATCATAGAAATGACGTAGATATTGAGTAAAGAACAAGGGAGCTTTTATACTACGGGGGCAAGGATTCAGGCACATGTGACGCCAAGGTCTGGTTCACAAAATACACTCTGTATTGTGCTCGGGCACGGTACCCTGCTTGAGTCCAAATATATAAGCCAGCCATACCTACAGTACACAAAGTGGGTGAAAGCAGCCTAAAACAATGCATAATTTTAATTTGAATCTAGAGTTAGGATTTTTTTATTTATTTTTTATTTTTTAAATGTATAATTACATTACAATAAATGAAATAATTAATGAAATACAGTATAATTCAGCTTATTACTGTATGCTTGTCTAAACTCGATCATTGTCTGTTTTTTCCCTCCTCTTTTCTGTCTTTCCATCAGAGACAGGCGAAGTATTCTGAGAACAAGCTGAAGTCAATCAAAGCCCGTAACGAGTACTTGCTGACTCTGGAAGCCACTAATTCCTCAGTATTCAAGTATTACATCCATGACCTGTCTGATCTAATAGATGTAAGTAATGGGGAAGTGCAACTGCAGTGTCATGGTTTGTATGCTTTTGATAGTGTATATATGCGTGTATATGTATGCGTGCGTGCGTGTATGCGTGCGTGTATGCGTGCGTGTGTGTGTGTGTATAATGTACTTCTGATCTATTTTGTGTAAGACAGGAGTGACACCGTTATGAATAACTTCAGCATTTTTCTTTCTTTTTTCTAATATTTGATTTTCATCATTCGTACAGCAGAAGCTGTGCATCAAATGTGTCAGATTGTGCTTAAGTAGAAGCTCTTAAGACTTCAAATCCAGGAGCGTTTAAACCATGCACGTAATTGCATTTTGGTTTTTAGCCTCACTTCTCCAAACCGCACAGCAAAGCCACTAATAGGGAAGTGCTCCCTGAAGTGTTTTGATAAGGAGTTAATATCATACTCAAAACATTGTCTGAGCAGAATGAAAGAGAGAAATGAGCAGACGAGAAAAAGACAGTGTAGTTAAAAAGAAAAAGAAGGATAGAATTCTTAGAATCGAAGGAACCCAAAAAACGAGAACCTGCGGTTCTTGTGGTCTTATAAATCGATAGTCCCAAGAATCACTCACCATTTTCTTTTAGTTCCACTTTCTTTTGGTTGAACAACAAAATATGCAGATGTTTGTTTGTTTGTTTATATATATATATATATATATATATATATATATATATATATATATATATATACACACACACA
>JAQMYJ010000038.1:10405497-10420036 GCA_030014305.1 Clarias laeviceps
ACACACACACACACACACACACACACACACATCATCATCATCATCATCATCATCATCATCATCATCATTCTGCTTTTTTTGTAAATGCCCACCTTTTTGTTTGTTGTGTGCCACTTTGTGTCATAAAATGCCTCCAAATATAAGTGAGAGCACTTTGTTCCACTTTCATGATTCCATCCACACTATGCATGCTTCTATTTCTGTATGTATGATTATTTCTGAGATGGATAAAAGTGTGTGCACTTAAAACCCAGTTTCTATGAGTGTCCCTTTTAGGTCACCTCATATCCAGTATGTTCTCTGTCCTCCCAGAAGAACCTCTCTCTGTTCCCAATACTGTAGCCTAATTCTGAGCCATCCAAATTTGGTTATATTTAATCCATCCTCCTGGCAGTATTATTTTCACCTACAAAACGGAAATGTCCCTGCACGGGAAAGATCAACTATACGGGTAATGTGTCTACGTTCCACGTGCCTTAGGAAAGGAAACGGCACGATGACCTTGCTTCGGTGCCACGCTGTCAGAAGCGGCCTAGCAGTGAGCATCAATCTCAGATCGGGGTGTTTACTTCAGACGCCACGGTGACGTGCTGTCTCAGCCGTGAGAGAGAGAGAGAAAATGCTTAAAGTCGCGTTTCGATTAAATTCACCATCGAGCCTGAGGGGAAAGTATCTGTCGCAGTGTACTACTACACGAAATCAGGAGGCTGGCTCCACATGTCTTCCACACTTGTCTGCTTCTGTTTGAGCTGAACATGTAATCATCTAAACAGTCTGCAGAAAGAGTAGGCAGAGGCACACTATGAGCCGGTATTCTTAGTCACAGCATAATGACAAGTTTCATGTCAAATGCCCTCAGTTTCCATATGGGATTGGTACTTTGTAATGGTCCACTTACTGTGGTGAAATACAAGTGCATGGTGTGTTCGTTCAGTACAATTAACTATAGACCAAGCATAGAGACCAAGGAAATATCTGGATTAAAACAAATCGTATTGTTATGGTAGTCAGTCATGTTGCTGCTGCCACGTACTGTATTAAAAGACATATTACAGTCCGCTGTCCCTATGTTTATTTCTTCACAGGTCAGCGCGACTTTGTTTTATCCCGAATCGGAGATGAAATGTAAAATTTGCCTCCAAGGTCATCAGGGTTTTGATTTTGCTAGCAGTCTGGATCTGTGGTATAATCAGTATTGAAGGCCAAATAAGGACACCATGTGCAGTGAGGAAACATTACAGATTAGGTCATCAGAGGCTGGTCAGAATCAAGGTCATGATTAGTGTCGTGCCTACAGAGACTGATAGGAGTGTGTGTGTTGTAGTGGCCCAGTATGCCCAAGCCTAATGCTTGAAGAATGTCCTATCTTGGCATTTCCAAAATCTTGACTTTAACTTAACATAAGACATAACTTGCTGATGTGGAAATGAGCTAATGCTTATTTTTAAGCAATGATCATAAGTAAGTACTGGAAATTTGTAAATGAATAAGTATGCTAAAAAAATTCTATATGTATGTACAGTATATACAGTATGTACAGTATGTATGAATCTATTGTACTCTACCAGCCGAAAGTTTGGAGACACCTTTTAATTTCATGGTCTTTCCTGATTTTCTTTTTCTGTGTAAAACAATGCTGTAGGCGTCCAAAATATGCAATGAATTTCTTTAAACAGTTGATATTAAGATGTGTCTGCTACATAAAGCTCTGTAAAGCCTTCATAACGGCTCTAATCTGAGGTGCTGTTTGTTAATTGGCGATTTCTGAGGCTGGTAACTCTAAATGAACTGCAGCAGAGGAATTATTTGGTCTTGCTTTCCTGAGATGGTCCTCATGAGAGCCAGTTTCATCATGGTGCTTGATGGGTTTTGCAAATGCACTTGACACAATACTGTTCTTGCAAGAACTATTCAAGATCAGCTGACCTTCATGTCTTAAAATAACAACTGACCTTAAATTACCTAATGCCATATAGATTATTTCATAATTTTGAAATCTTCACTATTGGTCTTGAATATTGAAAAAGAATCACAAAACAAAAACCACTGAAATGGAAGGTGTGTCCAAGCTTTTGACTGGTACTCCATTCATCCATTCATCCATCCATCCATCCATCCATCCATCCATCAAATGAGAATTCTTTACTTATTTAAAAAAGCAGAAACGTAACATTTTTGAAAGTTCTTATTTTGATTGCCGTCATCGCCCCCAATCAGCCTCTGTCTCTTCAGCTGACGTAAAAGTCATTAAACTGACTTAACAGTGGTTAAGACATTGGACTATTGAACGGAAGGTCACCATTTCAAACCCCAGCAACACAAAGCCGCCACTGCAATGCCCTTAATGCCTTCGCCCCTCACCTGCTCAAATGTAAAATGAGATACGTAAGTCACTTTTGATAATGCAGTAAATGTAAACCCAAGTCTCATCGTAGTCTTCTCACTCGACTCATCTCTAGTCATAATAACGTCACTGGGTGGGAAAAAAACTAAACTAAACACTGAATTCAGTTAATTCTGAAATAAGAGCTCAAGAGCTCTTTCTTTCTTTCTTTTTTAAGACGATGACATGATGGTTCAGCAGCATTACAGACATTTTGATAGCTGTTATTCGATTTGAACTGAATTGTGACGTATGACTACTCACAAACTTAATTAAATTTTGAGGAAAGCACACTTAGCTAGGTTTTAGACATCTTTAGGTGGAACTACTGTGCGTACCATGGCGTCTGTTAAACTGGATATTGTAAGTAAAATTTAGTTTTCAGAAAGCCCAGGCAAGGCTAGAAATTAACTAAACCAATATGGTAAAATATGGTAAGGTGTCCATAAATTGAGTATATCTGCAGACATTTTGCTCAAAGCCAGATCTCAGCCATTTGTTTTCCCAAAATGCCACACACAGTGTTCGAGAGGAACAAAACTGAACAGATAATGAGGGCATTGTGTGTGTATATACAATATACATATACTATATGCACTTGTGTTACTGGTGAACTGCTGCTGATTGGGAAACATCTCCTCCTTCTTCCTTTCTTCCTTTCTGTGCACTCATCCTGAGCAGTGTTGTGATCTGGGCTACCACGCGTCCCTAAACCGGGCTTTGCGCACCTACCTCTCGGCTGAGTACAACCTGGAGACTTCTCGTCACGAGGGGCTTGACATCATAGAGAACGCCGTGGACAATCTGGACCCTCGTAGTGACCGTCAGCGCCTGATGGAGATGTATCCCACTGCTTTCTGTCCTCCGGTCAAGTTTGAATTCCAGCCACACATGGGAGATGAGGTTAAAAAGGCTTTATTTCTGTCTCTTTTCAGAACATTATGTGAAATTAAGGTTTTATTGCTGTGCATCAGAGTACTGTAGTGTTGCATGATAGATTTCGGTTGATAAACATTGACCAGTATTGACATTGAGAATCAAACTTTTTAAACAGATTTGAAATTATATTATACGATATAGCATCTTGAAAATAGTACTTCTAGAAGTTTATATATTATTATATGGGCTGTGCATTTAAGAGCGCTGTTTTGTGGTAGTGACTCAGTGTTGATTAAAAAAAGCATGCAAATGAGAAGCTGGTTTCAGTGTGGTTGTTTTAAGTGGCTCAGCTGCTAGAGAGGCATTTAAACTGAGAGACTTGGACAAATCACATTACTGTTCTCACCCTGGAGGTGTTTATTGCACCGTTATTGAATTTTGCTCTAAAAATTTGCAGTGCTTGTCACTGACATCATGTCCAAGCCTATTGTGTACCTAGTCGCTTTGTGGTCCTGGTGTCTTAGTCAATAAAACCAGATTGAATTGAACATTGAGCTTATGGTTATACGGTTGTTCTGTCCTTTTCACAAGTGTTTTCTGTCTTTCAGGTGTGCCAGATCACGGCACAACCTCCAGTCCAGGCCGAGCTGATTCTAAGGTTTCAGCAGCTCCAATCACGCCTGGCCACACTCAAGATTGAGAACGAGGAGGTCGGCAAGCATGAGTTTTTCCATTATCGATGTTGTAAAACACTATAGCATTCTCATTCTGAAATATTATTGCAGTCCATGCTTTTATATTTCACAGTCAATATATGAAAATTGTATTGTTTCAAGGACTGACAGATCCGCAGTAGACTTTTCCTGGACTATCAACTTTACTACTGAAATCACTTTTGTTAAAAGACATATAAAGGCATATCAGATGCTCGGTAGTCTGAGACTGAGGTTGAATCCCTTAAACACTGACCACGTGACTTATTGATGCATTAGAATGATATTGCAGTAAATTTTTCTAATGATCTAAGTAGCTGATCTCATCTTCATTACCCCACTTTTTTTATTTTTAACTTTATCCAGTTCTTTTTACTAAATTATCATGGGCCTGGTACTGTGTGCGTGCAAGTGGTTAAGAAAGAGGCTCATTAGGGAAGACGTCAACCTGCTTTTTATCTTCCATCTTTTTTTCTCTTGTATCTTCATTCCAAAATTTTCTTTTTTTTTCTAGCTCTGAAACAAGCCATGCAGGCAGGATAGTGGGCTTTTGTAGAAGAGATGTAGTGTAGAAGATGACTTTGATAGGGACTGTGACTGAGATTTAGCCGTTGGTTGTAGAGCGACAAGATCAGTACCCTCTCTATTGTTTAGCTCAAGGATTATTTATATTGTCATTCTTGCATGTACTGTGACCACATAAGGGTTGATAAAATTGATGATTTGGGTCCAGCTGGTAGATGCTTGAAAGTTCCTTGCGCTGTGACTTAAGATCCATCCAGGATAACATGTCAGTACAGATGAGTTTTTGGTCCTAAAATTTGAAACACATCATCAAATGATATGAGGTTGGGAATATTTCCTAGACTGCTGACTAAGATTAGATTTTCAATAGGAAGAAATTTGAGCTTTCCTGTCTACTGACAAAAGAAATGTCATCCTGTTAATAAAAAAGTGGCAGCAGTTAGGAAAAGAGCGTACTACAGTATATATCCCGGATGCAACGCAAGGTTTTTTTTCCAGGCCATGACATTGTTACTTTCCTTTTGAGTTCTGGTGCAGCTGAGTGCTAATGCTCACTGTGCAGTACAGGACACAATTATGCAGAAACACTTATATCACAAATATATCTTTTTAATATCACTTTACAGAAAACTTTACATCATACCAACAATTATCTTTTTTTTTATTTGTTTAATTGCAATATTCTCTTATTAGACTTGTGAAGCCATACAAATCCTTAGGAATTAGTTTTTTTTTTCTACAGCAATATAATATACATGGGGTGTTTAAGTCAAACCGTGACTTGGGATTTCTTGTGAACAAAGGCATAAATAAATCATTATAAAAGCCATAATAAATAATTTGAAAGGAAGAGGCCGTACATCCATGATGAGCAATATGACTCCTATTAACATTCAGAGAGTGGAACACTCTTAGGAAAAAAACAGCAAGGTTTTGTTACTAAAGGTGTTCGGTTTTAGCAGAACAATGCACAGTTTCGTACTTCACATATTACAGGAACTTGGCTGGGTGTTAATTGCCACGCCCGCCGTACAGTCCTGACCTCTTTCAAAGCAATTTCCTCATGTTTGGGCCATTAAAGGAGTTCCTGGGAGGCTAACGTTTCAAATGTGAAGCATTCCATCCACTCATGCCTCTGGCGTACTGAAAGAACTTTCTGTCCTGATGGTATCTAAGCACTAGTGAAACACTGGGATAAATGCATTAGTGTAGCAGGGGATTATGTAGAGAAATAATGGTAGTTTTTACTTTAGTAACTGTGTTCTGTTATTCTGTACAGTCAAAAGTCCAAGTTTGACTCTGTATATTTATTACATTTGATTTACACCCATAACTGCTATTTAAGAGTCTTAATGAGCACCTTCAGATCCAAGAATTCAAAGTGATTTTTCACATTAGCACATATATTATTTACTCTAATTATTTTTTTTTCTTTCATACATATAAATCAGTCAGATTTTTAGACATGTCTCCAGTTCTTTTTCTTTCTTCATGTTGATTTTGTTTAATTACTCAAACTGAGTTAGGGTTTTAGGCTAAAACTGTCATCAAGCTGTCGTCTTCATTCTCAGTTTTGGAGTGGCTTCTGTTCACGCGAGACCTCTTGATATCCCTGGAATAATGCCTAGTGCAACAGTCGTCCTTGTTGATTATTTATTGCTAATTTCCTGAAGTGCCTGGCTACATGGAGACTTAAAAAACCTCTTCTTGTCACTGAACACTTCATCTCAGCTTAGTGCCTAATCTTCTAATGCCTACTAAGGTTTTTATATTCCTTTTTCCTTTCTTTCTTTTTTGAAATGAGACTTTAGTCAGAATGATGTACCTCCTCTTCCATCTCTTACTGACTTGATATTTTCATTATTCAATAGATGTTCCCTAAGAGGTTTCCACTGAATCTATACTCGCTTGATTCTCTGGCCTCTGCAGGAAGAATCTGTTGGCTTTGCTGGAGATGAAGCTCAGCGAGGCAGATCAAAGCCAGAAAGCTGCGCTCTCTGCACCCACTGCAGTGTGAAGTCACAGTTTGCTGATATCTTGTATAACAGCAAGCATGTGCTGTTTAACAACCTGCCATGTCCATTCACGCCAGCAAGGACAAGACAAGTGCTAGAGAAGTGCTTGTTCTGCAGGCTTTAGTTCTCACTTTGAACAAATGTGGAAAAATTTTTAAATGCAATGTTAAAAAAAGGTGTCTGGTATTTTAATCAATACATTGTCTGTCATTGTCTGTTGAATAGGAACACGTTAGATTAAGATCTTTGCAAAACTGAAGTTGCTGAAGTATTTATCTGATACTATACAGTACACACACGTCCACAAAACCTTTCAAGTCTATAGTTGGGCTCGTCTGTCTCATAAGAAGAAGTGCTTGAGGCAGGACGTTCATCAAAGCTCAGTTCAAAGATGTGATTGATAAATTTTAACGAGTCCTTTCATTTTTTTTTTTAAGCCGGTTAGTGAGATATTTGTGTGTATTGTTCTGTTCAGATTTCCTCTCCATTTTGGCTTCTTATTAAAAGCGTGTCCTTAAATAAGCATGTACTTTAAGCATTCATATCCATCCGCTCGACTACATGCATAAATAAAGTGCACACAAACAGGTGTGGTGGCTTTCTGGAAAACAAACTGTCACTGAAACTCAGTGCCAAACAGCTGACAAGCAGAAGAGTCTTAAACATAGGACAGAACAAAGCCAATGAATCATCAAGGTCAAAGACAGGTAGTAAAGAGACATCAGGGTTTGTTTCCCCTCAGGCTTTAAACTCCAGTAGTTTTGGCATTCAAGCTGTCTACTCACTAGGCTTGAATATGGAAAATGTCAAAAGAAATCATGACTTATTTAAATGTGCTGCTATATAATTTCTTGTGTAATGCGGGAAATTGGAACGGTTTCCCAGTTGAGAATGATACAAGGCCAAAAGTGTTCCTTTACATCAACTTATTATTAATACTGCTGCCTAGCAATCCAAATTCAGGCTAAATCCAGTGATCAGTAGCTTGATAGCGTCAAAAATATACACAGATCAGCCATAACATAACAACGCAAAACATTAAGCCAAGTATTATGAAGGTTCCCCTTTTGCCACCTGGGCAGCTCGGGCCCTTCAGTGTATAACTCCATATAATCTCTAGGGGTGTGCTGTGGCCTCTCGCACTAGGACATTGGTAGCAGGTCCTTTGGGTGCCATTGGTTACAGGGTGGGATCAGACTTGTTTATCCAGTGTATCCCATGGGTGCTCAATTGGATTGGAATCTGGAGAGTGTGGAGGTCGGATCTGGAGTCTTGGGCTCTTTGCCTGTTGGGTCCCATGTCTGGGGTGCTGTGGTGCACTGGGTGTCCTGGTGCCTTTCTATTGTGATCAGCATTGAGTTTTTTGTGCTTTTCTGTGGGATTAGACCAGACAGGCTAGTCTTTGGATCCCAAAAGGCATGGGTGAGCCTTGGGTGCCCATGATCCTGTCACCAGTTTACTGATATATATAACTGATAATCAGTCTTAATATGATAATGTTAAGAAAACCCACATGGACAAGCAGCATAACTTACAAAGACAAGAATCCAGATTGAACCAGTGTTCCTGGAGATGTAAGGGAATGATGCAACTCTACCTGACGCTTATAATTTATATGCCGAGTGGAAATTTTCTTGTTCTTGTCTTCTTGTTCTGTCTAACTGTCAAAGTTGGTGGCAGAAACAAACTATGTCAATTTCTTAAATTGACGTGGGGACAAGACTATTAGTCTCCATTACCTGAAGTCATTTTCCATTAGTTTGTTTGAAATTGGGTGCAACTCTCTTACCCTCAGGGTTAATGAGGAGGATGAACTTGCTGTGTGTGTTTTAGTGCTGACAATATTTTTTTTACTGCCCAAGAAAAACCTGAGGCTGATGGTCAGGGATGTTTGTTTGTACTTGCTTGGTTTTATTCGTGTCCTCACAGTGTCCCCCAAAGGGTATAAATGATTATTCACAAGTTAAATATGCTTGATCGCCTGAGAGAGAGAGAGAGAGAGAGAGAGAGAGAGACTTTTAATAATTCTACAACCTCCATTTTTTGTTCCTTTCTCAAATGTATCATTAAAAAATATTATAACATTTATATTTTAAATACTTTTATATTACTGTTATAATTATATATTGGTACATTTTAATACATCTCACTGTCTGATCTGGGTTTCAAGTAACGCAAGGTTTATGGTGTTCACGGTTAAAAGTGGATTAAGGAATTAAACATTTCCCGGTCCCTGCATTTTGGACATTCTGGAAATGCAGAGAGGCTGCTGGGGAAGTAGCTAAATGAATTCTAAAAGCCTGAGTGAATAATATCCCTCTCAAGCTTTCTGATCTTTGTAAAGTGATTGCTTTGGTCTGGTGTCACGTTCAAGGTGAACTTGTACATGGCAGACAGCTTTCCTTTGCAGTTCTCTTTTTAAAAAATAAACCTTATAATTAAAATTTAAATTCAAGTGCTTGTTTTTTTCCCTCGTCTGTGTATGACTATTTCCAAATGATCAGGTACAGAGTACCAAACTCCTGGTACTGGACCCTGGTGCCAAATTTTTCTATTTTATTATTATTATTTTTTTATAAGTTTTTTGTTCCTAATATCAAAATCTTTGCTTTTTTTCCTAACAGATTAAGAAGACCTCTGAGGCCACGGTGACCACCATCCAGGACATGGTGACTATCGAGGACTACGACGTCTCTGAATGTTTCCACCACAGCCGCTCCACAGAGTCAGTCAAGTCCACGGTGTCCGAGACGTACCTCAGCAAACCCAGCATCGCCAAGAGACGTGCCAACCAACAGGAGACCGAGCAGTTCTACTTCATGGTGAGTGCACATAGAAGTTTAGCTGTGAAAGTGCAGCTAGAAAGTGCATTCAGTCATCGAGTTTAACTCTAACCATCCTGATGCTGGTGTGGTTTCTTGTCAGAAATTCCGTGAGTTTCTGGAGGGCAGCAATCTGATCGCCAAACTCCAGGCCAAGCATGACCTGGTGAAGAGAGCACTGGGAGAAGGTACCACATACAAATACTGCCTTTTATACCTAATATGCCTAATTAATAGACATGGCTACAGTACTATACTTGTATAGGGGATAATAGATCTGAGTCCCTTTACGAGATAGTTTAAATCATGGCTACAACATAGTATCTCATTCCCATATTTTTAGTAAGTCATGGCCATAACATACAGTAGTATCTCATTCCCACACCTTAGTAAGTTGTGGCCACAACATACAGTACTATCTTGTTCCCATGCCTTAGTAAGTTTTGGCCACAACATAGTATCTCAGTCCCACGTCTTAGTAAGGCGTGGCCACCACATAGTATCTCATTCCCGCGACCTTTGTAAGTCATGGTCACAACATACCATCTCATTCCTAAATTGTAGCCACAACATAGTATCTCATGGCCATGCATTATGCTATTTTGTTCACATGCCTTAGTAAGTCGTGGCTACAACATTGTATCTCATTCCCATATCTTAGTAAGTCGTGGCCACAACATACAATATCTTGTTCCCATGCCTTAGTAAGTTTTGGCCACAACATAGTATCTCATTCCCGCGACCTTTGTAAGTAATGGTCACAACATACTATCTCATTCCCACGGCTTAGCAAGTTGTGGCCACAACATAGTATCTCATTTCCATATTTTAGTAAGTTGTGGCCACAACATACAATAGTATCTCATTCCCAAGACCTAAGTAAATAGTGGCCATAACATACTATCTCATTCTCACATCTTAGTAAGTCATTGCCACAACATAGTTTATTCCCCCAATCTCTTCACAAGGGCTTCTTAATCAATAAAAAATACAGTACTATCTTGTTCCCATGCCTTAGTAAGTGTTTGCCACAACATACTATCTCATTCCCGCGACCTTTGTACTGTAAGTAATGGTCACAACATACTATCTCATTCCCACGGCTTAGCAAGTTGTAGCTACAGCATAGTATCTCATTTCCACATTTTAGTAAGCTGTGGCCATAACATACTAGTACTGTATATTATAGAATAGTATCAAATTCCCAAGACTTAAGTAAGTAGTGGCCATAACATACTATCTAATTTCCACATCTTAGTAAGTCATTGCCACAACATAGTTTTTTTCCCCCCAATCTCACCACAGGGGCTTCTTAATAAATAAATAAAAAAACAGAAACTTATATAAGACCTTCCATTCTTTTAAAAACACTAACTTTGAGTATTTTCAAGTTTTCACTGTCAGAAAATAATCTTTAAGGTTTGCAAATTGTAATTTATTAGATTAAAGCTGTGAATCTGGGATGCTTTAGCCTCAGCATCCCTGTGCTAAACTCCTAGGCCTTGCAGCTAGCCCACTGTACCTGTGAGACATGTGACTACTTCTCAGTTAATTTGGAAGCTTTATTAGTGATATTAGACGGGATAGCTGGATTTGCATAAGGATATAAAGGATTCCTAGTATAGACATTCATAAAACCTGGCATGTTTAATGAGAATTAATGTAATGAAATGTTTTGTGATTATGTTAATAGATCATAAAATCTGTCAGTGTTGAGGGTGGTATTGTTGCCATACTGGCAGTTTATACAAGACAGATGAAATCCTTGAGGAAAATCATGAATGACAACAACAATACCGTTCAATCAGATTCTGTAACAAATGTTTAACAAGCTTCTTGAGCACTGAATGTTTAGTAATAATCTGCACTTTGATACACCCGTTCAGCCGTCCTTGCTGTCATGCCTGATTGTCCTGCGCTGACATGAGGCGTGTGTAGGGTCAGTGGTGCTGTCAGAAGAGATGTGTTTAATCTCCACTGTCCGACCCAAAACTGAATCCACTATTGGAGCGTATACACAGCGTCTCATCCGGAGCAAAACCTTTTCAACCTTTCTACCAGTCACGTTGAAAAGGTTTTGCTCCGGATGAGACGCTGTGTATACGCTCCACACTGCCTGTGACACCCAAATAATTCTTACTATGTCTTCTCTGTGTGTTTATTTATTTATTTATTTTGTGTCTGTCCTCTCTCTGTCCAGGTCACCGAGCAGAGTACATGACCACAAGGTAAACTCATTCTCAACTAAAAATAAGATTTTAAGTGCAGTCATTTTAAGAACATATTGGGAAATAGCCTCCCCAAAGATAATGTTAGTTCTCAAGCTTGCAAGCGAGACAGATGCAAACACCATGCAATGTTTAATTATCCCTAATTGATGTTTGCATATTAAAAGTATTGTTCATTTTTTTGGTGCATTTTATTTCCCAGTCATTAGACTGTATAATGCCATAGAAAATGTAACTTTTCAGATAGGTTGAACAAAACAAAGCTTTTAGATCCTTTAAAAACAGGTGTAGTTTGGTGGACACAATGCGACAGACAATATTCTGGTCCAATATTCTGGGGTTCCATCTTTCAGTCTGTTACTCTGAGCTCTAGTACAGCTCTTAACTGAGAAACAGGGAGAGTCTTCAGGGCGCACTTTGTGATCAGATCAAAACAGTCCCACTGCGCTTAAGTGTTGTTTCATGCAGGTGAAGGTGACTGGTGACTAAGGGGTGTGACTGTTATGTTCACAGATAAATGTATAGTCAAATCAAATTATGGATACATAACTCTCCGGATAAAAGACTTCTTCAAAGGGTTCTTTACGAGTTCTTATTTTCCTTGACGCGTTATGCTTTAAACCCTTCTGAGAATAATGCATGGATATCAAATATAATATTGTGGGATATAAAATGATGTTGCCTCTTAAATCCACCCAGAAAAAAAAAAAGACATTTAAGAAGACACATAAAAAAAGCTTGGGCAGACACCCAGTGTACTATACTGTATGTGTAACATTTTTTTACTTGTTTTTTAAAAAAAATATATATAGTGACCCCCCTGCCATGTGTTGCACCAGGTTTTGATTCAGATTCAGATCACATCAAACTTACCCCACCTTTCTATCAGACCCATAGACTGTATAAAAAGAACTTGATAAACCCTGCGTGATAGCACACACGGGTTTTCTGAAGAAAGGTTTCAAAGCTCAACTCCCATAGTTGAGCTTCAAAATCTTTCTTTAGAAAACTTGTGTGATGTCTCTGGTCGTCGCCATCTTGACAGGAGCTGATTCCACTTAAACCCCAGTTAATCCATTAATGGTCAAATAGGCGGAATGTACCGAGCCTAGCTGTTGGCTGGAACATGCCTACTTACCTCAGTTACCAGAAGCTAGCTAGCTTAGCTTTAGTTTAACTAAATGCTAAGGTGGATAGCATTAATTTATATGCTAACATTACTTTTGCATTTGATTAAACATACACTACATATTCTAGATGGACAAAAGTATTTGCCAAAACCTGTTAAGTATTGAATTTAGGTGTTGCAATTAGACCCATTATCCCCAGGGAAGGGTGCGCTTTTCTAATCCAACGTGACTGTACCCCAGTGAACAGAGCAAGGACTATAAAGACATGGCTTGATGGCCCTGACGTCATCGAGCACCTTCATGACGAACTGGAATGGAAATTGCGACCCAGCCCTTCTCGTCCAACATCAGTGCCTGACCTCAGAAATGCTCTACAGAATGAACGGGAAGGAATTCCCACAGAAACATTTCAAAATCTTGAACAGCCTCCTAAGAGAAGTGGAAGCAAAACTCCATATTGAAGTTAAACTATAGTGATTCCAGTTAGCTGGTTAGCTACAGTGATGCATAGCAGACAATCACTCTAATCAGCCACGACCTCTAATTATGCATAAATTTATGGCTTCATATAATTTTAACTGATAAGTTGCATAAAAAATTCCCAGTGATATAGATGTCATAAATAGGAAATCTAACTAGAGAGATCAAAACTTTCTTTGTACTTTGCTGCGAATATTTAATTCCGTTGTCTGGTATTTTAACAAGGGGTACTATGGAGATTGACTCAGTTTTTGAGCCTAGTGGACATTCAAGGAACTGCATGTTTTGGCACTACTGCATTGGCTGAATTTTTTAGAACTCGAGGTTGCCCTATTGAATAAACCCTAAAATCCCTCCCAAGTTTCCTGAACAGGGTCGGGTACAGCCTGGTAGGAGTCTTCTTACACTCCCTGAACAGAATTAAAGAACAAGTTCACGCATTATGTCAGCACTCAGTGTCCCGTCCGTGACAGGTTACTGGTCCTGAGCTCTGAGATCTTTTTTCCTTTGGCAGGCCTCACAGTGCTGATTACTGGGTTTGATGTAATATTAGCTGTATAGTTGAGTATACTCAGCGTCAGTGTTTTCAAAGGTCAGTCGACAGATTGCATGCAGGCTCATACTGCGCAATAAATAGATTTTTAAAAACGGTAGCCATTTTCATTTCACATTAAATGTTAAGAACAAATGAAAATATTCTGTCGTGTTTTTTGTATAAATGTATAAACATTTCTTCATGTCATAGGCCTCCAATCCTTCCTCCTAAACCACTCTGGAGGCCCCAACCTCATTCAGTTTGTAACATTAAGCTATTTAATGGCAGTTTGGAGGCCTTTATAAAGGTACAGATTGTAGCAGATATGAGAAATCATCATCTAATGAGCCTGTAACCTGCTCGAGCCTCAGCTTCTCCCTGAGATTATTATAGTCTGTCTGTGTAACTGTGAACTCACTCTTTACATTCAGAAGGAACATGGGGCTGTGTGTACGTCTGTGTATGTCTACGTGTCTGTGTTTTTGTTTGTGTGTGCATGCGTGTGTGCATGTCTTTTGTGTTTTTGTAATCTGCAAAAGTATTTATGTTTTTAATAAAGTCATAACTTCAGTCGTAAAGCCAAAATAACCCTAAACTGACTGAACAACCAGGAGACTATTTTACAGGTTTTAGGACCGAGTATGTCTGTGTGGCTGTCTGTCTGTGTCTCTGCGTGTGCATGTCTGTGTCTCTGCGTGTGCATGTCTGTGTCTCTGCGTGTGCATGTCTGTGTCTCTGCGTGTGCGTCTGTCTCTGTCTCTGTTTCTCTGAGTGCCTGCCTGTCTGTCTGTCTCTGTTTCTCTGAGTGCCTGCCTGTCTGTCTGTCTCT
>JAQMYJ010000038.1:10423422-10440006 GCA_030014305.1 Clarias laeviceps
AACATGTACATATATGAAAATTTATTTATTATAATAATAATAATAATAACAACATGTATACATATATAATAATTTATGATAATAATGATAATTAACTGATGAGATTTGGAAGACTTTTTTCTGAATCTGTAAATAATTACATAATTAAATTATTCATGTTTGAAGGTTTCAGTTTTGGGTCATATTATAGCATCATGTACGTGTCTTTCTACGTATTTTTTTTCTGTACTTTTTGACATGCTTAGTTAAAAAATAATTAGAGATTTTGTAGTAATTGATTGATCTGGAAAAAGCGTGCGTGCGTGCTGCACTGATGTCTTCAGATCAGTCACATAAAGCAGACACTCGCACTGAATGAATGAATCAAATTTGATTCTTGTGAGTGCTTGATATATACAGTATATATGTGTGTGTGATGAGCAGGACTAATCTAACCTCAGTTGTTTGCGTGCGGCCTTTACTGTGTGTGAGAGACTTCTCATCAGGTCATTGTTGAAGACTTTTATTCATCCCGAGCACATCGGCCTTGTGTCCTTTTATTGAAAGCTGCCGGTTAATAAAGCCGTGAGCTCCTCAGTAAAGTAGCAACAGTGGTGGTATTTGATAAGCTGTGTAGCCTGAGGCTAGTGCTGGCAGCTTCACTATGCAGCAGTGTGTCCATCCATGCTGTGACGCATAACCGCACCAGCCTTGCTTTGTGCTGGAGTGAAAGGCACATTGTCGCATCAATGCTTTAGACGGGTTTGCGTGATCAGAGTTTTTTTTTTTTTTTTCATTTTTCCCTGATTGATTTAGTGTAACGGAGTATAAAGGGGTGTTTATTAGACGATGTGGATATGAGTTTAATGGGGATTTGTGTGTGTGTGTGAGAGAAAGAGGGTTTGTTGTTTGTTAGGGCTTGTGTGTGGATGTGTATCAGGATGTGTGCAGTAGGGTGGGAGTTTGTGTGTAGACTGACCAGACAGTGTGACTGATAGGGATTCCCTGCTGATTACACACACCCTGTATCTTTGCCCAGGTTATCAGTGTGCTGGCCTGTACCTCGGGCTCCATAATGCAGTTTTTTTTTTTTATTATTATTATTATCGTGTGCGATTATATGAGTCAACTCATAGCTCCAACAAAGATATCGGTGTGTTGAATTTTCCGTCTGTTTCAGCTTCATTCTCTCTCTCTCTTCCATAACTCACGTACACACACACACACACACACACACACACACACAGCTTAGCTCTCTTAGCTAATTTAAATTCCTTGCTCTTGCCACTCTAAATATATCCAGTCTGAGTTGTTGCAATGAGTACTGTGGCAGAGTTTAGAGAGTCTGTTGTGTAGCTTCAGGCTTCCAGCTGGTGTGTCTCTCATTCTGAAATATGCAAGTCAGACACGCAGGCACGTGTAAGACAAAGTAATGTGGCATGGCAAATTCCCAAAAGCCCATCTCTCAAAAGGCACAGCAGGCAGCTTTTTTTGGTGTGACATGGCTATTTTAAGCCGCTATGAAGCGGATGAAAGGATCTGCAGGGGCAGATATGGATGAGCACAGATCCCCTGTGTGTGTGTGTGTGTGTGTGTGTGTGTGCCTGCATGTGCGTGCACGCATGTGTGTGTGTGTGGTAGGAACAGAAGTACGGCACATCTTGTGCCTTGTAATCTGCCATCGTAGCACCACAGCGAAGTGCTCACTGAGTCAGCAGACGTTGAAAGAGACAAACTCTATTATTTAGCTTAGAGCTGTAAAAAGTCAAGCATTCTGTTGGACAGCTTTTTTTCTATTCGATAGTTTTGCCAGTTCAACTCAAAGAGAGTTCAACTTCACTCTCTGCTCTAATAATCAGCTTTACTAAGGTGTAACGCGCTGATAGAGGCACAATTTAACCGCACTATTTAAAGAATACTCGTGATTTATTATTCACTTTCGTCTCATGAGGAACGGCAGGTCTCCGAGTAACTATTTTATATTATTATGTGTTGGCTGTAAGTCCGTTTCTGTTCGCACTCAGAATTATGGGTGTGTAAATCACATGTATATCCATTGCCGGATGTATAAATTACGATTTATTTTTTCTTATTGTTATGCAAGGAAATTATACTTAGATTATGTTTCTAGAGAGACGTCACAGCCAATAAGAAAAATCAGTTTAAATCTAGTTTCAATGCATTATGGAACAAATAAGGCATGAAACACTTGTGTTATGTGATGATGTAGGAATCACCTGTCAAATGTAATGTTTTTACCTTAAGATCATTTTTATTTCTTAAGTCATACTTAGGATTAGTTATATTCAGTTCTATTGAGAATACATGTAGCAAGTTAGATCGCTTTCATTAAAGCATTAGCAATCCATAACCAGCCTGTTTTCTTCCTCTCAAATTGAATAAGACATAAATATAATTAAAAAAATCAGTCTCTGTCTCGATCTCTGTTTAGATCATTTGCCATAATGAAATAATATATACCCTGCCACTTATCCCAGCGTTTCGCTAGTGCTTGGATACCATCATTTCTCAGTATACCGTAAATCATGATCAGACTGCCTGCTTCATGTCTGAAACGCTGGCCTCTCAGGAACTCCCTTAATGGCCTTAACATGTGCAAATGACTTTGAGTGAGGTCAGGACTGAACAGGGGATGCGTCAATGACTCCCATCCGAGTTCCTGTAATGTGCAAGTGGTGCTGGTGAATGATTGTGTGATGCGTCTTTTCCGCAGGATAGAAACGAGTTTTCCGTCGATTTTCAGGGATCAGGCGTTCCACACATTGAATGTTCACAGGAACCACAACAGTGGGCTACGAGCCTCCTCGGCCAGGATCGTCCTTCATAGACATACGGCCTGCTTTAAAATGATTTACTGCAGCTAAGCATCTCATCACCAATAGTGTGCTTAAGAGTTTTCTGTAAATGTCAATCGGTTTTACAGTTTGATTAATAAGAAATTTTATTAGTTGCGAATTTCTTTTTGACTTCAATGCCCCTCGTGGTAAGAGATGGTACATATATAAAACTTTTTTTTAAAAAGTTGTAAATTGAATGTCTTGTGACATTTTCCTTAATTACACTTATTTTCTAAACATAAAAAGAGGGGGAAAAAAAATCACCAAAATGTTTTTATGAAAAAAGGTCAAGAATCTGAAAGACAAAGAAACAAAACCCACATTTTATTCATTATAAAATCAGTTCAGTGTTTTTGTTTAGAACTCTCCAAAGGGGTGAAAAAGAAAAACTTCAATTTTATTTCATTTTTATTATAAACAGTGATGCATTGTGTTGATCTTCAGCACGAACAAATTTTTAATACTTTTCAGATTGTCTAAAAGCAAACATGATCTCTAAAATGGCATTTCTTCACCAGTGTTCATGTTGTCACAAAGTTGAAACTCCGCATCTGCTCTTGGGAGGAAAGAGTGCGACGGGGCGAAAAATCCAGGCATGCTGAGCTGGACGTGGGATTAAGTTACTGTCGGCCAAGTGCATTTGAACAGCGTTCCGCATGTGTGCTAATTGAAACCAGTCAGATTCCATTGCACTCGATCCCACAGTGAAATTCCAGCAGGTTTACACTTTGTTTTATTCTAACCCGGCTAGAATTAAGAAAAATCCATCTAGACTGCTTTACACCCAAAGTCGGTGCGTTATGCACATATTATGTTATATTACATAATATAATATACATAACACAGTTGGGGCTAGCTCACCCTAGGTAGCATAACAACCTGATCATAAATCTGATTCCAGTTTATTTATAGCAGGTATGAGTGGGCACGTTCAGATAGAGAGGTGGCATTAGACATGCAGAGTTGCTGATGTGCCGTGCCTGACATATTTTTCCCACAAGGACAGGACTGAATAATTATCGACCAATGTCGTGCCGTTCACCATAACTGAATGGGTTGAGCGTATGATTGAGCGTGGCTCTGTCCTTCTCACTTGTTCACAGATATTATTTGTTTTATTAAAAGTGTCATATGGTCTTCTGTAATGAGATCAAGATTTACGACAAGCTTCAGTGTGAATGCTGTGACTGTACACTACTGAAAATAAGGCTTGAGTTCTTGAGTGTTTTCCTTTTGTTTAATACCTTTAAAACAAGAATGAAAGAAGAACAGATGGCTGATTCCTGCTTATAATGCTGCAGGCAGAGGAGACGTGCATCATAGTGAATAATTTACAACTGGTTTTAAATTTTATGGTTTTCTAGATTTTATTAGCCTGGGTTTGGAGTAACCGAATGGTTCCATGGTTTCATACTATATTACTATAGTAAAATATTAGGTACATTACAGGAAAATCTTATAGGAAAATAATCCATACCAAGTTTTACCATCTTGGAGTGCATCTTATCGCAGTTATGTCTTTTATAGCACACATCAGGACATGCTGTTATAGGAACATGATGCACTTGTCTTTTATATTTGTGGAGTTTTTAATGTCTTTTTCTAGCTTTTTATCACTTTTTAGTTACATTCAGTGGAACATTTGAGAGGAAAACTATTTCTTATCGCTACGACAGTTACAACAGCTCAAGCTCTAAGCTGTCTTTTGCTCACCAGCCACTCTATTTTTTTTCCTCTAAAAAAAAGTAGCACATCTAACCAAGAAATCCAGAAAACCCAAATACCTCCTGAAGACTTTTCATTCCTCACTCCTCTGACACTGGAGACTCCTTCCATTAAAGGAATGATCTAATGATCAAAAATTTTCAGCTCAACAATTGACACCATTTTTGATTGGCTGACTGTTACTACATTAAGTCCTTAAATCTGGACACCTTTAAAGTTAATCAGTTAAAAAATGTAACCACTGTTCTAAACGACTAGGGCCATAGTAGCCCAATGGTTATAGCTCTGGGCTACTGATCTGAAGGTCGACGGTTCAGGCCCCAGCTTCACCAAGCTGCCATTGTTGGGCTCCTGAGGAAAGCTGCTCCGGGGCGCTGTGTCGTGTATCTGAACCCAACGACCTAACAAGCTGGAATATGCAAAGAAAACACTTTGCTGTCAAAAGCATTAAATGTGCTTCTGTTAAATATGTACGTGATGGTGTCTTTAATGCTTTTGACTTTTTCTTGTGTAACCATGGCAATAAGCTGTAAGAAACCTATCAAGTTTAGGCTAAATCTATGTTCTTTTTCTTTGTTAATGCATTATGCAATTGATGAAAAAGGAACATAAATTCAATTGACTTTTATTATGCAAAATTCACTTTTGTTTCACTTTTTTTTTTTTTTTTTTTGTACACTCAAATGGCTCTCCAGAATGCATGTTTCGTATTGGCCAGGGCTTGAACAAGCCAATTAGATTTTTCCCCTATTGTGACCTCATATACAAAGATTCACTTCACATTATTTCTATTATTCATCTTGTTCTCTGGCTCAGCACTACCTCACTTACACAGACACTAAAACAGAAGGAGTGAAATAAAGGGAATTTTAGGTGCAAAAAATAAAATAAAATGCATTCGCTGATTGGTATTTCAGTTGGAATGTTAACTTGTTGAAATAGTAAAATAAGGGACCTTTAACATCAGTTTTAATCTGCTATGGGTGTACAGATGTACGGAAGTTGTTATTATACAACATATTTAAACTAGTTATTCTATATACACTACCAGTCAAAAGTTTGGACATGATTGTATGGTTCTGATATTTATAAGGTAGATGAGGTAAGTTATGGTCTTCTATGCTATGGTATAAGTAAAGTCAGAGAGACCAGATTGAGGTGGTTTGGACATGTTCAGAGGAGAGATGTGTGAATATATTGGTAGAAGGATGCTGAGGTTGGAACTGCCAGGCAGGAGGTCTAGAGGAAGAGAGGAGATTTATGGATGTACAGTAATGAGAGAGGACATGAAGTTAGTTGTTGTGAGAAGAGAGGATGCAGAGGATAAGGTTAGATGGAGACAGATGATTCGCTGTGGCGACCCCTGAAAGGGAACAGCCGAAAGACAAAGAAGCAGAAGGTAAGTTATGGTCTGGCTTTCCTGGGATGGTCTTCACAAGAGCCAGATTCATCATGGTGGTGCCTGATGGGTTTTGCAAATGCACTTGACAATACTGTTCCAGAACAGCTGACCTTCATGTCTTTAAACAGCTACTGACTGTTTTTGTTGTTGTTATTTAATTACTTAATGCCATGTGTTATCACAGTTTTGAAAAAATCCAGTATTGTGCTAGAATGTAGAAAATACCGTGTCCAAACCCGTGTCCAAACCCGTGTCCAAACCCGTGTCCAAACCCGTGTCCAAACCCGTGTCCAAACCCGTGTCCGCTACTTTAGTTATCAATGGCCAAAACTAACTGTAAATGCTGGTAGGTGGCTGTGGTAGGAAAGTAAGATAATTCCTCCTCAATATCTGAGAACAACAGACAATTGATGTGCTGAAATATGTGGGATTTTTATCTTCAATTGGGACATTTCATCAAACAATGGACATGTCAGTGCTGATGATTCAGCTAACACTTAAACATCAGATTAGAAACATAAAGAGCCGCTGAGATGCCACATGCCTTGCGTTTGATGTATCGCAGTGACTGAAATCCAAAGACGATGCAGATAAAAAAAAAATAATTAAAAAAAAGGTATTGCACATTTAAATGTGTTTAAAACCAGACACTTGACTTTTTCACCGGGAAATCGTGCTTAATTTTCTCAGCTTCTCATTTGAGTTTACATTGACTGATCTATGTTTGATCTCTTTTTCTCTCTCTCTCTCTCTCTCTCTCTCTCTCTCTCTCTCTCTCTCTCTCTCTCTCTCTCAGGAATAGAGAACCTGTATGACAGGGCTCTGTACTTGCGTAAAATCCTCCTCACAGTCCCCAGATCTGTCCTTATCGTCATGCGCTACCTGTTTGCTTTCCTCAACCAGTAAGTCTGAATACACACATTCATGGCTTCACACCCAGCACAAACTGCTTATATAATACACACACATGCATAACCTACATTTACTTGTAGTGCAGCCACGTAGAAGACGGATGTGAACCCACAAGGAGACATCTCATAGAAAAAGCATTACATGATTGAGATCATTATTTGAAATCATTAATACTTAACTTTTGATGACTTGTATAACAGTACAATCCTCATTACTTCCCGCTGTGTGTTTCCAGTCTGTCCCAGTACAGTGATGAGAACATGATGGACCCCTACAACCTGGCCATTTGTTTCGGGCCCACCCTCATGCCCACCCCTGACACGCAGGACCAGGTGTCTTGCCAAGCCCACGTCAACGAGGTCATCAAGACTATCATCATCCACTACGAGACCATCTTTCCTGACACCAAGGAGCTAGACGGTCCTGTGTATGAGAAATGCATGGCCGGAGGAGACTACTGGTGAGAGACACGGACTGAATACATCTGTTAGCTTGGCACTGGAAAGCTTGGACGAGGGCTGCTGATAGACAGCAGCATGGCTTAGAGATTTGTTTTGGTGTGTGTGTAAGGTGTGAACCATAGTGGTGAATTCAGCTTTAATACATTCAACAGATGTTTTAAGTGTGTTTCTAGGGTTGCTGGAGGTGGAAACAGGTCCACAGTTAAGAGGTCTTTGAAAGAACTAGGTTGAAGAGTGTGAGAGAGAGAGAGAGAGAATCCATGTGCTCCAGAGACTGTGTGTGGGTAATTAGATGAAATGATGAGGTGTCTGTAGTAAGAGCTTTCGACGGGACGGCATCCTTTTGTTATGAGCGGTTCACGTGGCTGCTTAAGCCAAAGTCTTCCTGAAAATTACAGTCATTAAAGTAAGGAAGACTTAAAAAAACAAAAAAGACGCTAAATCCTCCATTCCTTAGGGAGGAGGAGAGGAAAGATATAATGCCCTTTGTGAGATCCCACAGGTCTGTGTGTGTGTGTAGGAGAGTGTATGAGAGGGGAGGGAAGCGTATCCTTCAGTCGTCTCTCTCTCGAGAATGGCTTAAAAAACAACTCTCTCTCTCTCTCTCTCCCTCTCTCTCTCTCTCTCTCTCTCTAGAGAACGGCTGAAGCAGCTCAAATGTAGCTCTTTGCATCTGTCCTTGAGTTGTTTAGGTCTCTCCCTTACAGACACAGACTAAAACTTCCTCTCTCTATCTCTCCGTCTCTGTCCCTCTGATTACAGGCTATATAGGTCGCAGTGGCTGTATGATGCTGTGTGTCTAATATTATGACTGTTAGTTCCAATTTAAACACACACTGCACCTCGGTGAACATCCCGATCATGATAACAGCAGTCACCCGAATGCTAATGATGTCCAGAGTCTTATACGCTTGGAAAACTTCCTGTGCTTTACAGTATACAGTACAGGATTTGTGGCACTTTGGGTGCTGAACCGCACACCATAGACTCGAGGAGATTTGACCTAAATAGGTCAACTAAATTAGGTAGATTACCAATAGGATCAAAGTAATTAGAAATATCTGATTTAGTTTGAAAAGGTTTCTGACACACGACAGAAGTTTGCATAAGGCTTAGGATGGAGAATAAAATGTGTCCTTCAATATTGCAACTAACACAAATGATTAAAAGGTGTATGTTAACTTATTACAAAAAAATCTAATTATTAACTCGGCTCATTCTCTGAATGTGATTAATGGGAGTTTTTTCAAGGTTGTCATGAATCAAAATTGACGTGCGTTACAAAAGAACATTTAAATAGTTCTTTGCACATCGAGCTTGATGTGTCTGGGAAAAGGAAAGGGTTAAATTTGAAAGATACCAATTTAGCTCAGTTGGGACTGCAGAAGCTTCATATGAGTCTCAGCTGAACTTTGGAATGCATTTTCGCACAGAATCAGACTTGTGGAATTTGGCCCTGATTACTTACATTGTACAAAACTTCACGGTCGTTGCGTAGAGCAGGAAAATGACCAAATGAAAGCTATTATAATGTACTTGTATGCACCTCAACTCTGATTGAAAAAGCCTGAACTATCCTTTTAAACTGGCACACGTGAGGAGCAACACAAAACATCATCTTAAATCTCTCATATTTTGGGAACTTGTTTTGTTGCCGGGTATAGCCACATGTATGCAGGATGTACTCGTTTTGTAAAAATAATGTTAAATAGAGGTACATCATTTTTTTTAAATGTCAGAAACCATGGGGGATGCAAATTTTTTCACTTCTCTCTGTTTAACTACATTCATCTATTGTCAACTGTGTGCTGCATTTTAAATGACTGTAATCATTATTGACACTGACTCTGACAAAGATGTTCATAGAACAAATGTGAAAAAGTAACAAAAATAAATTTGACTCCTGGTTTATTTGTTAATGGATTTCATGTCATATTTTAATGCAGGGCTCTTTGGTTTAATCCAGCGCCCCCTGGTGCCTGTTTGGGACCTGGTCTGTTTAAAAGCAAATTGTTTTAGTTACTCTCTTAGCTATTATTGAAAATGTCATGTGTGTAATAGTGTCATGACTTTTCTCTCCTTGCTGCTGTTCCCTTTGCAGTGAAAGTCCTTATAGTGAGCACGGCGTCCTGGAGGATGTGGATCAGGATGGAGGTGCTGAGACACACACCAGCGAGGATGGTAAGTGTGGCTTTAATTTAGTGCTGGGATTTGCGTGAGCGTTACTTAATATGCTCCACGAGACCCGGTTCGCTGCGGTGTCCTGAGGGTTCTTTCCCATTTTACAAAAACATGCTAATTGGTAGATTTGTGCTTCTAAATTGCCCCCGTGTGTGTGTACTGTTCTGTATGTGTGGGATTGGTGTCATGATGCGATATTTCCAAGAAGTATTCCAGCTTCCTGTCCAGTGTTCTTGGATGTGATCTGAATCCACCACCACTCTGAGCCGTACAAAATCCTTACCAAAGTTTGTATGACCTGGATTCAACATTTCCTTATTAAGCTGAATCGATAACAAGTCCTTATGCAAAAGCATATATTCAGTCAATATCTTGTACTAATCGAGTGAAGGGTTTCTTGATCTGTGTAATGTAATCTTACCAGACTGACCCAGTTTGCCTCTATCCGACTCTGGGATTTCTTTAAAAAATCTGTTTTTATACCTGATATTTAATGATTAGCATTATTTTAGGTTGGTGTCACTAGGGTACAGTATATCGTGGTAGATTTAGAAGTCTTCTGTAAGCATGAGAAGGTTAAGCAGAGTTCGCACAGGCTTCTGATGCTGATCTTGGTTTTCTTCATGGAATTGCTTCGGAATGTGAGCAGAGGATAAGCTCAGTTCCTCCATGAAAGGTGTGTACTGTAGTGTACAAAAAGATTCCAATTTAGTCAATATTTTGCAATAATTAAGCATTATCACATGAAAGGGAGCGCTGTTGTACTGATGATATCACAGCCGTGCTGATATTCAGCACAACAGTGCAATCTTGGCTGTGATATTGCTTTTATATGACAGTTCTACAAACAGCATTTGTTTTTGTATTTAAACAGTTATTAGACTTTGACAGTACATATCCTTCCTCACCTGACAGAACTAACTAACCTCCAATGGATAAATCACAAGGCTAGCTTGCTTAGTGTTCAGAGGTGATCAGTTCTGTATCAGGTCCCTGTGCTATTATGCATTATCTATATCGGCACTCATGGAATACCTCTCGTCCAATCAAATTGTTTTGCATGATTATGTTGACATAGTTTTTTTTTATAACATGTTTGACATGTTTATTGAAATGCTTGTTGGTGAGGCAAATGTAGATTGCAACCATGATGCAACCCAGCCACAAAGGTTATAAAGGTCACTGCCAAGAACTCCAACAATATAGTGTTTCTGGAAAGGTTTGATAATATCCATAATTTCACCGAGCCAGACAACACTGTATATGGACAAGTTTTGTGGGGAGGAACAGGTTTGAGAATCAAAATCTCCACTTTATAATCCTTTATCCTACTCATCTGTATAGCGTTTCAAAGAATCCTAGAGGAAACAGCTGTAAGAGCAACAAACTTCAAAACAATTCTCTTGAAAACAGTCATGTTTCCTGTCTAGCGCTGAAGGTCTACTCCTGCTTCCATCATTTGCGGGAGCAAAAATGACATCGTCTGTCGAACTGATTTATTATTAGACCACTCTACGAATAATTGGAGGGTTGTTTGAATGTCGATTTCTAATGCAAAGTGAGTTTTACATATTAATGCCTTATTTCCAGACAGATCTTAAGCGTCTCGTAACGCGTGTACCTTCAGTTCTTTATAACCAAGCTTCATTTCACTTTTTCTTTAAATAGTATTCCCTCTAATCATATTTACTAGCAAAAAAAAGCAGACATGTAGGAGCATTAATAAGGAATTACAGGAAGTCCACACTCGATCTGGTAAACGTCATCCAGCTCAGGCGCCTGTGTCCATTCCCAACACGCCACATTTTTCATGTGTCCTATCAGGGTTTCTCCAAACACTGCCAGAAAGACGGATCTCATTTCTATGGCAACTGTAACAGCACCCAAAGCTTTATTAGCCTATACAAGCTTTTCACTTCCTAACAGCTTTTCAAAACTTAAACAGCATGTCACGGTGCCGCGGATTATTTTTTGCCTGTTCAGACCCCACGAGTCATGTGTATTAATTCATTCAGCCACCTGAATCCACATAGACCCTTGATTGTGTTTGTTATAAGCAGAGTTTTTTTTCCATGAGCTCCCACAGATGTAAGCTTATTCTTACAGGTCCTGGTTCATTAGTGTCAGCTGCCACGGTCTTGCTCCGAATATTTTTGCTCTGGTGGAGTGCTGTGATGGGGGTTTCTTTCCAGAACTGACCGCCAAAGGAGTCCTCATTGTGTGTCAGACCTTACTGTAACCTTCATCCTGACAGAAATCCCTTAGGCTCACTCCAATTATGTTTGAAATGCTAGCAGTGTTATTTGTCTGTCTTTTATTGAAAATAGCTCAGGTTTGTTACAGCTATTAGTTACCAGTCAGTTCAGCCAGGGAGCCTTATGTATATTAACCAGTGCTGTTTGCTAATGTGCCAGTTTCTAATTGAAATGATTTCTACAGTGATAAACTATGCCTTTATACCTACTGTATATACTCCTTTATAGCTACTTATCTGAACAACTGTTGGATCGTCTTTAATATAATATAAATTATATTAAAATCGTATCCTGGTATGAAGTATGCTAGAATATGTCCTTCATGTCCACTGAATATGCGGATGACATGCAGTACAGCAGTCATTCTAGACACAGCATGACGCTAGTGTCAATACATCAATATTCCATCTGTTAGTAATATGTCTCCGGGTGAGAGGTCAATAGTCCTTGGTGTTGATTTACAGTAAGTGGACACAATGCAAGTGCTGTTTGGAATCACAGTTAGAGCTGTGTGTCTTATTTGGACGACTCCGCACGGGTCATTAGTTCCCCCTCGGTCACCCGCTAGTCCATCTGGAGGCTGGAGGCTGTGGTGAGTGCAGTGGAGCATGTTATATTTAGTTGGTGGAAACTGCTGAGTTGTGGATTTTTAGCCATGAAACAATTTACTCAATATATATTCTTTTCTACATAAATCAGATTGTTAATCTTTATATTTGGTGACTGTATAGTGTATGGTTGGATGAACACTAGCTTATGTTGGCAGTTTGATTGTTTGTGTCGTAGCCTCAAACATCAAGAATGGATTCTTTTGTGCCATGTCTTTGTTTGGTGTCCTCACTGATATTGAAGGTTAGCCTCCACCTGCAGCGATGATTTTGGCACTGTGTATGTGTACTCAGCCCTGATGGCTCCTGATGACTCTCACTGAATCATGGCGTCTATCAGACTTAGACCGAAACCGAGTAGTAACAGAAAAGGGGACATATGTCCAACACATGAGCATATTGATCTCCCTGCCGTCATCTTTATTAACCGACTGTCAGCCCCAGACAAATCCTATTAATTCAGACTGAGCAAATTCCTGCCTGTCACATCCTATTGACAGTCACTATTGACAGGTGTTGTTTTTTTCCCCCTATGTTAGACAACTTATCTATTTCATGGTTTAACAACTACAAAACTGAAACTATGCTTTACTGTTTAATTCCTTGACCTGCAAAAGCATTTCCAAAAAAGAAAAATGTTTTTTTTCCCTTCATGAATACATCACAAGTGACAGCATAGTAACCATGCTGTACAATTAATAATGTGGAATGTTTGTAAGACATATCTGTTCCAGCAACCTCTTAAGTTACAAAGCTAAAAAAAAAAAATCAGATTTTTACCTAAAAACACGGAACGGACATCTTTCTCTGTGTTAAACAGCAGTGACATTGGAGACTCCTTCAAAACAAAATACTGTATATAACTAATGTAAAACTTCCCAATATCAGCAATTCCACATCTCGCATCAAATCACAGTTAAGTTGTTACTATACAAACTATATCAATAGCATTAATAGAGCAAGTGGTTTGTAGTCCGGAGAGAAATAATTCTTCTTTTCCTTTTTTTAAATTTTTTTATTGTGTCATCCTGTTGCTGGCAAAAACTCTTTTGACCCTTTTGTGAAAACAAATGACCATGTGGTCCTTATGTTCCATAATGATGTTTCTGTCCCTTTACTGATCATTGTCATCATCAGTCATCCTTTACTGTACATGAGTGCAGAATGATCCAGAAATATGATGATCCAGATTTATGTGCCACTGTTTTGAAAGTGCAGTGGGAAGAAAAAAAAAGTGTTTTGTTCAGATTGGACTTACAAAGCACATATCTCCTAGTGAAGGTGTGTTGCACATACTGTACGTAGCAGCAGTGGTGCTGGCGCTCAGGGACCCCCTGTCTGACTTAATGGGGTTTGGGAGATAAAGGAGCAGAGGCTATTTTTAGCCCTCCATTTCACTTGCTGGCTGAGCTGCTTCACTGCTTCATTGCTGTACATCTATGTAAGACTTCTGGTTTTTAATATTATAATATAATAGTTATTTCTGATATTTTATGCTTGTCGTTGGTTCTTTTCATGATTTATTCTAACTGAATTAGTTCTGTGTGGTTGCTCGTAGGATTTTAGTTGATTATTAGTTCATAATTATTCATCATCAACAATCATAATGATATTCCAGTCACGCGCTAGATGTTCTTCTGAAAAGCCGTGATGTATTAGGTTTAAGCACCACCTAAAATGGGCTCTGATCACAGCCTGGACATGTTGCTAAAGCAACAGCTTAGGATGGGAACAGGCAGTCCTGCCAGGACCGTTGCTACTTTACATGCATCGAAGGCTTCCATGCTCTATTGAGTCCTTACATAAAGGGTCAGAGCAGGATCTCTCATCTTACTGCGTTCAAACAGTTCCGTCAATGCAGGGCTTATGTTGAATGACATTTTAACTATTCAGATATGTCCTGTGAGGTCCGTATTCGCTCTTTAAATGGTTTAATGGTTTATCAATAAAATACAGATACACAAATTTAACTAGAGCAAAAAGCCCATGTGTTATTCAATATTTAATTTTAATGCATACTTTCTACGTTCGAAATTAAGCGCCTTGTATTGCCTATGCAGAGGGCGAACCAATCGAAGCCATCGCCAAGTTCGACTACGTGGGACGCTCTTCACGTGAGCTGTCCTTCAAGAAGGGGGCATCTCTGCTGCTATACCAGCGTGCTTCTGAAGACTGGTGGGAGGGGAGACACAACGGTATCGATGGCTTGGTGCCTCACCAGTACATCGTAGTGCAGGATATGTGAGTATGACTTACTGTACATGAGCTCATACAGATAAACCACTTTTTCTTTCATCTATAACTCAATCCAAACATGAAATATATATATATATATATATTTTTTTTTTTTTACGCATGGTTGGGACCTGGGTGTGAGGGATGGCTTCACTTTTACTCCTGTCAATGTTTGTGATGTACTGTACTGTATGTGAAAGAGGGTAGATAAGCACTTCCCTCCTGTCTTATTGTGCCGTGTAACACAAAATAAGCAGCAGTAAAAAAAAGATGAGGTGGCTGGCTTTGTCTGTGTGCCTGGTCTGTCTCCGTCTGTCTCCGTCTGTCTCCGTCTGTCTCCGTCTGTCTCCGTCTGTCTCCGTCTGTCTCCGTCTGTCTCCGTCTGTGTCTGTCTGTCTGTATCTGTGTGTATCTGTCTGTCTGTCTGTCTGTGTGTATCTGTCTGTCATGATGATGATAAGGCAGAGTTTTTATTGTCCTCCTGTGGCGTTGTGTCTCAGGGACGATACCTTCTCGGACACGCTGAGTCAGAAGGCAGACAGCGAGGGAGGCAGCGGACACGGAGGAGATGAGAAGTGCTCCAGCAGAGATCTGACCTCCCCTGCCGACAGACCTGACGCATACATCAGCAGGTGAGACGCTAAAACCCTTCACACAATAATGTAATACTTAAATACAGCAGCTACCGATGTATCTCCGTCTCTCACGCTAAACCTCCTTATACAATATTTATACAGATAATCAATAAAAAAAAAGTCCTTTACAGTTCTCAACAAGACCCTAATCTAATACAATATTTATTAAAAGGAAAATGAATTTAAAAAAAATCATTATACACTAACAATAAACGGAGCCATGTCCAATATATACTCTAAAATCTCAAACAATGAGATAAGCGTATAATGATCAGTTAGTATCTGGTTGTTTTATAGCCCACTTAGTTTAGGTTTCACCGTTTTATTTTCTGTCTATTCTTTTCCCTCGTTTTCTTTCTCCCTTGCAACAATGTCTCCTCACTTCTAAATCATTCATTGCATTTGTCTTTATTTAGATTTTCTCATCCTTCCGCTATAAAGTAAAAGTACATTCTGTACTTCCTTCTAAAAAAACGAGAACTCGTCACACCAAATACCATGTAATCATAGCGATCAATCAAATCATAACATATTTTTATTTAACCCAGTGATTTATGGTAAGGTCAGCAAGGAAAGTCAGTTAGAACACATATCGGTAACGGCTTGACCGCTTCCAGTGCTTCAGACGATCAAATCTGGGGTGTCGGTTGTATCTCTGTGTAACTTACTGTTTGATTTGAGTTCTTTCAGAAATCAATCAGGCTTTAGACACTTTGAAATCATTGGCCTGTGTGTCGTAGAGTGTGTGAGCTTGTTTGTTCTGCATGCTCAGTTGAACTGAATGTAAACATTAAGGCAGGGTTTTGGTTTGATGCAGTGAGATATTATGTAAAGTGTACAGCACCCTCTGCTGGTTATATTGTGCACCAACAAGATTTTTGCAAGCCTTCCACTAAATTTGTAATCAGGTGATTACAAAAAAAAAAAGGGTTTTAGTAACTGTCTTAAATTTTAGACAGAAAATGCTTAAGGTAGTTATAGACCAACCTAAACATATCATGCAGGTTCGCAGAGACACAAATTACGTATGTACAAATCATGGCTCAAAGGGATTGAACATTTTCAACAATAATATGATGGAACAAATGGCACCATCCCTGTTAAATTAGAATATCATTGAAAAGTTGATTTATTTCAGAATTTCAATTCAAATATATTATACTCGTATATTATATACAGGGGTTGGACAATGAAACTGAAACATTGGCCAATTTAGTGTCGGAGCTTTCATGGCTAAATTTGACCATCCTCGTGGTCAATCTTCATTGATTGCACATTCCACCAGTAAGAGCAGAGTGTGAAGGTTTAATTATCAGAGTAATAGCACAGTTTT
>JAQMYJ010000038.1:10440365-10457016 GCA_030014305.1 Clarias laeviceps
CTGTGGACAATGTGAAACATGTATTGTTCTCTGATGAGTCCACCTTCACTGTCTTTCCCACATCCGGGAGAGTTACGATGTGGAGAAGCCCCAGGGAAGCGTACAGTACCACCCAGACTGTTGCATGCCCAGAGTGAAGCATGGAGGTGGATCAGTCATGGTTTGGGCTGCAATATCATGGCAGTCCCTAGGCCCAATACTTGTAATAGATGGGCGCGTCACTGCCAAGGACTACTGAACCATTCTGGAGGACCTTGTGCACCCAATGGTTCAAACATTGTATCCTGAAGGCGGTGCCGTGTATTAGGATGATAATGCACCAATACACACACAGCAAGACTGACAGAGGGGTTTGATGAACATGAAAGTGAAATTGAACATTTCCCATGGCCTGCACAGTCACCAGATTTAAATATTATTGAGAAACTTTGGGGTGTTTTGGAGGAGCGAGTCAGGAAAGGTTTTCCTCCATTTCCTCCAATTCACCATGGAGGCGATTAGTCTGTCGCACTGCTGAGGTGTTATGGAGGCCCAGGTTGGATGTGTTGTTGGGTCTGGTGTCTGGCATCTAAATTCTGTATGGGGTTTAGGTCTGAGTTTACTGGCAAATTAAGCACAAGAATACGGTGGTCCTTGATCCAAAAGAACTCCAAAAAATATTTTTTATTATTATGCTTTGTTGTGCTAAGGCTGGTACATCTTGACCCCCGTGACCATGATAGAACCAGACTAAACATCACCAACTTTGTTCTTTGTGCGTCATCTGAAGTCAGACTGAGAGCAAACAAAGATTAATAATTAAGGTCAAAAAATAAATAAATAAAGGATGCAGTGAAAATTACATTCTGTTAATCGTTAAACCAAGAATGTAAAAAAGGTGTTTCAATTATCTCTTTCTTACTTTTCCCCAGTAGTCGTCACAGGAAGAGGAGTGACCCTCCAAATCGCAAGCCCCCAGCACGCCCAAGCGACACCCACTGCATGGTCCATCCATCTCAAAGCCACGGGAGTCAGGGGAACCATGGTACTCATGGGAACCCAGCCCTCGGCTCACCTGTGCTTAGCCATTACAGCCCTCGTGAGGTGGTGCGTGGCAGAGGCCCGGTGGTCACAGACAGCCCAGAGAGACGCAGGCGCACGGGTCACACCGGCCTCTCAGGCCACAGTAGCCTCACCAACATCAGCCGTCACGAGTCTCTGAAGAAGATGGAGAGCCCCCCGATCCGCAGATCCACCTCCTCAGGCCAGTACATGGCTAGGGGTCTGGACCCGGAAAGCATCGCACAGGTCAGCGAGCGGCGGCATCCCTCACACCACGCCCTGTAACACAGTCAGTGACTGCCTCCTGCTCCTAACACACACACATCCTTTTCTCTAGTGTTCTGGTTTAAAGCTGAATGGATCAGTGTCATGACGTCATACAGAGGGCTTCATAGGTGTCAAGTTCCAATTATCCTGACTACTATTACGTAGGAATGAGAAAATGAGATGTTCTTAGTTGTATTAGATGAGGCTCTGATTATTGCAATTAAGGTTTTTTTTATTTTTTTTTTTTATTAAGTCATAGTCAACTGTAGGCAGCATGGTGGCATAGTGGATAGCACTGTGGCCTTGCACTTCCAGGGTTTGATTCCCACCTCTGGATCTGTGTGTGTGTGGGCCAAAAGATTAAATAGAACCAGACTTAACATCACCAATTTTGTTCTTTTGTGGATCATCTGAAGTCATTAGTCTACCAGAACCGTCCCAGAGCTGTTGTTGCACTAAAGGAGGAAATAATCTCTAATACATTAAGAAATGTTCAACATTTTTGCTATGGAGTCAATCAATGCATTTTATTTATACATTTATAAATTTATTGATCAAGACTTTGGGCCGTTTTATATTTGGATCCACAGAATACTATTTTATATACTATAAGTGTTTAAACTGTAGAAAAATATAAGACAGTAGTAGAATGTACTATATACAGATCAGCCACAACATTAACACCACTGACAGGTGAATAAAATAATATTGAGTAGCAATTATATACCAGTAAACTGATCATAGGATCATCAGCACCCAAGACTCATTTATGCCCGCAGGGACCAAAGACCTGCCCATCTGGTCCTATCCCACAGAAAAGCCAATATAGAACAAATTGCTGAAAAAAAGTCCATTCTGGCCATGATAGAAAGGTATCAGAACACCCAGTGCATCACAGCCTGCTGTATATGGGGCTTAACAGGCAAAGAGTTCAAGGTTGTTGATCCGGCCTCTGAATACCCCAGATTTCAGTCCGACCAAACATCCATGAAACGCACCAGACAAACAATTCATGCCCCAAAGGGTCAGAGCTGCCCTGGTGGCACAAGGGGAACTTAGACAATGTTTTGGGTTTTAAGGTTATGGCTGATCGGTGTATTTATATCCTGCAGTATTATAGTACACATGGGTTTTTCAGTATCAGAATATACTTGCATTTTTGCTATTAATTTAAAAATGGGGTTTATAAATAAAAACCGAGACTATAAATTACTGTACCATATAATGTTGGAATGAGGATCATGTAGCCAAATCATTAAGAAAATTTGTGTTTTGATAGACGTATGACATTTGACTATGTTTAACCTCTATATATTGCAGTGTTTTGCAAAATAATAGTAGTCATTGTAACTGTACATAATTTATTATAGTGTATTGTGCACCATTTATCTCAGTCTTTTTTCTCTCTGTATTTCACTCTAGGACATAGAGGAGACAATGAACACGGCTCTGAACGAGTTGCGTGAGCTGGAGAGACAGAGCTCGGCAAAGCACGCCCCTGACGTGGTGCTGGACACGCTGGAGCAGATGAAGAACTCGCCGACTGCGGCGAGCAGCTCTGCCGAGTCACTGAGCCGTCACCCGCTTCGTCGTAGCACCAGCTCCACCAGCGATGCCATGAGCACCTTCAAACCCGCCGTAGCCCCGCGAATGGGCGTGCAGCTCAAACCCCCTGCTCTCCGTCCTAAGCCTACGGTGGCACTGCCTAAGGGTGGTGCAGCTCAGGGTTCGGCGCCACCGCCCCAGGATGCTCTCGACAAGTCCTGCACCATGTGAGCCAACCGCAGCTTGGCGCTGGGAGGTTTTCATCGATTTTTAACAGTTACATCTCAATATTCTGCGCCTGGAAGTGGACTGAAGACCCCACGGTTGCTATAAACAGAACTGACCGAGCATCAGCCTGGTGGGTTGTTTAAGCCTCGGGACATGTACTACTAATAATTACACAGGTCAATAATAAATGCCAGAACTTTTTGTTTCAACATGTTTACCTGCCTAATCCTTCTTCCTGCATAGAAATGTGAACCTTCCTAATATGTGGTCTGCATTAAAAGCCACTCTACGATCCAATTTTTGTGCGAAACACGAACCAGTCAAAGCGTGTAGAAACCCAATCACGTGATGTGACGTGATGTGCGTCTGATCATTTCTTGCATGTATATAGACCAGGTTAATCCGTGATGTAATTTTTAGTATGAGTAGATAAGGAAACTATGACTAGGTCAAGCAACTGTATTATAAACGAAAGCAACAAATCACAAAGGCTTCCTGCGTGGTTAGAGTAACTCGTTCATAGTTTACATCTAGTAGAGAAATGCTAAATGTGAATAATACAGGAACAAAGCAGGGTTTATCGTTTCTTTGTTTACAGCCTCAGGATTGTGTGGAATTTGATTTTCTTTTGTCTCCTATGGACCTGAGCCTACAGCTGATCAGTTACTAAGCAATGGATGGATGAATGAATGAATTGATGGATGGATGGATGAATGAATTAATGTGGTTTACCTGTAACAAAGCAGCACTGCCGCATGAAAAACTAATCCTGTCTTTGGTGGTGTCTCGAACAAAAAGCTGCTAATTCCTTGTTCTGGTAAGCAGTTGCAAGTTGTTTTTTTTTTTTTTTAACTAAAAGTAGTGTATGCATGGCTTTACTTTGAATCTTATATTTTTTATAGCAACAGTAGTAATATGTATATACACCAATGAAAATAACATGATTCGATTAATAAACGTGTTTTTTGGTAGTTTTTTATTTTTTATTTTTATTTAGTACATCCTATACAGTAATATTACTATCACCATGACTACAATAAAAAAAACAATAGAATAAGGAGTGATGAAAGATATATATATATATATATATATATTTTTTTTTTGTTATTATTAGAAAAAAAAAAACTTCTGTATTCCGAATCAAATCTTAAGCCGTTATGATACGGATATAATCTGTCCAGTTTAGCTGCCTGAATAAACTCCATTATGCGTTAATCTCCACCACGGCTCTTACAGACGGTACAGAACTTCATGGCTAATCTGTCAGATTTCTACCTGTAGAGCGATTATGAAATACGACACTTTCTAGTTATGATATGCAAAGAGCTTTTATAAGTCTTTAAAAATGACTCAAGGCAATATTTCTGTAAATTTCACCAAACAAAGATATGAAACCGATAGCCATGGACTCTTTGACTGTTATTATAAAATGTCAATGTTATCATCCTTATTGCTACATGTGGTGTTCAAGTGTGGGGCCTGAATCCGTGCTCTAGATCGGTGAACTGCCTAACCGAATACTTGCATAACGATTAAAAGCACTCAGCATCCTGAAAGTTTTATTATTATTTTTTTTCAATTATTTTAATCTATGAAATGCGTCCCAATTGTACAGTTAAATACACAGAGTGACCACTGAGAAAAAATTGCTCAAAACAAACCGTTTGCAAACTGGGCATATTTTATAGTACATATAGTGAGTTCATTAAAACAATGTAGGCAGACAATGGGACAGAATGGAGTGTGTGTTATTCATATTAATCATAAATTATACTGAATTTTAATACATAGCAATGGACCATGTGTGAACCAGTGTAGTCAAGAAATAAGTAACACCTCTTGCTAATATTTCATAATGTATTTTAAACATAATTCTAATTATTTTGCCTTTCGAATGACTAACTATTAAATTGTAATTATATTGTAACACTTTAATGTAGTTTTTTTATTTGTAATAAGGTGTACAGTGCATTTCAGACAGAACATGCTTCATTAGAGAGTGTATTCCTGGTTCTATGCCTCCACAGGTGTACAGCAGCCGACTGCTGTTATATTGATGTGGCGGTGTTCATCTGTAGTATGGACTTGTGAAAGTGCCTTTAAATGCCGTTTTAGAGGAGCTTCAAACCAATGTCCTCTGTGCTGTCATGCTCATCGTTCATATGTGCACAGTACACAGGAAAAGACAGTGAATGCATTGTTGATCAGTAGAAGCAATCCAATACCATATACTTCTTATTCATTGTGACATTGCACTTTTATGTACAAGACTGTATATATGGCATGCAACATCCTAACATGTTATAGACCTTTTTTATTCTTATTTTGTTTTATTTTATTTGGGCAGAGCGCTGCTCTGGATCCTGTCTTTCTAATAAAGAACGTAGTTTGATCAGCATGTTGTTGTCCTGTGGTTCTACCTGCTCAGTAGACCAGTTAGAATGAGGAAAAATGCATAAGATCAGAGTTTCTGATACTAAGTGAAGTGATTAAATGTAAGCAGAAAAAAGAGAAACAAGCTAGGGAAGCAGCTATTATATAATTTTGCATTACTTGTTTTTCAATAATTGGTGTCTTACCAATTATTGTTTGTTAAATTGTATATAATTCTGGGCCCAACACATACCATGGGTATACAATCAGATTACATTTAGAAGAGTTTGGGGGTTAGAAGCCCTGAGCATGGCAGCTTGTGGTGCACTGTTGTATCTAATTAATCATGGCAATCATTGCCAATTTCATTGGCTTTTCTGTGGGATCGGACTGGAAAGTCATGGGCATTATGTCTTATTGGTATTTAATAAGGAATATATAAATGAACATTTTACATTTACAGTTATGCAGATGCTCTTATCCAGAGCAACTTACAAACGTGCTCCTGTTTCCGTCATTGGATAAATCCTTACACTGGGATACTGTTAATAACCAAGTACCGTCAGTCAAACACCGTTGGGAATTTTATTTTTTATTTTTGCCAGGGGTGGCTCAGTGGTTAAGATGTTAGATTGTGGACTAAAAAATCTCAGATTGAGCCCTGACTAATATCATAATTCATACCAAGGAATAACAACAGAAGAAACAAATGATATTACTGATCAGACTAATGTTTAATGTCAAATTATTTTAGAGGATTAGAGATGCCACAAGTGAAAACCAATTTTAATAAATAGGCAGATTGTTATATAAATATGTATTATTATATATATCTGTATATTATCTTTACCATGTATCCTTGTGTAGGGTCATGACTCCAGTCAGCCTACACCGTATATATTTGGACAGTGGGAGGAAACAAGACTAATGTTTAGGAGGAAAGCCACCAAGCAAGGTGAGAACATGCAAACTCTGCACAAACAGACCAGCCCCAGGATATGAGGTAAGAGTGCTAACCTAATAATAATGATTATTATTATTATTATTATTACCACCACAAGGTGGACCTGTAGCACTAGCTGTCAGTTGCAAATGGTTTTGCAAAATGTTTCTGCAATTTTGCATTCTGTGAATCCATGCAGCAACCAATGCATATGACGAGTTAATTTGGTCGAGTACTTCAGTTTCCTCCCAGTCCAAAGACATGCAGATTGTTTAAATGGCGTTCACAAATTGCCTGTAGTGTGTGAATGTGAACAGTTCCTAAGTTAGACTACAGAGGTTCCTAGATGGATGAATAAAGATAAAAATATACTGAACTGGATTTTAATTAACAGTCCCTATTTCCACAACATATCATAGGCTTTTTCCACATCAGAAAAATACCACAGTCATTGCCTCTTTATTTATTTTAGCTTTACTTACTTCCTGCTTAAGTCATATTACTGAGTCCACGGTGCGTTCCTCCATTTTCTGAATCCACCTTGATAAGCAGCTATTAAACCTCTCTTTTCCAGTAAATATCTTGAGAAATAAAACAAGGGTTCTGTCTGTACATCGGTCACATCTCGCTTTTTTTTTAATGAAACCAGTCTCTGGAATTTTTCTGACTGTCTGTATGTCTGTCCAGCCAGATACTGTCACAGCAACACACAAAACTGGCTGGACAGAAATTGATGAAACCTTTGCAGTACTTAGAATTCTGCCCAAAGTTTAACCTGCACCTAATTGAAATCAAAATGTTAAGTAAAAAATGCAATGTTGTGAATCAAGTGCCGGATTTAATAATCTATTTTAAAATAAGCTACTAATAAGCTACTTGCTTAATGTAAACAAACACCTGCACTAATAGATATTAATTAGAAAATTAGAAAAAAACTGATTTTTTTATTTATTTTTTTTAGATTTAGTTAATATTTTCACCGCTGTCATAAGTGGTATAAGTGAATTTTAACACACTGGAGAGGATTCAAGACAAAACTTAAAATTTTCATCTGATCTAATTTTCAATTTCTCATCTGTGAAATTCACTCTCTGATTACTGTACAGAAGTGAATTTGGCTGATGACAAAAGTAAAACAACAAGGCGTCAATCTTCCAAAATGGTATTTCTTTGTATTAGGAAGTTAAGCAGAGAGTTCTGCTGTACAGAAAGACATGCAGACATGTACATGGGCTTCAACTTGAAATAACAATAATATCACTGATTACATTAAAGCTGATCAGCTTATTTGTAGCTTTGATCTTTTACCCATTTCTGTCAACTCTTTTCCAGTCAATGACGGGTACTAACGCTGGTTAGATTATTACCTCACAATATGACATGAAAATTGATGATGATGACGCCGCCTACTGGTAGATTCAGTGAGGAGCGCGTGTGACAGAACGGATCTGTTCAAACAACTGTTTCGTTTCGCAAACAAACAAACCAATAAAAGAAGTGATGTGGGTTGCCAGATTGTTTCACAAAATTCAACTCCAACGTCTGAAAGTATTTATCTATATTAAATAATCTCGATATTAATTTCTTCATTAAGTCTATGTGCGTTGATTTGTAGATTTAAAAAATGAAGCTTTGCATAATTAATTGTCCCTACAATTGATCGAGCTGTGAAGATTGAGTATAATCTGGCAACTTGATGTGTATTAAACGCGCTGTGTGATTAACAGTACATTATATGTGTTTTGCGTAATAACACCGACAGGCTGATGCTTTCTGCTCCACACGATGTTGCGGCAGACGGCCTTGTTGTACATGGTCCAGGCAATCTGTCAGCATGGAGGGGGGTTGGATTTTTAAACTTTGAATCAGATCTTGTGCACAAAGTTTCACAGTAGCAGATGAAGTTCTCCGAGAAGCTCTGTGTGATTCTGACATGATGGTGATGGTGGTGGGAGACGGTGAGAAAGGTCCAGACCGTGCTGATGTCGGTGCTGACGCTCTGATCGTCGCTAAAACTCCACTGAGAGTTTGCCAGACACTTCCTGGACAGTGTGATGGCTGTGAGGCGTTGCACCTTTGCAGGTATTTGATTTGTGGGAACTGAAGGTTCAGGCGAGTAAACTGATTTACAGGGAGGAAAATCTGTTGGTTAAAGCCTGATTGTTCTGGAAGTTTTAGGAAGCATCATTTCCTTACAGGGATAAATGCTAAAACTCCCACTCCTTGGATTCTTCTCACAATTCAGCTCTCCAGCAAGTTGGAGAGAAGGCGCTTTTCCAGCTCTTGCTGCAGAATGACCCCTACATCCTGCCAGAGGTCAGTAAGACCCACCAAGTCTGTTCCTGTAGACAACGTTGCACGAGGGTGTGGCAGAAATGATCCGCAATCCTGTTTCATAAAAACTTGTGATGGGTCTTGTCAGCACCAAGGTTATAATTACAAAAAGTTTTCAAATTAGTATTTATTTTGATTTTGTTTGAATTCAGTCTAAATTTCAGGTTAGTTTGAGTTAGTTTCTAAGTGTCTAATTAGTGTTAGTTGAGGTGTTGATTTATTGACTTATTTCAATTTCTCTCTCATTTATCATTAATACTGCCTTATCCTCATATCTCAGGAGACAGAGGGCATGGAGCGGGGTTCCCCTGGATGGGGTGCCAATCCATTGCAGGGCGCACACACATACTGTACAGTACACTCATTCACATGCCAGTTAACCTAATCTCCATGTCTTTAGACTGTGTAAGGAAACCCACCAAGCACACACAGCCCAAGGCGAGAACGAGAATCGCCTAAAACATCTCGCAGCTCAGCTTAAAAAGTTTTTTTTTTCACAGATGGACAATGTGTATTGAAAAGTAGGCAATTATGTCAAAAATGATGGATTTATCTTTTCTAAAATGAATAAAAACAAATTCTACAACCGCAGTGCTGATAATTTTTGACTTTGTATTTGTCTGATCAAATGGTCATAATTTTTTTTATTCATTGTGCATGGATTTAGGTTTGCACCCAATATAACAAGGGGAATGGAGAGAACAGAGGCTGTAGGTATCAGATGTCCTGCACCAACCTCCACATCTCCCAACACTTCCTACAGGATGACTGTAAACCCGGTGCTAACTGCAAAAGAGCTCATTCCTTTGACGACACTGCTCGGAAAATCCTTATCAGTAGAGGACTCAGTCCAGAAAACATCAGCAACATTCACAAAATGTACAAAAACCTGTTTAGGATCCATTCTCATGATGAAAAAACACCTAGTCCTAATTTTCCGGGTAAAACAGTGAGTCACAGGACAGGTAAGAACTAGATGATCCTGGGCTTTATCTTCACTGATTACTAATTTTTCTCGTGTTTTTTTCTAAAGTTCCGTTATAATCCTTTGCATCTTTAGTTGCTAAGGTTAATTCAGAGCCTGAAACTGAACCTGACCCAAATGAGATTTGCCTTTTGTTCATTCGCAGAAGCTGCAGCTTTGAAGGTATTGCACAAAGCATGTCATCTAATAGATACTGCAAGATCCACTTTCTGGCTTAGTAACCTTGTATTATATTGTTGATTTCTTTTTTTTTTTAGATAAGTGTGTCCATATTCATCACCACTTGCCATATAAATGGCAGATTTTAGATAAGAATGGACAGACATGGAAAGACTTAACAAATGGAGAAGCAATTGAGAGAGCCTTCTGTAATCCAGCTAATGACATGAGGTAAACACTGATCTTTTATCCTGAAGTAGTTAAGTAAATACATTTAAGTGCAAAAAGCTAAATTTATGTGTAACAATATCAAAATCAAATGATGGAATTTTACTCAAGTCCAAGGCCTGAGACTGTTAACTTTATCTCCATGACATGTGGAGGGAGCAAAGTTCGTCGCCTGTCCACAGCATCATCCATTACCAAACCCCCTGATGTCATTCTGACCACTGAGTGTCTCTGGTACTGGAAAAATGAAAGAGAAGAATGGAGTGAATACGGACAGGGGGTCAGAAATTTTCCTCCCAATCTAAGCTGGGACTATAGTATTACATCATTAATTAATTATTAAATGTTCAATCTTAACAAGACATGACATCATTATCTACAGGAGGATGTAAAGCTGGCCACTCCTCTCACCTCTCAGACACTGGAGAACATTTACCAGTCGAATCTGCAGAGCGAAATTCCTGTCAGTTCTAAGAAACATTCATACATGCTGTACTTGAAGGGTAACCCAAACAATATACACTCTCTAGATGGACATGTGCATGAAAGTTGCCAGATTATAGTCAATCTTCACAGCTCGATTAGTTTTTTCGTTGTGATGTATTTTATTTGCAGACATGTATCAGAAAAACGTTCAGTTCCAAACAAAAAGAGATATGCAAAGAAGTTTCTCTGCTCTAGAGGTTGAGAGCAAGCTAAAAAGGTATCAGGCTATAAATGACCAAATGACTGTAGTGTTGAGTCGTATTCACAGATGCTCCATTTTAGCCTAGATGCAATAATCTGATGCAATATAACACGAAGAAAGCTTAACCAACATTGGAACAATCTTAAATAAAGTTTTTGAGCAGTTTCCATTTGCTTTAGGAAAAGGACCAAATCATCTGAAATCTGAAAAACTGGAGTAAATCATTCATCTTTAGTAGCCACTTTATCCTGGTCAGACCATCCTGGACCCTGGATTCACTGTCCTGCTGCTGCTGCTGAATAAATCGGTTCAACGCAAGTCAATAAATGTGCCCTGTCATATCAAGTCAGGTATTAAGTCATGCTGGTTAATTTTGTACTATAGAGTGCAGTATGGGGTATCCAGTTTTCAATTTTAGCAAAAATCGGTTCATCAATACCATATCTTCTAGTTCCTTCAGCAGAATTGAGACATTTTAATCCTCAACATTGTTTAAAAGCATTGTAATGAACACTATCCAAGTTGGTTACTCAAGTTGTGATTTAAAAAAAAAAAATGCATTTATGCATATTTATGCATTAATCAGTCCGTTCCTCTCAAGTTTTTTTTTTCTCGTGTCATTTTAGGGAGTTTTTAATACCACTGTCACCGCTGATTTGTTTATTAGGGGTCTGAATCTACATCCGTGTTCCCATAAATCTGATTTGTAAATTATTCCTATTGTTAAGTTCTATATAAATTCTAGGTAATAAAACAATTAAATACACCCATAGTAAGTAAACATGCCCTGCGATGGCTTGGCACCCTGTGCAGGGTGTACCCTGCCTCGTGCACTAAGTCTCCTGGGATAGGCGCCAGGTCCCCGTGACCCTGAATACAGGATAAAGTGGTATAGAAGATGAGTGAGGGTGTGAAACACCGTGATATAAACACAGATCTTTCTTTGTGTCTGTTTTCTTCATAGTGAAAGCTCCAGCTCCTCTGTGGCAGTTCCTGCTCATTGGGATAGAGGAGCTTTACCCAACCTCTCATACAGGGTACACATCTTGTGTTGTTCTTTTCTGGCTATTCACAAACTTTCTGTTTTTGGTTTATCTGTACTGCTTTGTTATTCTTACAGTTATAATTGTGCTTGACTGTTACGCATAAAATATTTAGTAAGCTATACCTAGTTAAGTGTTAGTAAACCAACCGTAACTTGAACTTTGGTTGCCAGTTGGTTCCCCTGTCTAGGACAGAGGCTGAATTCCTCATGCTAAAGACACTCTTTAAAAAGATCATGCTGGAGTACAAAATCAGCAACATTCAAAGGAACCAGAACAGCTCTCTGTGGAAGGCTTTCCAGTGGTAAGATCAAAGCCTGCCTAATGGCCAGGTTTTATATAACCAGGTTTTGAGGGCTTTCCACCATATTTTAATGGACTAGTAAAATTTGAAACCTTTTAACTGTTGGTCTCCATGATCTACCAGCGCTTTGGGTAAGAGCATGCCCAACGTAGAAAGACTAATATCTTCACCACTCCTTTGCTGAAGTCTAGTGCCAGATGCCTTGCTGTTTGGGAATCTCTGCTTTAAGCCAATATAAAGTCAAATGTGTTATCAAGCTCAGTTTCCATTTTTCTATGGAAATACATGCATAATAAAACTGTCTTTTCAGGCAGAAAAAGCAGATGAAGTAACGGAATGGAGGAAGAGAAGTGCACGAGAAACTCTTGTTTCACGGCACAAAGCAATCTCTAATAGATCGCATCTGTGAGCAGAACTTTGACTGGAGGTTTTGTGGGGAGAATGGTACATTATATGGAAAAGGTGAGAGTAAATAAGTAAATAATCAATGTTCCTTATAAAACATGATTAATATTTTGAAATGCTTTTATATTATAGATCAGTTTGTATTACGTAGCAGAAATAAATAGATTTGGTGGCAGAACCATTTCAAATCACATTTTTCAAGGCAGTGCACACTTAAAAGTTTTATTTGTTCTCACCTTTGGTTGGTGTTTTTTTGTTTCTCTCTCAGGAAGTTATTTTGCCAGGGATGCTTCCTACTCTAATTACTACGCCAACTCTACAGGCATCAGCAAAAAGATCTTGGCACGGGTTCTGGTGGGTCATTACACCAAAGGCCACAGCAGCCTTGTCCATCCTCCTCGTAAAAGCAAAGGCTTCTATGACAGCTGTGTGAATAACTGCACTAATCCAAACATTTTTGTCATCTTTAATAAGCACCAGATTTACCCTGAATTTATCATAGAATATTCTTTTGGGGAGTCCAAATGTTTGATTTTATAAAAAAATGTTGAGACTCATTACAAAGGGGTATACAAAGCACATATAATGAAGGAATTCATATTCTATTTAGCACACTATTTTATAGTTGCAATATGACATTTATCATAGATGTGGAATGTACTGTATGTTGGCAGCCAGTGGCTGTTTTGGACACCATGAAAAGATAAAGGGCCCACCCAAAAAAGATAAAGTGCCCTGGTGGTAGAAACACAGATGCAGATTTAAAAAATTGGGCTACAAGCCCAATTAACTAAGACGGTCATTACAGAACTTAGATATCGTTTCTCCTTTGTGTGGACAGCTTTACTTTGAGGCACTTTCTCATGGTTGCTCTGTTTTTGGGGCACCTTACAAGGCACTTTATTTAGTTTGCTACACTATGGGGGTACCTTAGAGGGTTCACAAGTGCTGGCAACCAATGATATGGGCATACAATTTAAAAGCATAAAGTCCACACATTTTGAAACAAAGCCAGGGTTTTTTTGACACTTGGCCTCATTACACCACCACACAAATTTAAAAATTAAACATGATATGAGTGAAGTTCCTTGAGATGCTGTGCCAGTAGTTTACTGCAGTTTACTTTAGCTGCTGCTTGTTAATGGGTCCTGCCTTCAGTCGTGACTTCAGTAAGTAAAAAGCCCTCACTACTGGGTTGAGAATTTCTTTCCCTTGAGAGTCTCAGGTAGCTTTCAATGTATGTTTTGGGTCATTATCAATTGGCAGTATCAAGCAATATTCTATCAGTTTTGCAGCATTTGGCCGAATCTACTTTTATCAGCAGTCAGATCATCTGTGACCCAGTTACATTCTCAGCCATACATGCTTATGCCATAACACTGCCTCCGCCATGTTAAGACAGAAGATGTGGTATGCTTTGGATCATGAGCACATGTTCTGGTACATGTTACTTTTTCTGTGACCTTTTTTTTTTTTTTTTTTACAAGTTACAGTTATTTATTTATTTATTGGTACACGTTTTCCAGCAAAGTCTTATCTGGCTGTTTTGTTCTTGAGCATTGTTTACTTCATAATGCTGAAAAAAAGTTAATTGATTTTAACAATGAAACATCTACCTCCTCATCGGTGTTTTTGACTTGCCTAAACATGAAAGGGTTCTTCTTCACCATGGACAGGATTCTGTGGTCATCCACTTAGTTGCCTTTCATAGTTGTCTTCAAGTTAATTATTTTGTTTTAGGAATGTCCCAAACTGGTGTATTGGCCACACCTCGTGCCTTTTTTCTCTGATGTTTTTTTTTCATCCTAATGATTGTCTCCTTCATTGCATAGAAACCTGTTTGGACCTCATGTTGAGAGTTTGAGCGAATAGCTACCAAATGCAAATGTGACACTCAGAACACCGGGCCATGAAACTGCATATCAGCCATTGGTCCCATTATTTATTCATTTTAAATTCAGTGTGGTGGTGTACAGAGGTCAAAAATGAAGTATCATTGTTCCAAACTGCATGGACCTGACTATCCATGCTGATGCATTTGTGTTGTAAATTGGTGTAGATAGGGAATACTTATAGTTTTTTTTTTTTTTTTTTTAATTAGCATAAAAGAACACGATGGATTGTGTCCTAAACCTGTTAGGTAATTTTAATTGTCCTGAGGCTGTTCTGTAAGGGGCTTTTTATATATTAAAAAAAAGATATAGGCTTTGCAGTACTCAGCTGTAGTTCACTCAAAAACAAACAAATACACTAGTAAGGGCCTTACTGTGTTTTTTAAAAAGGTTAAGCTAATGGGCTTATGTGTTGCTTCAAACATTTATACTAATTAGATGGATTTGTTTATAGATCAAATTAAAGATTGACTGGGGATTATTGTAACATTTAAGTATTTGAATGTAATCGCAAAAATTAAAGATCAAAGAAAATCATCCAAATGTCATTTATTTCTGTCAAAATGTCTTTGAAACATTGTCGCAAAGCAGCTTTACACTATCAAAATAATTATTTACGTTATATATAACAAGTTATATAACAAACATACTGTAGTTTATACTGAGACTTAATAATACACATCTTAAAATGTCATCACACAAAGAATGTAAATAAATTTTGAATTTGAAAACGTGTAATTTGCAAACAACCCTAATTTAGGTTATCCCAAATTTTCTATTTATATTTGAAATTTAAATATTGGGACATTGGTGGCTCTGTGGTAGGTTTCCCACCTATCATGCAGAAAGGCTGGGTTTGATTCCCAACCACTGGATTCAGTCATGGTCCCAAGCCTAAATAAAATGGGAGCGTTAACTCTTTTTTTTTAAATTAGACCCTTGTTAGAGGTTTAGTCACTACTGTATGTATAATACAAAAAAAAAAAAAAGATTAAAGTATTTATATTTAAAATTATTTGCCAAACATGACATATCTCCCCAAATAAATGTGTTTAAATAATAAAAAGGAAGATTTTTTACTGTCCAGATTAAAAAATAAATAAATTTACAAGTACCGTGGAACCTTGGATTGCGAGTAACTTGGTCTGCAAGCATTTGCAAAAAGAGCAAAAAAAATTTAACTTGTAAAACGAGCAAGGTCTTGATATATGAGTACTGTAGTATATATACGCTTTGTCTGCTGAGCCTCACGTGATCACAACTGAGCCAATGATTCTTCATGCTGTGGGATTTTGGGCCCATGCTCAGTCTCAGTGTGGGTGCATCACTTGTGTAGTCAACATCTGTGCGCATGTGTACTGTTTACTATAATAGTGTGACCACGTGCATGCGCGTAAAGCATGTTGTGTCACTGTTCTTTAGTAACTGTACTGCAACAACGGCCCTCATAATAAAAATAAAAAAAAGATTAAAAAGTCTGTAGCAGGAGAGACAATACATTTCGGCAAAATTCTCAAAAAGAGGCAAAAGAAAGTGTCATTAGAGAGGTTCCTTGTTAAAGTCATGCAAAAATAAGAAAATTCCAGTAACCAGGGACTGAACAGAGAGGAGTGAAAGTTGTCCTACACAGTAGCCCCCCTGCTTCTGTTACTTCTGTCATCCAACACCAGTCATGATTTTTTTTTCAAAGGTAAAGTGCAGGTTAATTGGTTTCATTCTTCTTTTATATTTTGTATTAATTATTTTAATATAAATGTTTTAGGGTTAGGAAATGGCTGTCCCAATAATGAATAATCCTAATTTTGGAAAATCCTTAACAAGACAGAGTTCACAGTCCAATACAGCACTGAGACAATATGGCGTCCGTTCAAGTGCACAGAAAACACCATGTAGAACTGTTGAATCCAACTTATGAACGTGCTTCTTCGTAAGTCTGGGACTTACTGTGGTCCCCCAGCAAAAAGGGAATCAGTGCAGGTTTGCCCAGAGATGTCATGAAATGTCCTGTGTCTCAGAGGAAACAGGTGACAGCCTTCGCCCTCCCTGTTTGGTGTGTGAATTGTCTAAGACTAAATTAGGGGTGGGGGGGGGAGAGAGAGGGTGTATTTTAATGGAATTCTTTTTGTAATGAGGTAATGAGCTGACTTGTTTCCCGACCACAGGGAAAGTCTGTACATTGTGCTTTGTCACTGTCAGATACGGTTTCCCTTATCATA
>JAQMYJ010000038.1:10476024-10519784 GCA_030014305.1 Clarias laeviceps
CAATGTAAATGGTCATGAAAATAAAGAAAACACATTGAATGAGTGAAGGTGTGTCCAAACTTTTGGCCTGTACTGTACACTATATGGACAAAAGCATTTGGCTAAACCCAATACACATGCAGTACTTCAATATGGGGTTAGTCCCCCTTTTGCAGTTATAACAACTTTCACTTTTCTTGGGAGGACGTCCACAAGATTTCTGTGGGAATTGGTGCCCATTCACTGTGTAGAGCATTTCCGAGGTCAGGCACTGATGTTGGTTGAGAAGGCCTGGCTCGCAATCTTCATTCCAGTGCATCCCAAAGGTGCTCGATGGGGTTGAGGTCAGGGCTCTGTGCGGGCCAGTCAAGTTCTTCCACAACAAACTCATCAAACCATGTCCTGACTTTGTGCACCGGGGCACAGTCATGTTGGGATTTAAAAGGGCCTTCCCCAAACTGGTGCCACAAAGTTGGACCATTGTCTTAGCATACAGTAGCATTGTCTTGATATTCTGAAGCATTAGGATTGACCTTGACTGGGGATAAGGAGCCTAATTAAAACATCTGAATTAAATAATTAACAGGTTTGTCCAAATACGTTTGTCCATACAGTATATATTTACCAGTTAAAAGTTTGGACACATCTTCTAATTCCATGGTCTTTCCACATTTTATTTTTCACATTTGTTTCTGTCAATGTCTGTGGCTACAAACTGATAAACACATTTAAATATTCATTTGAAACAAAACAAAAAAATATATATATATTTTTTAAATCTTCTTTATAGGAAGTTACTTCGCAAGAGATGCCAAGTACGCGGATAGATTCGCCAAATCCAAAGACGGCTATAAAATGATGTTTGTTGCACTTGTCCTTGTTGGAGAATTTACCAAAGGATCCAGCAGTTTGGTCCGACCTCCACAGAAGAGCACCAGTGGAGTGTTTTATGATAGCTGTGTGGACAATACAAGCAACCCAGCGATTTTTGTCATCTTTGAGAAGTATCAGATCTATCCAGAGTACATCATTGAATACTCTTAAAGATCCAGGCTGATGAATGTGGTTTGTAATTCCAAACATCATAAATATTTCCATTTTTTTGAGGTTTAATCCTATAAACAAAAAAAGGCTTAATGGTATCGTAATACTGCACATTTTCACTTAATTACAATGTATGTAATGTGGTCACTTATTGTTACAGAGTAATTATTTAAAGTAGTTATAAATCAAAATAGGTCTATGGTTTATTGATGCATCTCCAGTCACCTTTCATACTGTAAAAGTCTATTCATCTTCTCTTTACACAGTTTTTCTGCTTAAATACAATTTATTTAAGCAGAATTAATGCAAGTTAAATTAAAATTTAAAGCTATTTGGTTGGGATAAATTTCTAAAAGAATTTGTTTTTTCATAGAATCATTTTAACTGGTTATGTTATTAATGTTATTACTTGCCTGACTCAGTGCTCTTAGTTAAGCTGATGTTGGTACATCTTTAACAAGTTCTTCTTGCACCTTGCTTTAACCAGGCTTTTTTGTCCAATGTCCAATGTAGACACATCAAAGGAGACAATACTACATCCATACCGTTTTCTACCGCGTTTTTTGGACATACATTAGCGGGAACACGGCTGTGTGACGGGGGTTATATTTTTAACAAGGCTGTAGAGTCTGTGTTAAAGACAAAGAATAAGGTTGTATTCAGAACACTGAATTGTTATGAAATTTTTATGGACTTGTGAGATTCACTAAGCTTCATGAATACATTTTACCCTCTAAATTGTTCCTGTCTTTTTTTAATGGCTTCTTCTGATGTGTTTGAAAACAGGACACATCTATTTTCTAAAGAGTCAGACAAAACAGCAAGAATCAACCTTTATAGATTTACAGTATATACTGTACCACTGTCATTGATTACAAACATGGAGATAAGAGTATAATAGTATATAAGGCAAAGTTGAGGAAATGAAAAATTACATAAACAAAATGCTAAACTTTTGTGCTCATGGATGCAGAAAGCGTTCTTGTTAGGCATCACTGCATATCGTACTGCGTATGACAGTGTATGTGACATAAAATTTTCATTTGAACAGTGTCACCACTGGTTACTGTTGAAACAGCCAAATTCACAATCAACACAACCAAATTCTGTTGGTATAATAATAAACAAACTTTTGCCCATATAGTGTAAGATACAGGTATACAGTGGTGACCAAATATATTGAGACAAAAATTAAGTCCTATAATTTAACGACATTCCCAATTTTCTTTTAAAATAATGACAATTAATATAATAATAATAATAGTCATTTTATTGAGTTATATTTATTGAACATTGCACAACGTCCTGGGTTCAATTCCCGCGTCAGATCTGTGTGCATTTAGTGTGCATGTTCTCCCCGTGCTTAGTGGTTTTCCTCTTGGTACTCCGGTTTCTTCCCACAGTTCAAAGACATGCAGAATGTAATGGATGAAAGTGAATGGACACAAAGAGTTCCAGTTAGAAACAATGTCATCACTTTGAATTTGAAGACAGTTTGTGCTACACCACCACCTTGTGGTAATAATAATAAAAATACTATTAATAATAATAATAATTTTGAAAAAATGCAATTTTTAATGGAAGATATATATTTCTACAACAATCTGCAGATTCTTCGAATTGCTTTTAAAAAAATATATTTTTATAGAGAGAACATTTGTCATTATACTGTAATGTGCTTAAGATTTTGCACAGTACTGCAAATTTTACATACTGTGTGTGTGTGTGTGTGTGTGTGTGTGTGTGTGTGTGTGTGTATTGATATCACAGTTCAGTTCACATTTTATTTTATAGCACTTTTAAAAGTGGTCATTGTTACAAAGCAGCTTTACAGAATTAAAAAAGTACAGAAAGTTGATCTATATCCAAGCAAAGATAAGCAAAAAATTGTTCCAGTCAGGCAGGTGCCTACTGTACATTTAGGGCGGAAAGATTTCCATAACCAAAAGGATTTTTTTGTTTTCCCATGCAGAAATCTGATAAATGAATATATAAATGTCCTATTACCCAAGAACCATTTACATTTATAGTATGTTACATGTCTTAGTCAGATATAATCAAAACACATAGAACCAATGTGGATACATGTTGTACTACGTGTGCCAATGTGGATATATGTTGTACTACCCTGTATGTCAAAAGCATGTTTCACCCATACATAGAATACAATGTGAATATAGTGAAGGAACATGTCTAGCTCACACAGGGTAATTTATGGTAATTTCTACAACAATATGCCCATAAATACACAAGTGGCATGTCACAATCTCCAGCCTTTTAAAAACGATTTTTACGTTAAACATCAGTCTGATTAATTCCACCCTTTGTTCCTTCTGCTGTTTTTCCTTGGTATCAATCCTAACATAACAGTTTGTCATTCTGAGTGGTTTAACAATGAGGAAAGCAATTTCAAATTTGTAAAAGAAATTTGGCATTTTAATTTTATATAATGTGGATGAATGATCTCACAAAGTATGTTTACAAAATTCTATCAGTACTATTCTTTGCTATTCCCTTACTAATTACATAGTAATATAAGGTTTTTTCCTTTTTCTCTTAAAATCAGACTCTCTGGAATCACTCTGACAGTTTTTATGCATCACCACAATTCTCTCTCTTGGTAATTTGGACAAAGATGCCATTCTTGGGTCCGAGTGTGGAATATGACTTCAATGTAAGAGGAACCTGTAAGAAATAAAAACTGGCATCTTAGAGAAGATTTCTTCAAGAACAAAGAGAATGCCTTTAAAAATCCGATATATACATGTATTAGCTATACGTACTGTAGGTAACACATTTTTTAATACTACGAGGGTCATTCAAGTCAAACTGGGATTTTTGAATAAAATCTCCTGCTAAACTAATGCACTTATCCTAGTGTTTCACTAGTGGATACTATGTGGATACATCAAGATAGAAAGAAAGTGTTGTTGGTACACTGGAGCCATGATCGGACTGCCTGCTTCACGTCTAAAACGCTGGCCTCCCAGGTACTCCTTTAATGGCCTAAATATGTGGAAATGGCATGAGAGAGGTCAGGAGTTTGCTGGGGAATGTGTTCGTTAATTACTGTTTGTATAGTTCCCACAGCCTCTTCTACAAACTGGCGACAAGTTGTCCTTTAATTTTCAAGGATCAGACATTCCACTTTCTGAATCTTCACAGGAACGAATACAGTGGACTCTGAGCCACCTCGTCCAGGGCATTCATAGGCATACAGTCTTCTTTAAAATTATTGCACCATTTAAATGTTTTACTGCAGCTAAAAGTCTTATCACTGTACTGTCTTCTGCATGTTACGCCTTCATTCAAGGGATATTTCATTAGTCCTTCTTTGACTTGACCGCCCCTTGTATTATAGTAACATTGTGAAATAAACACACCTCTGTGTCCTTACATGCCACCACATTAAATTTTTTGAAGATGCTGGTCAATGCCATCCTAATCTCCAGCTGGGCTATTCTCATGCCCACACAGCTGCGAGGCCCTGCTCCAAACGGCATGTAGACAAAAGGGTGTCGACTGGCCTTGGCTTCAGGGGTAAACCTGAGACAGGATGAAAGCATTAGCGTTTTGCAGACATGACAGCTAATTCAAGTTCGAACAGCAAAAAGCAGGAAACATATTACATAATACAGTACAATACTTTTCAGGCAGAGTTCGTCATATTTTACCTGCAAAAAAAGTAGAAAGTGCAACAGTCAAGGTCTCCAAAATGCTCTAAGTACTAAGTAAGCAATACAGTGTTGGTGTGTACTGAAATTCAGTTCATATATCTTTTATTGTCTAGCACTTAACAATGGTCATTGTCGCAAAGCAGCTTTAAAAACAAAAAAAAAAAAAGTTATATACAAGAAACGGTAAGCAAAAACATTTTTCCAGTCAGCCAGATGTCTGCATATCGGGGGAACATTTCAGACCTAAAAGCATAATAAGCTAAAATGTGCATAAAAATGCAAAAGTATGGTTGGGGTGAAAAAAGGTTTTTGTTTTCTCATACAGAAATCTGATAAATGATATATACTGTATGTCCTAATACCCAAGAACTGTTTACTTAAGAGTAAGAGTATGTATGAAAATAAACATTTGGAACCAATGTGGGTATATAATGATGTACTATACAGTATATACCAGATATATACAGTATACCATTTATACCATGCATCATCCATCCATACAAAACATATACAGTATATAGTGAAGGAACATAAACAGGAACATAAATAGCTCACATACTATAATTTTTCAAAATACACTGGTTCCAAGGTAATTTATAGTGGACGTCTTTAGTCACATAGCACAGACACTCACACACAACTTCACACTCTAATAATATTGGCTGCCTTTAGCTTTGATTACAGCATGCAATGCGGTGGCCATTTCATGTGTGAAAATGATTCCTCATGCTCCCAGAACCACTCTTTTACAATTTGTGTCCTGGGATTCCCATGCCATTAGGGAAGAAAAAAATCCATTGATGTGATACCCTGGTCATTTGGCACATTCAGGTAGTCATCTGACTTGAACAGGGTCAATCTGGACTTACTGTATCAGACTACATAACCTTTTGCACTGCTCCAAAATCCAATCTTTATGCTCCCTAGGAAACTGAAGGCTTTTTATTCCAATTAGTCTCCAGAAGAAGTGGTTAAGGCCATACAGCTGTTTAGACCCAATCCTGTGAAAATACTCTTACTTTCACTATTAACTACAGCTGTGATTCATTGACGTTTTTGGCAATGAACTTCACCAAGTGTTTAAGGGATATCCAGTCACAGTCATTAATTATTTTTACCCTGAATGGACAGTTACAAGAGTGAGGGATATGAAGCACCTGTCAGTAAATTACGGAAAAATTTAAACACCGGGCCACATTTGGAAAACTTGAACATCGCCACACAACTGGATGACGGTCATAACTGGATTGCGGTGAAGAAGCACAATGTTAGAAAAAGGAAGATTTTTATTCAAAATATTAGAATAAAATAAAGTAAAATATAAAAAATAAGTTTTGTGAAGATGTTTATTACAATACTGATGACTGCCCCAATGAAAAATTATAAATGTACAAAAGTGCCATTGTACACAAGAATTTGGGAAGAGAGTGTTAATTACATTTGGTGTTCCTGCTGGTTTTGTTAGTCTGCATACTCATATTTTAACTACAATGCCTAGATAGTGTGTAGCATCCTTGATACATTTACACGTGTTCCAAATAGTTTGGGATTTTTTTAAACAAGAAAACATGATTAAACACATGGTTGCCACAAACTGGGTATAACTGCATGAAAAAAAATGCCAGGTCTCAGCGTTGTCCATTGCTTAAAATTTTTACTTAAAGACTCATGAGTAATAATCTAATATAAGTATAAATAAGTATCTTTCTTTAGCACAATCCCACCTAAATATTTTCCAGCAGCAGCCATTGCGTCATTTCTGTGACTATTGGTACATTACTTTTCTGTCTGTTTAGACCAGATGGAATGGTCTTTGTTGCCCTCGTGATTAAGTGAACCTTGGAGACCCAACACTTTCTTACCAGGTTCCTGGCCTGCTACTGTATATCTGAGATCCTCCAACCAAATTGTCTGGCTATAAAACATTTCCCCATGTCAAAGCCACAAGAGGTCAAGAAGATCTTTATTGACATCAATATAATGTATATAGTGTGAGGTACACAATGAGATTGTATATAATGTAATAATTATACACAAATCATGTTTCTCCTAGACTTAAGATGCATGATGCAAGATGCTTAGGTTGTCACATTGGCCTGTTTTCCATGCATCTCATATACAGTATCAACTACAAAAACCACTAGTGCTTCCTGTCTAATCATAAAAACCAATGAGCTTATGCAATACATTTTTTTCAGGATTTTTAAAGATGTTATATAATTGACAGCTTTGGGTTTATTTCAATACAAATGTTTGTTTCCTAGCATGATTTACTGTATGTGAATAAGACTTTGTGTGCAATTACTACTAATAAAGTGTGATTATTATGCACAATTATGTTCTGCATAATGACTGCAGAATTTATGAAACCTATCTCAAGTTGGTCAAAAATAGATCCTCACCATGTCTACGTTCTGTACCTTATCCATAAGAAGTGTTCTAGCCCTTTTAGCCTTCTAGCCATCTGGAGATGCCCTTGAGAAAGACAGATTTATCCAGCAAAATAATTGCGTTCTGTAGTGAATAGGGATTGGTTGGATAGCCAGAGACTAAGGTCATCAGTTTTACAAGACCTGCTCTTTTGAGAATAAAAATGGGTAAGGGCTCTGTACTGAGGGATAATGGAGTTGCAGGCAGACATAATTGAAAAAACATAAAGTTTAGAAAAAGATTAGGTCTTTAACCAAAGATGGCTGTACTACTCTCTCACTAACTTGTTCTTTACTGTATATCGCCAATCCTGTACAGAGAAGCCTGGAGCCTATCCCAGGGAAGCGGGGTACACCCTGGGCAGGATTCCAATCCATCGCAAGCCTATTTAGATTTTAATTATTTTTCTGTAACTGAATCTAGTTTGGGTTCACTGTGGCCACAGTGCATATTTTTGCTACCTTACATATCCTGAGCTTGAGTTATCTTTCTTGGAGATTCTCAAATTTGCCCTGTGTCTGTGTGAGTTTTCCCAGGATTATCTGGTTTTCTTCTGTCTCCCACTTCTTGCCCAGTGCTACCAGGCTAAGCACAGGATCCACCACAACCATAACCATGAACAAGCAATTTCTTAAGGATAAATTAATAAATAAATAAAAAAGACACATTTTGCCCTTTTCCTTGATTTTTTTTCTTTTTATCTCAAGGGTCATGATCGATTGTTTTTGCAGGAACTACCAATTATTTTTTTATTATTTTTTTTTATTTTTAACAATTATGTAGTAAAAAAAAAAATACATATGCCATGTCATGCCTACTGACGTATTTATACGAGTTAAAAACCTTGTACCTTTCAGGTATGAATTTCTCCGGCTCGTCCCAGTACTCAGGGTCAGAATGCAGAAAGGCTAGTGCGATCTCCAATGTTCCTCCTTTAGGCAGTGTCTGTCCATTCACCACACATTCATGCTCAACATTGCGCATATATCTGCCATGAAACAAAACAGAGGCACTAGCACACAAACTTAACATTACAGTGAATACATTTGAATGAAAATCTTTAAAAAGAAAAAAAGATAAGGATTTGCTGTATAGTCCTCATACTTAAATGCAGGTGGATATAGTCTCAGAGTCTCACACACCACCATGTCTAAATACTTCATCTCCTGAATGTTGTTGTAATCTACTGAGTCCTACAAGAAACCGTGGAAAACAGAAAATTTCTCAGTAATACAAGACCATACTATGCATTCTTATCAACAAGCTTTTCCCGCTCTTATTTATAATATAGTAGTAACAATCATCCAGCAGGGGGAACCCTTGCAACATAATTCTAAGCCCTTTTGATAATAAAGTTCCTTTAATGTACAGTAAATATCTCACTAACATCAGGCCTGTGAGTTCACCAAATAACAGTTTTTATCAAATCAAAATATTTAAATAATTTGTCAAATGGATTTGTATACACATTTATTAAAACAGCTTATTTACTCTGTTTTAATGCATGTTTATATATATATATAGCAGTGCGCAGATAAGTAAGAACATTCAGAGAGGGCAAGGCTTTGCGAATATGAGGTCATGGACGGTCTATGAACCCCTCCAGCGTCCTCTTTCCCTCGTCATCGCCTGCCAGACAGTGTGTGGCTATAATAAATGGCCCGGCTGCCTGAAATGATTCTGCGTTCCCACTGAAAGCAGAAGCCGGAGGGCCAAAAGACCAGGCAGGGTGAGGGAGGCTGCCACGCTATAAACACCCACACACACAAGCATGCACACAAACACGCTACAGATGTCTGGTTGGACTGTCATTTCTTGTTGGCAGCTGTACTAGTCCAGTCCAGAGTGACATGTCCTTAACGAAAGGTTAGGTAGAAAGCCAGGGAGGAAGGAGGCTTGTCTCTGTGAAAGATGTGCCTTTCAATAAGACACTCTCACTCAAAGGCACACAGGGAAAATATGGAGTAAAAGTTGCTCTAAGGGCAATTTGAGGGAATCCAATATGAATGCTGTCACTAATAGAGTCACCTAAGGTGTCATCCAAAATTCATCTTTCCATCTGCTGTATTCATCAAAGCCATCTGAAAGTCCTGTGAGAGAGGGGTCAGTTGCGATAACTACAAATTATGCCTCACTCCCTTTCTGCTTTTACAAAGCCTACAGCACGGTCAGATTTGACCAGCAAATGCATAAAGTGAATAAGGAATATTACATGATTTTGCCAAGGTGTGTAAATGCAACGAGATATCAATTTCCATATCCTTATCACTCTCTCTCTCTCTCTCTCTCTCTCTCTCTCACACACACACACTTACAATTGTTACACTCCATGAAAACTAGATCTCATTTTATAGCATATCAAATACTTAATATTAACAGCTCCAGAACTATTGGCACCCTTTGCGACAATACAAGAAGTTTAATATCTCATACAAAATATAAAACACATAGAGATCTTATACATTTTAATATTTATACATAGTTTTCAAAGTTGGACAATTTCACTGATTTTTTTTTTTTTTTTCTAAATGATTGGCACCTCCCACAATTAGCAGTTGGTGCCAGGAATAAACCCTGGATGTGATAATAGTTCATCACATTGCATCATGCGCGCGTGCGCACACACACACACACACACACACACACACACACACACACACACACATTCACTAGAGCATCTCCTGGCATGTTTTCTTACGGTGGGGAAAACATGCAAAATGTCACAAAGATATAATCCTGAGCTCAGGATTGAAACCAGGACCCTGCAGATGTCACGCTACAGTACCAGCAGTGACACTGAGCTTCCAAGACTGTGATGATTTAAAGGAATGATCATTAAACAACATTTCATTTCACAGCTTTATAGTCTTAGAGTCCCATGCCCACTGTAGCCTTGGATTCCTGTTCTTGTCTGAGGAGGTCTTCTGTTCTAGTAGCACATCCATCTCAATGTTTCGTGTGTGGTGTGTCATGAGATGCCTTACTTCTACAACACTAGTAGAGTGCTTTTTTTTTTTAGGTCATTATACCAGTCTAGCCATTTTACTCATACCAAACAACATATTACTGGATTTACTAAATGAAATAAAAAAAATGTTTTTAGTTTATATGTTTGTTGTATTCACCATTCTGTGTAAACTATTTAATATTAAAATCATAAGAGATCAGCTGTTATAAAATACTCAAATCAGCCCTTTTTTGTGTTCTCATTCTGGTAACCAAAGCTTGTGATCTGTATCTGCATGATTTTGTGTCACATGATTGGCTGATTGAGAAAGCGCACAAATAAGCAGATGTACTGGTGTTCCTAATAAATGTCCACTGAAGATATATGTAACTTTCCCCTGAAGACACCAGGCATGCGCTCAAGACCAGGCAGACTCGACATACTGTATAGCCGAACATCCACAGAGAGACAGCTGGCTGCATGAACAGCACAGGCTAAAGCAGAAATATTTCCGGTCTAATAAATGAGCTGGGCTCTGTTCGGAATTACATCCCTGCCTGGAGTGAAGCTACAGCAGAATAACAGAAGTTTGTGAACCGGCACTAAGCTGCTAATGGAGGACCCAGTGAGGATGAAGGCTGCACATCACTGAACCGTAAGGCACTACAGGACCAGGGCTTGACAAAGTTATTCTAAGTCTGACTATTCACAGCTCTGTTTTTTTATCAGTCCTTTTCCAGGCACATGTCCTGTTACTGTATTTATATAAAAGGATATTAATGCAGTCATTGGGATCGAGGAATTGATATCATATCCCTGATTACTCTCTTTATGTAACAAAAAAAAAAAAAAAAAGCACTGTAGGAGTCAGGATATAAAAGCTTTCTACTAAGCAATAAATGTTTTTGGTCTAAGAGTAAGCCTAGCTAAAAAATTCTGTGCGTTTCATAAAGTAAAAAAGGAGCACATTTACACAATTCGTCTGTGTGGTCTCTTTTAAAAACCCCTAACATACAATCACTAGGACAAAAGGCTTTTACAGTGTAGCACAACACCTCACCAAAAAAATGTGGTGAGCTAAAATAGCTTATGCATATTGCCTTCAAACATATTGCTAGGAAGAAAAAAGGAAAGGCTTTGCCATGTTCAAAGAGGCACCCTGCAAAAATAGCTCATTTTCTTTGCATATTTCTGAGCCCCTTGATATTAATAATGTCAGGCTCCTTTCAGCAAATGAAATTCATTCTGCCTGTGTGTGAGGTATAAGCTGGGCTTAGAGCAGAGGCCCTTATCAGCAGCCTGCCTTCTCACATCTGCCTGCCTTTCTTATTTATGCCTAGCCATTCATTCACATCATGGCCCATCAGGGACAACAGACCAACATCCAATTACTCCTTGATGTTTTTTTTTAGGCGTAACATCATCATTTTTGTGTCTGTGTATCACTGAACAGTCTTCGTTTTTCTTGTCTGATCGTAGTATATTTGACATCAACCCTTCATTCACTATTCCATCATTAGCCTTGCTTGTATATTTATCCTGTTTTTATTCCAACATTTAAATACAGACCCTTAAGTGTTACTGAAAACAGCAAGTGCAGTGCGTGCCAGGCTGCCAGCAGGTGCCCTTGCTGATCACCTACATGCCATAGGGTTACCATAGAAACTGTTATTTATTGTTATTGATAGTGATGGAGGCATATGTGCACAAACAAGACAAGCCTCAAGGGTGCTGTTAATGCACAAATGCAGTCAGTGTCAATGTGCGTTGTTTTCCAACACCACAGAAAGCAGCGAGGCTTTCTCCCTCTCTGAATGAGAAAAAAAAAGTGCTCTAGAGGAAGCCGGCACTGCCGTTAGAGACACGTGTGCTATCTCTGATTAACTGGCCACGCAACCAGCAGTGTACGGCAAACAGGAGAGAACAATCAGTACTATAATGCAGTTAGATTGTAAAATAAGTCATTTTAGGACAAAGCAATCAGATGAAAGACACAAGAAATATACCAGGAGGTCAGGCACCTTAACACTTAAACCCATGCGCTTGGCTCTCATTAGTCTCCTTGGTGACTGTGTTGCTATGGCTAAATTGCTAATTATCAAGTGTAATTGGAATGACTATCCCAGTCTTTGACTGTATCCTTATCAACTAGAGACAGCCTCAGTTGAAAGACTGCTGGATGATACAACACTGGCCAATGCTCAAGCTAGACAAGGCCAAAATAATGAAAAAAGAAACCTAACTAAAAAAATGTTAATTGAAATCCCATGGCAAGAAAATGACTTTTCAGACATACTGGCGCTCATTTTCAATGATGATGATAATGGGAAAAGCCAAAATAAAAAAATAAATAATTCAACATGAGATCTGAACATAAATCTTGTGCAGAATTGGAGAACATACATACATATGTACTGTATACAACAACGCTTCATAGAGAGGACAGAATAAGAATCGAGTAAGAAATAAAAAGCTCATATAGGAAAATACAATGAAGTAGTGATTATTTATGCAAAAAAATAATTTAGGCACATTTCACTGGTGCTTTATTTTTCTATTTGCCCACGATCACAATCCTTTAATAACTAATGATCGCCAAGGGCATGTTGTATTTTTTATTCGTTACGTTAACATCTGCCAAACACTTGTCACTTGCATTATAACAGCTATAAACAGTCCTTCCCTTACCAGCCTTTCTTCCTCTCTCTCGCTTTCGATGTTAAGAAGACAAAAAAAGCAGGGGAAACCACAAAGCCCTCTGTTCTCAATCCTTTCCTGTTTCAGAAAACCTGAAACTTACTGCTTTACTTCTCTTTGTTACAAGTTGCTGCGTCCTTTTGGACACGCGGAATAAATACTTTAGTGCTGTAGAGCTCATTGGAATAAACATATTGCTATAAACCTCTCAACCCCAACACCTGTCCTAATTAGAACTGAGAATTCTGCAGCGCCATTGTGTACAAGGGTTTCGAAACGGTTTGAGCGATCCTGTATATCAGTGTAACAAGGAACATAGGAATGAAAGAGATACTTCAAGTTGCAAGCATCGTGTGGTTAGATCAATGAAACAAATCTATATGTCTTTTTAAACTTTTAAGTTCAGCAATCGTATAAGACGAGCTCTAGGTAAGGATTGCTCTATCTTCTAATAAGGTTCCGTCTTATTAGAGTCAGAAATCTCTGGCCAGACGTAGGGCATTGCTGTAGAACCGAAAATTACAGTTTCAATCACACTGAGGAATGTGCACATAGAAACACACACACACACACACACACACACACGCACACTATCCACCTTCCAGGAAGTGGCTGCATTGCAAACAGTGCTTTTCAATCACACAGCTTATGATTCAGCCTTTGAGAACACCCTCATGCATGAGAAAATAAGTATGTGCTTTCTGAAACACCAGAGGGTAAAGCAAAAAATAACATAACCACATGAGATAGTCATAAATGGAACATCATTTTTGCAACAACACTCCCAGGGAACACTTCTTGAAATCTGTAAGTCAGACCTTACCGATAGAGGAGAGGGCTTTAAAAAAATTGTTGTATTACACAGTTTGCTGTGACTTATTTCAGCTGCATGTTTAGAGAGGATTCCTAGATGTTTATATTAAAATGGATGGACTGAGGGGTCATTGAGGATTGAAGATCTCGTTCCGATCCAATTCCCATGCTCCTCACCATCGTGAGCTTCATCTACTATAATCCTTCCCGGAAATCAGACCGTTCTTTGGCCAGTTTCATCTCCTCCAATGTGTCTGGGTCTCATTATGGTCCTCACATGGTTCCTCTGTGAGTCAGGGATAGAGCCATTAAAGCAGCCAGCACAGGCTCTGCATTTAGCACTTACTGCTACTGTGAGCACCTTTTATTCAATTTAGTTTGATGTGCCTGAGAATAGAGCTGTAATGGAAATTCAAATGACAGGTCATGAGGCTCCCTGTAGTCAAAGCAAGTATGCAGGTTTTGCCGTAATGATAATAACATACTGCCGGTGAACACTATGAAAATGGCTATTACCGTCAGGGCAACTAACATTTGTAGAGCTTCTAATAAAACTGCTTGCATTCAGTTAACAAACAATACAGAGCTGAGATATGGACAAACAACATGGATTCAGAACCTGAGCGTTTATCTCAGAGATCTGATCTACCAGAGGCATATAAATGTTGTGAAGCCCAGCAACATAAAAGTCCATGCTAACAAACAACTGGATAAGCAACTACTGTATAATATATACTGTAACTATATAAAATAACTGAAAGGTGACATGAGTTACCTGTAAATGTTTAACAGTTGTCACAACAGTTCCTAAACCTTTAAACATTTGGCTTTATTCTCACTCACTCACTCAGTCTATACCGCTTTATCCTGTATACAGGGTCACAGGGGGCCTGGACCCTATCCCCGATCACGAGGCGGGGTACACCCTGGACCAGGGTGCCAATTGATCATATGGCGCACACACTCATCATATGGCAATCATGCATTCATTCACACACTGTGGGCAATTTTGAAATGCCAATTAGCCTAATCTGCAGGTCTTTGGGCTGTGGAAGGAAACCAGAGTACCCGGAGAAAACCCACCAAGAACGCGGAGAACATGCAAACTCCACACACACAGCGGCAGGAACCATGCTGTCACTAATTAATCAGTTCAGACAGGTTCTTTTCTTCAATCTTTAGAAGTCTGTGGAACATTTTTGTCTCTTAATGAGCTGCCTACAGGTCAATAATTTCACTAATGAATAGAATAAAGTACAAAACAGTGCTTAAATGCCATAAAGACTTTTATGTAATTTTTAGTAATCTAGAATCTGAACTACAGTCAGTTTTTAAAAAAAATTTTTTTTTTTATGCTGATTAATCCCGACATGGTATTTTTCAATTGCATCATTCAGTCTGCTAAAATACCATATGCTGGGTCTGTGCATCTGGACCGTTAACCACCAGTTGAAGACACCGGGTAAATGCAGTCTCAGAAAAATATGAGCTTGTTTATATAACTGAGCAGGCTCAATCTGCAATCAACCATTTGTTCCAAAGCTCATATGGTAACATATTTTCATTGTAATTAACTTTGGGATAATCACCCCAATTGTCTTCCAAATTTGCAGTTCACTATATTGGCAGTTCCCATCGACTATTTAGTTCTCCCCTGCCATACAGTATATACCGATCAGCCATAACAATAACGCCACAAAAACATTAACACTGATTATCAATTATACATCAGTAAACTGGTGACAGTATCATGAGCATCCAAGGATCACCCGTGCCCGCTGGGACCAAAGTCCAGTCTGTCTGCTTCGATTCCACAGAAAAGCCAGTGCAGCACAACCTGCTGAAAACACTCAATGTTGGCCATGACAGAAAGGCACCAAAACACCCAGTGCACCACAGCATGCTGCACACACTGCGCACGTATAATGCACCTGAGCTCCGATTCAATCTTAATCAGTGACATTCTGATTGACAGTGAAGTGAACAAAGAGCAAAATTATATTTTTTATACCCAGAGACCAGTGGTAATTATCCTCTTTAACACCTGATGACAGATGGCATCATCTAGAACTTGCAAGCTCCCTGAAGAAGCACAAACACTTCTTGTAATGTCACATGAAAACATTAATTAAATGAAAGCATTAAAGCATTAAATAAAGCTGTGGTTTTGTACATTTTGTACATGAGTTGCACTGAACGTCTTCACCTATAAAAAAAGTCGACTAAACCCATTCATCTAACAGACTAATTTTATGAACATGAAATACTCACATATTAGGCTCATTATTTAAACATGTACAATATTTATTTATGGGCAGCATAAAGCTTTTTTCCACACATAGGACACATTTTATTAAATTTGTCATTAAATTCCAGTAGACTTCAGTTTAGAGCTACTGGGTCTTGGAATAAACCCAATTAATTTAGGTGACCATTAAAATAGTTCAATAAAATCCTTATAATAAATGTACTAGGTTAGAATAATGGATTATCACTGTAACATATATATAAAAATCATTGGCCCACCGGAACCATGGTGTTACAAATCCCCTGATAAACCACAACAGAAAAGGTGCGGCCAGGTATAATAATATAGCACATTTCAAAGGCATTTTCGGCGACCACCCTCGAGACAGCAGCAGTAAATAGGCTAATTTATTTACCCCCCAGGAGAGAGCAAAAGGCATACTGTGGTGGGTTAACAATGGCTGACGTCTGACAGCTGTTGACGTTCCGGACCCATCAGTCAGGAAGGCACGGCTGAATTACAGAGCACATGTTTATAGATGTTTAAGTTACAGGACCGCCCTCTCCCCCAGGGCCTAAGGATTTTCATGGGGCCTTCCACTGTGGCGGCAGCATTTTGATGACTCCATCTGCTCCAATCCATTAGTGCAGCCAAGTAAACTTAAATAGCCAAGGTAAAAAAACACCAAACAACATACAAGGGAGTCGTATTTGAGGTCTTGCAATATCAACATCGTAAGAAGACAGTTAAAGCATCTGCCTGAGAGAAAACTTTTTATTTCTATCTCTAGTACATACTGTAGGACTCGCTTACATAATGAGATCTAGGGTCAGACGGAGCAATGCCAGGAGCTTAGTCCACTAGTCTGTGACTCATGAAACAAGATTACAAAAATGAACACAGTGTAAACTCTTACCTAATGTAAAAGGCAGGTATAAAGATAACTAAATAATAACTTATAATAACTGTTGTTCAAATTTATTGCATCTTCATTTTAACATTTTACAGCATCTACCATATAGGTCACATTTTTAAAATACAAAATGAACCTGTGTATCAGTAGAAACAGAGCATAACAAGATCATTGTTGATATTTTTTGGCTGATGGCCTGATTTTACTGGCCAAGAAGCCTTTTTGTAGGTACGCGTTAAGACACCATAGCTGTCTATCCAGCGGCACAGTGGCTTAGTGGTTAGCACTGACTGTCACTTTGCAACTCCAGGATCCAAAAACTCCCGCCTTGTGGTATGTGTGCATGGAGTTTGCATGTACTCCCCATGCGTGGTGGGTTTCCTCCAATAGTCCAAATTAGACTCATTTCCGTTCCCAAATTCCTGTAGTGTGTGAACAAAGGCGTGAGTGAGTGTATTTGTGTGTGTGCCCTACATTGGATTGGTCCAGGGTGGACCACACCTAGTGCCCTAAATCTCCTGGGATAGGCTCCAGGCACCCTCAGCGACCCTGTATACAGGATAAAGTGGTATAGATGAGTGAGTGAGCTTTCTATCCATAATGGCAAGTTCTCCTACGTGTTTGACCACAGGATGTTGTGACCTGAATAGTTTTTGTTCCAAGCATTGTTATTCCTTACACCATCAGTTATCAGCTACAGTCGATAACGTTATACCAACAAGGTGCACCCATGTGGCAGAGGAGTACAAGCAGACTTAATAAACTTGCAACTCAACTACTACAAGCTACTGCAGAGAAACCTAAGGTCAAACTAATCCAAAATTAGGAAAAGAACTCCTAATGGTGCTGCATTCATTAGCATACACAAACATCAAGCCAAATACATTATTTCAAATGTTATACAGTGTACAGCAATCAGTATAGTGTCAGTTGCCAGTTTTTAGTAGTAGTCATACTTTTTTTCACATTGAACCGACAACCACTCACCATTTTATCTGGGTTCAATTGCTGGCAGTAGTCCATGCATAACTTGTCATGACCCAATTTGGATTTATCTTATCCATAGTGTAAAGGAAGTACCATTGGATCACCACTGAGCAAAGATTATTTGGATGATGGAATCAACTTGTATTTTTGGTTTGTTTTTAAATATTGCAAAGAACCAACAGGGCTACAACTTTGAACTTGGCACAGCTTTTATAGTTCAAGAAATGCCAGCATTAAGCATACTGTATATGTATATGTGGTGACTATTGTATGTGTAGCTACATGATTTGTGTTTCAGTGAATAGGCTGAGTGCTTATTTGCACAAATTTGCTACTATGATTTGGCATATTACCTTATAATATAATAACTTACATATTATAATATAGACCAATATTGACAGCAGTTAAGAAGAAATACCAGCACTGAGCAGCAAAAATTACCACGGAATAAGCTGTAACTTCACAGCAAATAAGCAGTCGACTACTAAAGCAATTCCCGCTAGCAGCTCAGATGCTGCTGTAAGCATTTTATGATGATTTTATGATGCTTTTAAACAGCTGACATATTAAATGTCAAACTAGCGTATGACTAGAGCCTTATCTACAGCATATCACATACAGTAAGTGGGTTGGAGTTTCTATGGATAAACATACAGTATCTTCCTGCTGGTACAAATAGATCTTGGTCTGAGAATATCAGAGGGCTAAAACCTTCTTAGTACAGTGATAACTATAAGTAGATCTTTTTTTCTAAATGTGCATATATTTAAAAAATTTACAAGTAATGCCCATATCTTTCATTTAATCTGCCGTATCCTGGTCAGGGTCACGGTACATCCAGAGCCTAATACAGAAATTGTCTCAAACACATATTTAATCTTAGGGACAAATGACTATATCCAATCCAGCTTATGTTTTGTGCAGCTTGTGAATGTTTTTGAAAAGTAGGAGAAACCCTTAAGACCTGGTGGAAGCCCATGAGGACATGGGGAGACATTGTCTAGACGTCAGCCAGTATGAACAGTGTGTATGGTGTATGTCAGAAATGCTAACTGCAGATCCATCATGCTTTTCCTTGAAAATCGTAATTTTCCATTATTATGTTCCACTATCCTGAGCCAGAGCCACAGAGTGAGAGACAGAGAGATAGCACGACAGAGAGAGTCAGGTAAGTCTCTGAACATTCCCTTCATGATCACTGGTCTCAGCTCTCTACACTTCCTTCTGCCTTTCACTGTTTGCACACAATTCATCCCCATCACTTCTGTGTTGTCTCCCATAGATTGACTAAGAATGGAAAAATAGTCCTACACAAATCCTTTTGTCTGTTTGAGGAACAGCAATTATGGCCACCTCAGTAAAGGTCACATATTAATTCATGGGATGACACTATTTTTAAAATTCTTTGCAATGTCTTGATACTTTCCCCCATCTCTCTTTGCTCCTCTTTTCATTTTATCTCACTCTAAATAAACACTTCTGTGCCAGTTTGATGAGATGCTGGATGAGAGTTGGCTGCGAATGTGGTTCAGTGTCTTTCACCTGCTGAGCTTCAGCTCTCCTAATCAAAGTGTCCAAGCTTTTCAGTTCTGACCCCAGGGGTGCGGGGCTACTCACACACCAGACAGCCTTCATCTCAGCTAGCGAGAGAGAAAGACAGAGAGAGAGAGAGAGAGAGAGAGATCCACAGAGAGACACATGAAGAGGGAGAACAGAATAAGAGAGTGAAGCAATTCTGACTTTTGTAATCTCACCCTCTTTCTAGATCCCTGGAATTACCAAGCACACCAAATTTCCTTTACGAAAAAACAAAGGACCGTTCACAATCAGGAAGTTAGGAATATTTTCTATACTCTTCGCACAAAGCTACAAGCCAAATAATAGCACTTTCATTAGAAACTGACAGCTGTAGTGCTTTGGTGTGTGGTGGATTATTGAGTTTGGCAGTCGAGATGCATGGTCTTTATTTGGGGTTGAGTGATATGAGCGAAGGGTGATGAGTAAGGGAAAGAGCCCCCTGGAGATTCAGCCTCACAGGCTCAGCACGAATGAATTATTCACATACAGGAAAGCCAGACTGTGCTCCTCTCTCTCTCTCTCTCGCTCTCTCTTTATTTAGTCCTCGCTTACTCCCTCCTCCCACCAGTCATCGTTACTTCCTGTCTTTGTTTCTTGCACCTCTTCTTTCTTTGCTTCTGCTTAATCTATCTGTTTCACACCTTCCTGAAGTTCTGTGTCATGCTCATAATTTCACCCTCTTTATGTACGTATAGCTGTCTAACCTTGCCTTCACCTTTTAGCTTCTCTAAAGAGCTGCCGTGATCTTTACAGATTTTTTTTAAATAAAAATATTGAATCTAAAGTTCCAGGGATGGAAATTTATTGAGATATTAAATTAACTAAAAGTATAGATAAAGTGTCAAAGCATATTTACAATTGGATACAAGTGGAAGTATCCAGCCATCAATGTATTCAAGTCAAAAGTTCATTTTTTCATTGATGAAGTTAGAGGCAGCACTGAATCAGTGTGTGTTCACATACTGCACTGTACTGTATGTAGTTCAGTCCTCTTGGCTCACAAGTTCAGAAGTATAAAGTCCTGGTTCCCTTAGGCATGTGGTTTATATACTGTAAGGTGGTGTCTTTACCAACTGAACACTCAAAGAGTTTATAAAATGTAGCGTCATACATTGAAAACAACACAAACGTGGCTCCAAATGGCGAATAAAACATTCGCCAATGTTTTTATCCAGACAGCTGCCCATCCCCTACAAATAAAATAAAACAAAATTTAATTGAATTAAATAATGCACCAAAATATACAGTACTTTAATTCGCGCATCTTGGATGCTCATTTGTGTTTGTCAACAGGGCATAGCTCTAGACACTGAGTATGAGCGGAAATAATACTCAGTTAATACTCAGTGTCTAGAGCTATGCCCTGTTGACAAACACAAATGAGCATCCAAGATGCGCGAATTACAGTACTGAATATTTTGGACCAATGTAAGTGTTCAACTGTGAAGATCCGCTAATAACTATTCCTGCATTAAGAGAGCAAATTGTCTCCTTTTGAACGATTCTGCAGCAACCTTTGTTCTGGGAATCCGGATTGAGAATCTGCATGAATGATATGCACACTGTCTACAGCAAGGCAGTGCAGAACACTTACATTACGCATACCATGCTAAATCAATATGCTAACAGCTTTCAAGAGAAATAAACTCACATATGCCGAAAAGAAAATCTCGTTCATCTTTTCATTTCAGTACTGTATATTTTGCCGCATACTGTATATATAGATCTTGAATCCTTTGATACACTCTCCCCTCTCCTGGGTCTGCCTGACTGGTATGAGAGCACAGGACCACACGTGATAGTACAGCACGGCTATGTTCAATAACAAGAGCACTCAAAAACATATGACATTTCATTAAACCTTTCAACTCTTTCACAAGCGCTCTTGTTATTGAATGCAGCCGTCCTGTGCTATCGCATGCGCTCCTGTGCTCAGTCCATAGTGAATGTCCTTAGATGATCATTAAACTTAACATTTAATTTGGTGGTGTTACATTTATTATTCCATTAGGTATTCCATTTTTTTTAATCATGGCAGCTTTCAAAACTCGTCCAGTGCCGTGCTAACTAACATATGTGACGACATAGCTAAGACTTTTCCTTACTTTCTCCCATCCAAACACTGCCTCTACATCGGATGTCACAGATTTTAATTTTGTAAATAGACATACCTGTCAAAAAATAAAAGAACTTTATATTTAAACTGACGAAATAATGTTTAAATATTATAAGATTCTGTTTTAATTTAAAAGGTTTATAATTTATCTACTTAACTACTTAACTATTTGCCTAAGAACATCATCACTGATAGTTTTTGGTTGTTAAAAGGGTGAGTGATCCTGGTTTCCTAATATAGCAAAATATATTTAAAATAACCACTATTTACCATTAGCAGGGCCTGACTAGCTGTTTAGCCAATTTATACTAGGCTAAGCTATTATTAGTGAGGTAAAAAAAAACTAAAAAAAAAACATTAATAAGTATTGTAAGTAGAAACATACATACCTAAATGTTCTTTTTCACATTTTATGGAGTTTATGCCTTCTGTGACATTGATGAACCTAAGTAGATGCTAAACTGAGCACATTAAATTGCTCAATTGATTGCTGCTTTGCGACAATGACAATTGTTAAAAGCGCTATACAAATAAAATTGAAATAAAATTGAATATACACTGCAGTAATGTTTAAAAGTTATTACCCCCTCTTTTAATTCTATGTGTTTTTGTGAATAAAAAAAAATGATATGATCGTAGCGAGTCTTGGTTTCATTCAAATACAACCTCAGACAAACAATAACATAACTTTTTTTACGATGAAATTATTGACTAAACTAAACGTACTAAAATTTACTAAAACTTAAATAAAAAAATTAAAAATACTAAGTATCCCTTACTGGTTCCATAAGATTTTAGATGGAAGTTGCAGCCACTGCTAATCATCAGCCCTTGATTAATTGATCATCAGCAGGCGTGCAGGCTTCTATAAAAGCAGAACCCTTTCAGTTTGCTGGTATGGAGCAGTCAGGTGTGTGTTAACACAATGCCAAGAAGAAGAAATACATAAGCAATGGTCTTAGAGTAGCAATTGTTGAACACATCAGTCAGAAAAAGGTTATAAAACAATTTACAAACGATTTGAAATTCAATGTTTTACAGTGAGAACGATTATTTACAAGTGGAATGCATTCAAGTCACCTGCCAATCTTCCTCTGAGTGGACATTCATCCCAAGGTCAGACCATGCAATGCTCAGAGAAATACAAAAAGACCCAAGAGTTACATCTCAGACCCTACAGGCTTCATTGAGCATAGTAAATGTTAAAGTTCATGACGGCACAATTAGAAGAAGACTGAACAAGTACAATTTATTCAGAAGGGCTGTCAGGAGAAAGCTTCTTATGTCTATAAAAAACAACAACTAAGAATGCCCGACTGAGGTTCGCAGAACAGTACCAAACCACAAGTCTGCTGGAAAAATGTTCAATGGATAAATGAGACCAAACTTTTTGGAATTGTTTGGCCTTAATGCCCAGTGCCATGTTTAGGGAAACCCAAACAGTATTTCAGCAGAAACACCTTATATCCTCTAGAGATGGAAAAAAAAAATGCTTCTTGGCATTGTGTTAACACACACCTGACTGCTGTTTTGTTACGTAACGCTTCAGTTACGTATCGCGGTTCTCGTGTGGCATTTCCTATGACAAAAATAGATTTTTTAAAATAATTTTGAATTTAAATAGGTTTGGTTTTGAGGTAGTAAAATGTTGCAGTTTCTCTATAATCCTACAGGTAGTGCACTCTAAATTATTCACAAATTGCAAGGGTAGGAGCAAATTATTTGTTTAGAATTATAACAAACTTCAAAAAATTATATAGAATCAGGAAATTTTTAAAATATCGTCATAATATCATATTGACTGGGCCCTAGTAATTCCCATCCCTAATACCCACGGTGGTGAAAGAGTGATGATTTGGGCCACATTACATGGGCTTCAACATAAGCCCACAGCTTATAGCTTAGTATTCCTTGTTGACCCCTACACTGTGGATTACGTAGGTACCAGCCAGTTCATAACATTAGTACATCATCAGTCTGAATTAGAAAATTTATGAACTCCTCTATATACCAGAGTATTATAGAGGCAAATGTGATGATGTGTTCAGCACAGGCAACAGGACATGTGTTTGACAGCTAAAACTTGGCTGAAATTGGGTCATGCAACTGGACAATGATCTGAAGCACACCAGTACTTTACATCTACATCAGAATGACTGAAAAATATAAGCAAAAGTTTTGGAATGGGCTAGTCAAAACTCCAGACCTCAACCCAACTACAATGCGGTGAGACCTTAATAAGTGAATAATCGTATGCCTGAAAAACCTCAATGAACTGTAGCAATGTTGTTAAGAGGAATAGGCCAAAATTCCTACATAAGTCATACAGTCATTGGCCTCATGAGAGAACAAACCTTCAATATTTGTAACAATTACTTGGAATATCTAAAGAAAAAAAATTAAGGAATAAAACATTGTCAGTTTTAACATTAATCAAATAAAGCATAAACATGCCAAAGTAATACTCAAATATAGCGATCAAGTACAATTGCTTCCCCTTTTAAACCCAAACATTTGTCCTGTTATCTATGTATTTCCTATTTCATGTTTCTTCCCCTTAAAATGAGATGTACCAGGAATGTACTCAAGATAGTGTCATTAACTTTTCCTCAATGTAACCTTTAAAATAATTCTGTAGTCAATTAAGTGTATATAAAAACAGGTGAAGACTGAGTATCAGTGAACACTCATTTTGTTAAAATAGCAGGCTCTATTAATATAAATCTACTCATGCATTAGTAACATTAGCTCACAGCTTTTAGCTTAGTGTTCCTTCATGACCCCTACACTGTGGATTAGGTACCAGTCAGTTCATAACATTAGTACATCATCAGTCTGAATTAGAAAAGCATACTATGCACTTCTGCTCTATATTTAAAACTCTGAATAGCAGTGAACACCTTATTAACCTTTCCTTTTATTACTTCCTTTTATTCTGACAAGAAAGGAGAACTTGTGCTGACCTTGATGTGATTATTGAGCCCATGAGCTTTTGTTTGAAGCTCTTGTAGAAAATATTTCGGAGACGGCAGTCTTTTATCTCAGAAATTTTGTGAAGATAGGAAATATTGTGAGTGATGAATTATTGTCTGGATGTTCCCCTAGGGGCATAAACAAGTGCCAATTAATCCAGAATGCAGTAGCCAGATTCCTTAGAACCTGAAGATATGACCATATCACTCCTACTGTATGCTATCTTATCACACTGCCTTGGCTCTCACTGAAACTTCATGCTCTGATTATAAACTACTGACCTATAAAGCACTGAATGGTCTCAAACCACAGTACCTGGGAAAAATCTGATCTTTTATGTTCCGCCACATCTGCTTCGATCAAAAGGTGCAGATCGTTTGTTGGGACCTCAAGTAGTGAAAGCTACAGCAGGGGGCAGAGCTTTCTCTTACAAAGCCTTATAGTTATGAAACAAACTTCCTGTAAGTGTTCAGGAAATGACTACAGTCTCAGTGTAAGATATATAGGCGGAAAACTTATTTAAGTCAAGCTTTTTAGTTTTTTTCCCTCAGGTAAAAATAGACCTGAAGGGTTCATGGGAATAGACTGGTTTTGTGACCTGAGATGTTTGGTTGCTGTCACCCCCTACTCAAGCATCACCTAAAGATTGTTGATGTTGATGTGTATGGCTCCTCTATGTCCCAAGAAGCCATCATGTCTATGTTACCTTCGGGCTCTCCTTTTTACTTATGCTGTCATACTGTAGCTAGACTTGAGAGAGTCTCTGCTTGCATTTTGCCTACACTGTAACAACTCTCTCTCTCTCTCTCTTGCTTCACGTTACTCCTGTGATACCAACACCTGACCCGTTCTGCTCTCTGGACATGCCCGATCCATTCTGGTTGGAGTTCTCATCATTTAAAAACTACTCAATGCTCCTGAGGATGGCTCCACATGGGCAGACTAAAGATCACCTTAAGATTATTATAGAATATCCTAATAAAAATGAAATACGCCACGATGTACCTGTTGGCTTCACTGGTGCATTTTATGTTAGCATTTATATATGAATGCTTCTGAAAGTAAATTTAAAGCTAAAAGAAATTGCTGTGCCTGCTATGGGAGCAGTCTGCATGAGTTGTACTGTAGCCTGGATTTATAAAATAGTTAACTCATAATCATGACACTGTATGGCAAATAGGGAATGAAGCCAGACACAAATTTAGTCTTTTTCTTCTCCGAAGCTTCAGGAAGCAGGAATGGCTAAGGCTGTGAATGTGTAATTTTTGCTACATGGTTCGCCTTCCTGCCCTCGTCTCCCACCTCTGGCTGACTCATTAGGTGACGCTCTGCTTCATCTCACTCTGCAATTTATGCAGATAAAAAAAGGGCAAATTAATGAGGGACACCCTGGGGGTGCCACCACACAATGCAGGAAGAGAAAATACAAGCCTAGACACAATGTGTTCCACACACACAGTCAGACAGTCAGCAAGGAATTTGTGTTTTTACCTTTTAAACCAATTGATAATAAAACTGCTGCATGCTGAAGCTCTGAGGCAGCTCCGAGTCAGGAATATTGCTTATTTAAAAAGACAGAGGCTTAGTAAGAGTGACATTCTGAAGGTGAAAGACACTCCAGTCCTATCTGTCTACTAATTTAGCGTCTAGGATCTACTGCCAAGAAAGCTTGACAGCGAGTGCTGAAGAAATAAATCTTTTGCTGTATCCATCATGTGTTGTACAAAACCTCTGAAGTGACATGGTGGTTATTTTTTTTGATAAGGCATGACCAAGAATAAATGTATTGAGGCCACAAGTTAATATCATGAGGCATTTCATGGGATTATTATCTTGTGGTGGTGAGATAGGAAAGTTGTGGCCACAAATTGGGTAATGTGAGCCCATGACTTAAAATGTTATTGGATCATCATGCGTAACGTGAGGCCTCCAGTTAATTACTTGGTGGGGACGGGCAAAATAAAAATCTGTTCACATTTAAGCAGTCGTGAGCAGTTTAATTTTGTGAATTATAACAAAATTGTAGTAAAGTGTAAATATTATCAGTCATCGCCATGCTTAGGTTCTGCCCTGAGTTGCACTTTTCATGACCACAAAATAGAGCTTGGCAAAGATAGCCAAATTTGTGGTCTTAATATATTAAATCGTAGTAACAAAATAACTTGCAAAAAGTTTAACCTGTGGTCTTAATGTATTAATTTGTGGTCATAACCACGGTGCCACCTCAGCAGCTCCTTAACCATGATATCTCTCAACATTACCAAACTATATTGGGTCTGTAATCTACTGTAATAAATGCCATCTGGAAGAAAGAAAAAAGAGGCCAAATATCATGTCCAGTGATTCATCTACAGAAAGACAGCTAATGACACTAACTGTTAGACAAATGAACCATTTGGGTCTAACAGCAAACAATGCCATTTTGAGTTCAACTCAGTAGACATCTTTAATATGAATGTAGTATTAATAGATCAGTAACAGTACACAATAATTAGTGATTCATACAGCACGATAAGTACCGATTAGGTAAATAACAAATCTAAAGAAAAAAGGTTGACATTTGAAAGTGTTTTTATTTTATCTGTGCACATCAGTGTTGTGGTACAAACTCAGCGCTCTGTGCTGCTTGAGCAGGAGAGTGACATTTGAAAAGCTTTCAGTGTCGAGGAGCATTCAGTTGGAGCACAGCTAGATGCATTTACAAAATAAACTGAAAGGCCCTTTGCTCCTCAGTGAGCTAAATTCAAAAGTCATGCCAGGCAGTGCAGCCTCAGCCGGGAGGGACGCACTGACCTTCATATCCACTATGGTCAGATGGCTTGCTGTGGACGGATGCCCAGCTGCTCCGAGTAAAACTTAAAGAGCGCGGCTATTGCTGGGTGTGCAGGCACGTCTCCTAAACACACCAACAGAAAGCCAGTCCTGCTGTCACCTTTTAAGCTACTATGCACAGCTCAAAACTCTGAGCTGCAAGAGCTACGAAATAACTTTTACTGAAACTTTAACATAAAACATCATGTGTACAAAAGCGCTTCACAACATGAAACTTAATTGTGGGGGTACTAAATGCTGTGTCCAACATTTTCTGATCGACTTCAAATAAAAGTCTCCTTTTTTTTAGCAAGTGAGGAAAAAAAATACTTTCAATCATCTCACAAAAAGCATGGAAATGGATGTTCATGTAAACGCTGCCACTAGTAACAAATGATGCCCAATAACACTTCAGCCAAAGTTTACATTTAAAAACTCCCTGTTGCCCAAAAAAGAAAAAAAAAAAAGCTAAAGAGACCCAGACTTCCTGAGCAGGGCTAAATGGAGCATGTGAGAGTCAATGAGAGTAAGTGTATAAGATGAAAGAGGAGAAAGGCAGTCATTGAGATGGACCAGCTCTGCGTTTGATCCGAGTGGCTGCCTGCTGGCTGCAGGTATTAAGATTCAGCAGATGCAGGCGCGTGCTTAACAAGGCCGGGTTTATGTGTTGGCTATTACGGTGGCATTATGAGAAAAGAGGACAAGGAGCTAAACAAAACCGCCAGTGCTCAGTGCTCTGATGTAGTTAAAATACTTCATGCTCGCATCGTTCTCTGATTTTCTTCCACGAGTTGTTTATCTGAGCATGGAGTCATGCTGTCACACCCACAGCACCTCTTAATCACAGATTTCATGAAATAATGCATTACGCAGTTTTGCTTATCCTGAGTTGAGAATGCTACTTTGCAGGGAAATGTGACTTCACGGTGAAGTGAAAATGACAAGAAAGCAATGTGGGTCACCGGGAGACCTTTATTTCCTTTAACAGTACACACTTAACAGACCTGCTCAACCCCCCTCTGCTCTTTCCCTCCATCATCTTTCCTCTCTGCGCACAGTTTGCAGGTTTCAGCTGGGAATCGTGCGTTACCAATCTGTATTTTTGCACTCTCATCCTCATATACGCAATCACACACACTCACACACAATCATACACACACACAAAGCTGAAGTGCCCCCATTATTGCAAACCTGTTCTATATATTTGAGTGGGTCTGTGAGTTCCATTGAGCACTTGTACGGAGAATGTTCAGCATTCAGACAGATAGTGCTCAGATTGTTCAGGCTATATAACCAAACACAGTTCACTTTCCAATGCAGTGGTTGCTGTGGAATTTCTTATTTGTTAGTGTGGGATATACTATACTAGTCGTTGATGGGTAAAGAGTCTGTAGAAAGAGTTAAAAGAGTTAAAGCTTAAAATATGATGATTAGCTTTAATGTAATCAGTGATATTATTATTTCAGGATGAGGCCCACGAACATGCCTGGAACATGTCTTTCTGAAACTTATTAATGCAAAGAAATGAAATTTTGTAAGATTGAGTATCTTAAATATTACATAATCCATGATGAGTGTGTATGTATTAAGAACTGTGTCGGCTTATACAGTAGATGCATTACGGTCGTTTCTTTGTCTTCTGCATAATCTTGATTGGCTCTGTTGTTGAGTGACGCATATAGCCACGCTCACTCCGAGACTAAAGCCCTGAATGCATAAAAAACGCTAGATGATATGATGTACAGTAATCTGGCTGAACAGATTTTGAGATTTCTGACCAATGTGCAGGTAAAAACTCTTTTTATTTATTTAGAATATTCCCTGGAAACAACAGAAGTACAATATGTGTAGAAATCACAGCTAATTATAGCACATGTAGGAACAAAAATGTGACTTAAAACGCAGCCCCTGTTTAGAATCTCTTCATAAACATAAACACAAAAAAAAATCTGATTTTATTGTACAAGTAATGCTATTAAAAGTAAAAATCAACTCAATTTTACTGAACTCAATTGAGTTTCATTATGACATTAGCGAGGCACACATCCACTAACTTCTCAAAGGAATAATGAAAATACAGCACCAAATAAGACATTAGCACAAAATATGGCTGAGCACATCACAAATATGTCAATCTAAACATATTAATGTGTTTCAGGACCTCACATTTATTGTGGTTTTATTTATTTATTTTTTTTATTATTATTTTTTTACTTACGTGTCTGGTGAAGAAGTCATCCACCTCTTTCTGTACTTTCTTCTGACACTCTGGGTGGATGGCCAGCAGGTAGCAGGCGAATGCAAGAGTGTTACTGCTTGTCTCATAGCCAGCAACGAGGAAGATGAAGGCCTGGCCTATAATCTCATCCTCCGTCATCATCCTTTTCTGCTTGCTGGGTTTTGACGGCTCGTGGCAGCTTTCTTCATTTCCGTCAGCCACAACTTGCTCATCTGCTTGATTCACTACATCGAATTGATCCAAGGAGGCAAACTCCTTACTGCTCCTCACATCCAGCATTAGCTGCAGGAAGTCCCTTCTTCTCTATCAAAGTCATGGGAAAAGGTTAGGACAAGAGCGTACTAGAGGAAGCACAATACTGTATGCTGAAAATGCTAGGGCAAAACATATAGGAAAAAGAAATACACTTTTAGGTTTTACAGAAGGTCATACAGTCAGGTTCAAAAGTTAGTACCCCATCTTATAATTGTTTTATTTGTGTAAAATCATAATTGAGAGAATCTGATCATAGCTGGTCTTAGTATCAGCAAATACAACCTCAGATGAACAACAGCACATAGCATTTTTTCACCCTGTCATTATTTGTATAACAAAAATGAAACCAAAAAGAAAAAACAACATGTGCGGAATACTGAGTAACCACATGAATTAATAGCATGTACAGTAGATCCACCTTTAGCAGCATTAACCTGAAGCAATCGTTCCCTTTCTGACTTTATCAGTCTCACATCGCTGTAGAGGAATCTTGGTCCATTGTTCTTTACAACATTGCTTTAGTTAATTGAGGTTTTTGTGCACTCGCATATTCACAGCTCTTATGGTCCCACCACAGCATTTCAGTTGAGTGGAGGGGTGGACTTTGACTAGGCCACTTTTGATTCCATTATTAGTGTATCGTAGACTTACTTTCGCATGACCCAAGCTTTGGCTGTCGGAGAGATGGCCTCACATTTAAAACATCCATCCAGAAGCCTTGTGCTTTTTTCAGACTTCAGGCGTGTTCTTTTTAGACAGAAGAGGCTTTCTCCTGGCAACCCTTCCAAACAAACTGTACTTGTTCAGTCTTCTGCCAATTGTGCTGTTATGGACTTTAAAATTGAACATGCTCAGTGAGGCCTGTGGGGTCTGAGATTTAACTTTAAATTTATTTTTATTTCTCTGAGCATTACACCGACTGACCTTGGGATGAATGGGACATCCACTCCTTGGAAAATAGACAACTGTCTTAAATGCTTTCCACTTAAAAACACTAAATTGTTTGTTAATGGTTTCATAAACTTTTCCAGATTGAAGTGCAGCAACAATTGCTTGTCTAAGATCACTGTTTATGTCTTTTACTCTTGGCATTTTGTTAATACACACCTGAAAGCTCCAGACCCGCAAACTGTCAAAACATCTGCTTTTATAGCGACCTGCACACCTGCTGATGATCAGTTAATCAAGGGCTGATGATAAGCAGCACATGGCTCCAGCTTACCCTCTTAAATCCTGTGGGAGCAGTAACGGGGTACTTAATATTTCCCGTATGTTTTTTTTTTTTTTTTTGGCTTCATTTTTGTTACACAAATAATTGCATGGTGAGAAAAGTTATATGTTGTTGTTCATCTGAGGTTGTGTTTGCCTAATACTTAAAGCCACTATGATCAGATGATTCTTATCATATTTATTTTCACAAAATCACTTAGAATTTTTTTTAATATGACTATCAAAAATTACCGAATTGTGTGGGTAAATCTTAACTATCGGTTTCAATCTCCCTGACTGAATAAGACATAGATGTACACAAAGAATTTGTGTGATGTGTCCACTGTTTGCCTTTAAACTGATTCCTCTCTCTGTAGCTGTAAAGTTTGTCCCCAAGTCCTCTTCACTTTGAGTTATAGCCCTACCAGATGTAATGCACTGTTTTCTTTAAGTCACATCTGGAAACTTTTACGCTGTTTTTGGTTCTTTTCAAACCTTGAAAAAACATGTCGAATGTCTCGTTAAAAAATACACCTTCAAACATGTAGAACTTGAGTCTGGTACTGGTCTTAAATATTGGTGCATTGATCCATCTACATATGATCTTGTTGTTGACAAAATTAATGTTTATGGTCATAAACTTTTTCCACGATGGTTGGCAAGACATTTTTCCTTCTTTAAGAAAACAGAGATTAATAACTATTGGCACAATGTGCAAATTAAATCAAACATTTAAATTAAAACCTTAGCCGTGAAATAAACATTTGTTTGTTCTTGACCATAAATCAGACTTGATTTCATTTTGAATTGACTTTACATTAACACCCTTTAAATTTGATCTTGGCCTTGACGTCTGTGGTCTTGCCTACAGCTCTAACCTCTTTTTTTTTGTCTTGTTTATTATATACCTGGACATCATAAGGCATAGTATAACTATATTTGAATTCAACTATATGCATGGCTGATTTAAATGCAATCCTCCAATGTTGTACTATACCTGACTGGAAGGCAATTCATCCCTCTGCTTTATTAGTTTCTGAACGCAAGTAGTGAAGAACTTGCTCATCTCTCTGGTTTCTTTATTTCTTATCAAACCACCCATCGGTCGAGCCAGGAACGGGAAAGCCACTAAGAGCACAAAGGACAACCACAAGGCCATTTACCAATATTCTTAAGTCATAAACACAAGGACAAAGGCATTTTAAATGAGACCTCTTATTCCTGCCTGCAATAAATGTGCTATATCTTTATACTGCCTTCATTAAAGTTCATATCAAATAGTCATTTATGGAGCTCCCTACATGATTTGACCTCAGCTGTTGAATAATTAAAAAGGAAATAATGGGCACTGAAGGATGTTTTGGATTAGATGAATGGCTAAATGTGACAATGTAACGTACTGAAGAAGACTATCAAGGGGTTGAAAAAAGATATGGAAAAGAATTTGGAGGCGTGGTGCACAAACGGGTCACTGGGGTTGTTCTGAGAGTCCACGTTCATGCCGAACGCCACACTCGCAATCACATCCATAGTGAAGGAGCCAAAACACCTGCAGGAAAATATTAATGACTTAATAACACAATCCTTTAAGCAGTATACACATCAATGATTTATTTTCTTTCTCTTTTTTTTTAAACGCTTTTTGCTGATGAGACCAGCTAGATGTCCATACTCAAAAATGTCAGATATTCCTATTCTTATGGAGACATTTGTTCTCCATTAGGATAATAACCCCCCCCCCTCCCAACACACACACACACACACACACACACACACACACACATATTGATACCTGTGGATGTTAAAGCTCTTTCCAGACTCTGCATAAGCCTGCAGGTTGTTCAGTAGTGTTTCTGTAGCTACATGGATAAGAGGGACCATCTGTGCAAAACACACAAACACTGAACTGTTACACGTCAAGCATTTTATTACCAGGGTTAAAACGTCACAAATATTAGTATCTGGAACTGAAACGGATATTATTGTGATTGCATGTCATATACACAAAAAAAGCCTCTGATATTGAAAAAGGGTAGAAATTTACTTAATTTGCAAAATTATTTACAAAAAATGGTAATAAATCTTCACACCCACTGGTGTAATTGCCTAAATGAGTTCTGGTTCCAACTCATCCTTCTCCTTTTAGTTGACCTCCTCTTGATTGTGCCAAATTCTTTCACATTTTTTTAAATGAATGTTATCAATGGTGCTCTGCAGGATGTCTAAAAAAATTAAAATATTTCTTATTACCAAGATGTGATTGATAATTTTTCTATAGCTGCTTGGTCTTCATGATGCTGCTTGTTTACCTCTAGGTATGTTCTGAGGTTACCCCAAAACAGATATACTTACAGCATACTGAGATCAACAAATACAATCAACTTGCACCAGAAATAATGCACGGATTTTACACCAACAGGTGAATACTTACAGAATCACAGAAAACTTTTTTTCTTTTCCTTTTTTTTAATGGTAAACAATCTTGTAAACTAAAAAATCCGTTCATTTTCAATATTATTAGCAATTTTATATAGATTTATATTAATAATACCAGTTTTATTTATATGGCACTTTTTTTGAACAATTGACATTGTCACAAAGCAGCTTTACACAATCAAAAGAATTATTTAAGTTTGTATGAAATGTGAATGAGTATGAATCAAAATGATAAGACTGTCCCTGATGAGCAAGTCGTGGACAACACAACAGTGGCAAGGAAAAACTCCCTGAGTTGGCAGTAGGAAGAAACCTTGAGAGGAACCAGACTCAACAGGGAACCCATCCTCATCTGGGTGATAACGGATAGCAGGGATTGATCTTCTTCCTACTGTGTGAGACTGGAAGTTCAGTATAATTGGAGATGTGTTTAAGTTAATATTGAGTCTAGTTTGTTATTGGAGGCTCAGGTAGACTATAGAAAACTCCAGTCCTGAACTATCAGTCAACTGCAGTCATGAGTCCTCCAAGAACGGCGGTCAGCATCAGCCGAGGCCAGGACCGTCTACGTGGAAAAGTGGAACCGTCCCCGGTCCTTTCACCAATTAAGTATATTCAACATTATAATACATTTAAGGGGTAAACACATATGCAAGGCACTATAAAACTGTCTTTTAGTCAGTGAGTACAGACAGTGCACTAGAGAAATGTCACACTACCCTGAGCAGTAGTCCTGGTGATCTCTCCCACTCAGCCACCCCCCCTCCCTCTTCCTATTCCTCAGCACTGTAGCTTTCCGCTCAGATGCCAATGACTGACACTGTGATAAGCCTCCATCTTACACCAGACCTGCCTATTGATCCTGCTCACTCAGAAGGAGAGAGATGAGGGTGCAAGCAGCAATAACAAAAAAGAGAAAAGAAAAAAGAATGGACAAAGGGAAAAGAGGGAGAGACTTGATGGTGCACTGAAGCAAGACCAGCTGACAAATCCTGAGTGGAGAAAGTGCAGGCTGACCTGAGCCATACTAATATCCTAACAATGGCTAGGCAATATACAATAGATTATAGATACCCTTTTCTGAGATATCACAAGTATCACAATACATTTTTTCCAAGATTTTCATTTGTTTTTATAACTTATTCTAAGCAGTTGATTTAAAGATAATGTTTCATCCTGTTTGAACTTGGTAATGCATTAGTATTAAACTGTTTTCTCTTGTTCACCTCTTATTATTTTCTGTACTTAATTTATAGACACTGAATGAAAGTTATTCGCATTACTGTTTTGCAGGCAGTTTGTTAGCAATCATTGTAATGCATATCATGAACCATAAAAATGACAAAGAACTTTTATAATATGATATTTTTGCCCTCAACCTAATCTTCTACAGAACCTTGCTACCTTATCTCACAGCATCCTGTGCCTATCAGCTATATTTACCTGAAGCAGAACATTTCTACTCTCCCTTTTTCTATTGTTGAAAAAACAAAAGGAACCAAAAACTCTTTCATAAATATTAAATTTGTATTATGATGAATGCTGTATTCAGAGCTGTATTAAGCCAATAGGATTAAAGGTCAATATCCTCAAGGGGAACGCTGCCTAAAAACTTATCATAAGCCATGACAGTGGTATTTTTTAAAGAACATGGATTTGAAATGAAGGGAAGAACATACAGACAGGTTAAGAAAAACACTACTACTTTGAAATTAAATATTCCTGCTGTATATATCCACTTGTACCGTACATACACAATGTCTTCTGTATAAACAAAAATGAAAGGAAAATATAATGTAATGTATACATTAGTATGCTGTTGCAAAGCCACTGTTGGCAATTCTAGCTAAGTAATTAGCCTAGTGCAGCACCGTGGGTGAATTTAGGGCCATTTCTTTTGGAAATCATCTTCAATTTACTAAGGTTATACCAGTCCTTCTGCTGGACACGCAATTTCAAAAAGTGTAATGAGATTTAAGTCAAGAGATTATCCAGGCCATGTAAGGCTTTCTTGAGTTATTTTTCCTGTATGTTTGGGATTGTTGTCTTGCAAAAATTCATCCTCTGCCCAGATTCCATATCTTTGATTATGAGATAAATTTACTCTTCAATATGTCCTATTACTTCTCGCCATTTATGTTCCCCTCAATGACATAGAATGCCCCATGTTTGCAAATCAACAATCCAATGAGATGATGCTGCCATCACCGTGCTTCAGTGTGAGTATGGTGTTATGGACTGCATTTAGCATTGCTGAATTATTGTTGTTTTATTTACCTTGTCTTTTATTCCACAAGAGTGCTTAGAATTTTTTTTGACTGACTTTTCTCCTACCATCTTTATAATTAGTCTGATAGAATGCTGTCCGTGAACTTTCTATACTATTGAACAAATTGTATTTAGGGTACCATTCAAGGTCTTTGCTACGGCTCTAAAGCTTTTTCTGTTTGTGTCGCTGAGAACTTTAGAAACCTCTGTAACCTTAACCATGATAGGTAATTTTTTTATTTTTGATAATAATTAAAAATAAATAAATAAAATAAACTTTATGATCATAAATGATAAACTTGATATTTATTATTTGAAGATACAATATTGTATCATTACTGTAATTATATTGTATTTTAAAGAGAATTATATCCACTGGAAATACAGTGTGTGTTAAAAAGGGAAAAAATAAAGTTTCCGAATACTAATTTCCCCCCACCTACGTTCCCTCATAGTCATAAAAGCCTTATTACAGATAATCAACATGCAGACACAAAACACTTACTTTGGTTCAGCGAACCGTAGACTAGTTACAATGTAGTTTAACAGCTTTTATGTGTTTCAAATGTCAGAGAGTCGTTCTGAGAGAGGGGCACAAAAACATCATTTTGAACTATTCAACTCTAATGTTACTGGAATACAAACTACTGAGCATTACTGACTTCAGCAATATACCTTTCCGGTAGCTAGTATTTTTTTCCCCTTGGTTTTAACTTGCCTGAGTGGCTTTAATTACAGGTTTACTGTTGCAGTACTTACAAGATGGTGGTAAAAAGTGAGCAGAGAGAATGCGGTTGCTGTGCATATAATGCTCATTTGCTACTTGTGAAATCTAACAGTACAATGGATGTTTTAAACACTCCATGTAGTCTTTTCGACATTGCTCTGAGATGCTTAATGTGATTCCCTCTGCAAGACACTGCTGTGTAGAGAGATGACCTGTCTGTTTAGATGGTATACCCTGAGAGACTCGGGCAGATTTAAATATTTATCATCAATTTAAAACAAAATCCTAAATAAAAAATAATGACCAGAAAATAATTACTATCCTATGGCCATGTGTATGCGCGTGTGGTGGAACAGGATGTGTGCATCAGATCAAATCAGTGCTGGTTTTGAAGGCAAATGATGAAGACTAGAGAAGCTGATGGAGGATGACAGGACCAGCGTCCTCTGTCTCTTCCTGCAACTTCCACACAACTAATGAAAATCAATACAGGATGCAAGACATCTTTGAATACGTCAAAGACCATGAGGTTGAACATTAACACTGCAACCATGTATTGTGTGTAAAAATAGTACATCTGCAACATGGGAGCAAAATGGCTGAGAACTCCTTCATTAGAGAAGAATATCCCGGCTTTAATAGTTGTGCATATTTACAGTACAAACCTTGTCAATGAACTATGAGGACAAAAAAACTAAACAATAACAGCAACATGATAAACGTATTGCTCATTATTAATTTTATTATTATTATATTAATATGATAATTGTAGGTCATACCTAGCACTATCTGTAAATATTTAAATAAAAAACACATTCAAATCCTTAAATAAATTGTTCTTTTGCTGTTTGAAATAATAATAAAAAGTATTCCATGATGTATGGTATGGTCAAGTACTGATTCTACTATACATTTTGAAAAATAACCTCAAACAAAGATCAGATACTCATACACTTCAATATTCATCATTTAAATTGCTTTTCTTTATTATAAACTTTAATATGTTAGCTCTGGTTCCACGTCATACAAAGCATGGTCAGGTCTAAAAGCAGCATGAGAATGAAAATAATATTCTGTTTGCTGTAATTAAATTAACAAACATGCTCTGCATGCCCGGACTCGGGTTTGGTGTTGACAATAAAGATGTTTATGAGGTCATTAAATATTTAGGACACTGCAACACTGTGGCCAGGATTTCACTCTCCCATGTTTTCTGCCCGAGAGACTGACGCTTGCGGTTTTCTCTCACTTGATGTCACCAACATCCAATGCCACCTTATCTGATATAGATCACAAGTCAGTAGGTTTACCATTTCATGCACATTAGGTAAGAGATATATTTTTGTTCAAATGCACAAAGATAGTCTGTTCTCCCCTCTTACAGGAAACAGAATCATCAGAGAGGCCTTTCTATAAACCACAACACCATAGTGGCTATTTATTTTGGTCATAAGGCTCTCCATACAAGAAAGTGAGCAAAAACTTAATTTGTTTGAGAATAACTAATGAACGTCAGGCATTTTCATTCCATGAACCCAACTAACCTGCCCCACAAATCACTCTAACGTCTTCTGGGCAGTTAACCTACAATTGCTTATGCCAGAGTTCCTGGGGTGTTTGAGACCAGTTGTGTTCCTTCCCAACTTAAAAAAAAAGGATTCAACTCACCAGATACGTAATTACCATGTTTAGTGGGTGTGTTATGGCAGGAAAATTACCAAATTGTGCTCAACTCTAGCCTTCCAGGACTTGATTTAGAAACCCAGGCCAAAGCCAGTAGCTTTATCTTTCCTTAGGTATTTCTTTTTTTTTTTTTTTTGAGAATCACTGGTTTATTGAAGCTGAGTCAATGTTTGTTTTGCTCTACTTCTGTCTCCTTTCATTCTTTCATACTTTTATTCATACCATTTCTTATTCTTGGCGAACTGACAGCATGTACTGGATCTGTTGTTGTTACCCAAGGCAGCCATACTGTTTGATTCAATCATCTTTAGTAACTACGTTATCCTAATGAGTAACTCTAATCATCTTCACACACAAATTCACACCTAGTATTATCAATCCCCTTAACAGCATGTTTTTTCAGAGCTGTGAGTAAATCAGAGAACCTAGAGAGTCAGATCAGTTCCATGATGCACAAATAAATGTCAAATGATTCACAAATGCATTCAGTAATCCACATATAAATATCACATCATCGACAAATGTATTTTTTGACTCCATTTATTTACAGACTGTTAAGCCTGCATTTACAAACCGCTTGAGGTTTATGAACATCCATGCATTGGGGTGTGGATTTTTAAAACTTCACAAGTGCGTTTATTTATTTTTTTAAAAAGGGCATTCCCTGCAGCCTATCAGATGTCTCTTACAATTTCAGCCAATCCCATGAACGTAAATTCTAGCTGATTACGCTGCATTATATCTGTACATTATATCTGTAATCGTTATGCAGTTTAGTCTATTTTTGATTTAATGAATTGAATCAAAGAATCAGGTTTTGATTCAGAATCACTTCACACTTTTAAGCATATTCAGGCAAATGTACTGTATATGGTTTAATATTGACAAATTCCTGAAATATTACCACAACTTTTACAGAAAATACAAAATATACTGCAAATACTAGTATTTTGCGAGTCTTGTTTCTTCTTATTTTGAATTTATTTTGGTTTGGTACAATACCACCACCTACTGGACTGGAGCAGAAGATTGGCAGGGGAAAAATATTAAAAATAAAAATAATATCGAGAAATGACATTTAAACAATCAGCAAGACAAGTTATACATAATTTCATTGTTTATTAGACACTTTAAGTTGTTCTTCATACTTTAAACCTATAAGAAATATAGCTGTTTGAGAAAAATCTGAGTGTACCTATGATTCACAGCTCTGGGAGGAAAACACAGCGAATAACTAGTAAAACTGTCTAATGCATATTGAGCAAAGTAACAATAATAAGTTTATGGCTGCCACTTGGTGTCCTTTCTCTGTATTTGATTAGCCATGTGTAATTCATGGACTAAGTCCCAGAAAGAAATGATCTGCCAGTGTCAAGCAACCATATACTGCAATAAATGTTCATAAAATTTTGGCCAGTTGTTTAGTCATTGTGGTCGTATCTGCACTATAGTTCCTAGCAACAGTGAGTGAATAAATAACATATTGATGTGATTGGTCATTATACAAATACCTCTACACCACATATCATCAGATATCCTTCTAACAAGAATCCTATGTTAAAATTTTATACCAGCAGTTTAAATAAGAATATTCTGCCACAGCCACTACAAAAGACTTACTAGTATTCTGCAAACCAAAATGCAAATCAAGCACTCCATAAGAACCATACTATACTGTACTTCATTACCACTGTGTGTTTTGTGTGTGTGTGTGTGTGTGTGTGTGTGTGTGTGTGTGTGTGCGCGCGCACATTTGAGTATTAATCTAATCCCTTATAATGAAATGTTTAAATCATAACAGTCAACACAAAGCATTGCTGATGAAAAGACTGATGCTAAAACTACTTTATATCTCAAAAAGTGAAATGATCTACACTTTTGTTCCAAACCAATAATCATGTTTAAGTAAATACACTCCCTTCTTCAGTTACGGTGTCATTAATCAACATTTCTCAATCTGATTTCACACATCGCAGATTTTAATAACCGAAATGGTGACGGAATTGATTTGAAAACACAGAAGTGGTGCGAGAGTTTACCTCTTTCATCTTGGCTGCGCTGAAGGTTGGTGTGAGGATGCTGCGCACTCGTTTCCACTGTTCGTCCTGTAGCATAACAAGACTGTCCGACATCGGCTTTGCAGCCATATCTAATACCTAAATAATTAGAAAGACAAAGATGATGATGAATATCATATCACTGTTTCAGTTTTAGTCCATATCCAGCACATTAAAGGTAAGCTTTTGTGGTTTTCAGACTAATCAGTATCTGTAACTTGTAACTATAAAACAATGGAAAATGCATTACCTTATAAGTTATGTACAGTAGAAGACTAAGGGCAGTTGTAGAAATTAATAAATATGTCAAATATTTTAATAAAATAATGAAATTTCGCTTCCAAGTAGTGCCACAGAAAATCAGCCGCTCTATCATTAGGACACTGCACAGCAAAACTGGACACAGTTTTCCAACCAAAGTAGTCAATCAAAGGAAGATGACTCATCTGTTGGCATCTGTGAGCTCATGTATGCAGAAGAGGGCAAATAGCACATTCCTATGAGTGTGTTTGCTGACCTGTAATGTAGCATGAGCAAAAGTTGAAAAAGTCATGGTGGCTTGTATCATATGTCTTGGAAGAAGCATGTGCTACTGTATGCTTCACCCTCTCCGTTTGGTAGATGCTAAATGTTAGTGAAGACGGATAGAAATTGGAAAATGACCAAATTGGTGGAAACAGATATAAAAAAAATAATAATAATGGCTTCCGAGTGGTGTAACATAATTGCGTTTGCTCTATCATACTGAGATCACGAGTTTGATTCCTGTGTGACGCTACAGTTATCCATAACTGGGAGTCTAGAGAGCACTTTGGCCGTGCACTCTATGGGGGGCAGGGACGGCATACCTGCGCTCTCATATCAAACACAGTGACACTAGTTGATTATGAGTGTCTAACGTTGAAAGATGAAAAGATGCAATTGGCTGGCGTTACGTGTCTTGCAGGAAGAATGTGATAGCTTTTGCCCTCCCTGGTTGATAGCTGTCATGTTGATGGACGAGAGGACAAATGAGAAAGGAGAAACATTGGGGTCTGAAGAATCCCCGCAAAAAAAAAAATAATAATAATAATAATACTGGTCTTATAATAAGACAGGTATAAGATATTCTTACCAAAGCTGTTATTGTGTAATTTCATTTAATTTATACTACACAATAATGTAGAACGACAGTTATAATTATTTATGATTTCCCAAGAACACATAACTAACTTGATTATGAATCCTATAAATTTACAAGATTAAGTGTTTAAACAAAATGTTCTATAAAAATACTTTTATGATTGCTTAACATCTCTCCTCATACTTTCATTATAAGTAAGATTCCGAGTAGACAACCTTTTCCTCTTCTTCAAGGAATTTCTGTTTGTGGTAATCACTAATACACTACAGAAGTGGTGAATAACGATTATCATGAAAAACGCCAGACAATTTGAGGAACCCAAAAAAACGGTCAGACATTCTTGTCTCTCTTCTGTAATCTATTATTGCACAATTAAAAGATATTTTGAAAAATAAAGTCATATGAGATCTAGTCTAATGAGTTAGAACATAGTGGTAACAATCCTGTGCTAGTAAAGACTGCAAATTCCACTGTGGGGCCCTTGGAGCGGTTGATTTAGAAGTGGCATGATCTCAGTCATTTACAGAAAGCATTTTTCAAGGTTCTGTATGACTTTGAAAGCATTCTTCTGAAGCTGGTTTGTCTGAAGCTTGTTTTTTTTATTATTATTATTAAAACTGAATTTACTTTGACTGCTGTGGTTACACAGCCTGATTTAATACGGTTAATTAAAGCAATTGTCCATCTGTTCGTCCATGTCATGTTTACACTGTGAAAATAAAGATAACTGAGAGCAGGCTCAGCTCTACAGAGGACTGAGTACATTTTTCTAAATGTGGGTGTGTATCTGGTGAGGGAATGTCGAGTATTTATTTGTGCACACAGAAGCCAACATGTTATGTTTGTTTCTGGGCTGCCATGGTGATCCGCTTTATGAGTTTTCTCCTGCTGTCTGTCACAGATGGTGTGTGTATCATGAGCTTCTTGGTAAAATTTACACACACACTCTTACCGCACTGACCACCGGTCCCAGACCACAGTGCACTGCAGGTCACAGGCTGAGATATGATATGAAGATATAAAGATATTTATAAACTACTGGGGTTTCATACGTTGTGAGGCACATGGTCTCAGTATTGATCTGCTCCTGCTGTCATCTTTACATTACCCAGAAGGCTCTGCATCCAGACCCAGGTTACCTCAGAACCTGACCTTTAGCTTTGATAAATAAGTCATGTGATCATTAGTGATGACCACAGTGGCAACGTGGGGTTGAAAGTGCCGTGGTGCCAGCTTTGCTTACTGTGATGTTTCACTGTCCACACACAATTATTGATTCTTCCTCACAGAAACACACACACTACCTGTACAAAGCAGAAATTACTACCAAGATGCTGCTTTGTGTAATAAATATGTTTAATCTGAAAAACTAATAAACAACACTATTCGGCATTCCTTTATTAAGCTAGTTAATTAATCGAATTAGCCAGATATGGCTAAACTGTGCTTAAATATCTTGTTATTTTGCAGAAATAAATTCCTTTTTTTTTACCTACAATATGGTCATTAATTATTATATTATCTATCTTATTTTACCACAGCTAACAATTTGGTTAGATGCCGCTTTACCACAGAATGCTGTTACAGTAGCTAGCTAGTTAGCTAAAAACGTGTTGAGCTAATGCTAGGTCTCATGACCACTCTGTGTCCTCTCATGTTCCGGAATGGTAAGATTCAACTTGTAGTTCTGAAATTTAATTCCTGGTTTCAGTCACAACACTATATATTAATCCAAAGCATCATCACAAATGTTTCAGTTCAGTCAGAGGAACCTGGGTAGTGAAAATATTTCTCTTTCAAAGTTTTTCATGAGTAAGTTAGCTGTTCAAATCAGCTCTGAGACAACTAAAGTAAGTTTAATGTAAGGTTAAGGGTAAAACTTTTTTAATTCATGGTTATTTACTGCATATTTACCAACAACTGTGGTGCCTGTATAACTGCAGTAGATTAGTCAAGCTAGTGAAGGAGGCACTCTGAAAGCTTTACATATGTAGATCTAATTATAAAGCTCAGTGAAAGTGGCATTTATTATTATTATTACTGAGCAGGTGTTGATTTAGAAACATTAACACCAGTTCATCACCAACTATTTATATTACATACACCTAGTATATTTCTGTGTTAACTCATACTGGTGCCTACTACAGGGCCTCACTTTTTGAAATGATGACGAAAGTCTGCATGCGTGCATGTGTGCGTGTGTGTGTGTGTGTGTGTGCATGTGTGAATAGCAAGTATATCACACTCACCATTCTGTTTGGGAACTTATTAAACTCCTTCACCATAATATGTCTGAGCATGTCAGGGTCAGCTATCACCACCACTGGGCGTCTGGACATGTAATAACTATAAACAGAGCAACACAGACACATAAGCATCCACACACATGCAGAATAAATTAATTTATGACAAACAAAGTGCTGTTTGTGACAATCACTCACATGTCCTCTCTTTTGCTCTTTGCTCTTTCTTATGCACACACAGACACAGCACACAGACATAAGCATATCTTTCTCTCTCTCTCTCTCTCTCTCTCTCTATATATATATA
>JAQMYJ010000038.1:10520073-10557028 GCA_030014305.1 Clarias laeviceps
ATGGCCGACTTCAAAATGGCCACCATGGTCACCACCCATCTTGAAAAGTTTTCCCCCTCACATATACTAATGTGCCAGAAACAGGAAGAATCACCAACCATTCCCATTTTGTCATGTCATGGAACTCACAGTCCTCTGTTTTTTATTGATCATATTGTAATAAAGCATATATTCAAGTTTGCATATAAAGGCATGTTCTTGGATTTTCTCTCCTCTAAATGTTGATCTCATTTCTATTAGCCCTTTTTAAAAATTAGAATCAGTTCTCCATAGCGACGGTACAAAATAAAGCATTGTTATTAACCAATGTTGGAAACAAAAGTTTAAGGGGAAAATGTAAATAACTTAAAAGCTCTACTCCATATTATCATCTGATTATCGTCTAGTCACGTGGTATGGATAAGACGATAAGCAAACAGGACTTTATTTCACTTATTTAAGAAATACTAAAGTATTTTATCTACCTTCATCTACTAGATCTTTGCTCAGACAATAACATTTAAAGTAAACCAAATCAGCTCTGTACTTACATAACTACACATTCTTCACTCAGAAAAAGGAGCTCTATCTTTGAAAGGCCCTGTCTCTTAACAATATCTTAAAAGATACTAATTTGCAAACATCTTTGCCTAAACATTTATTGACTGCCAAATCAACTGCCCTAAGATTTGCATTACTGTATATGCCCATTTGCCAGTACAGAAACTATTTGCAAATTCCTATCTAGTTTAATCACGCATACAGTACACTCACCAGCCACCTCAAAACGAACATCTGTACTCCTGCTTATTAACAAACTTCCCCAATCAGCCAATCATTTGCCATAACAACAATACATAATATGTACCTCTAGATCAAGCTTCACAATTTACAGTATGGTAACATTAACCATCAGAATAAGGAAAATGTGATCACATACAACACTCTCTAGAGTTTACAAAGAGTTTACACAGAATAATAGGTTTGAACTGCCAGGCAGAATATATTAACTGATATAATTACTCCTTACAACCATGGTGAGCTGAAAAGCATCTCAGAACACACAACATATTAACACTTGAGGTAGAAGGGCTACAACACCAGAAGACCACATCAGGATCCTGTCAGCCAGGAACTGGAATCCCAGTCTATGGGAGATTTTTCAATCATAAACTGTCCAGGTTCAGTGAATTTTTGGATTTGCTTTTCTAGTCAACACGGCTGAAAAGAGTGGTTATCTGAGTTACCATAGCCTTCCTGTCAACTCACACCAATATGGTCATTCTTGACAGACCTCTTTCATCAAAAAGAGATTTTCTCCCACAGAACTACAGCTCACTAGATGTTTTTGTTCTTCATGGCATTCTGAGTAAACTCTAGAGACTCTGTTTTGTGTGAAAATCCCAGAAAATTCACAGTTTCTCAAAGACTCACACGGTGCCTTCTGGCACAAACAACCGTGCCACAGTCACTAAGTCACTGAGATTACGTTTCTCACACATTTTTATGTTTGATGTGAACTTTAACTAAAGTTCTTGACCTGTATGTCCATGATTTTATATACTACACTGCTATATGGTTGGATGGTTGAATAAATGCATGAGTGAGGCATGCATTTACTGTATGTGAGGCGTTCCTGTTAATGTGGCTGCTAATGTGTGTGCTCTTTAAAGAGGCAGTAGATTTGAAGCAGAATATAATGGGTTATTTCTGTAATCTAAAGGGCCCAAAAGTAAAAGTAAGCTAAATAAAGTAGTTAAACTTTAAAATAAGTTCCATGGACCTCCTCAGCATCTTTTTTTCAAGGGGCTATTAAATCAAACAGGCACTTTTGAGTGTGCAGAATAACAGAATACAGTTATGAAAGAAAAAACTACCTTTATTTCTCTATATAATCCCCTGATACACTAATGCACTGATACACTAATACACTTTTGCAGGACAATGTATGACCCTATACTGCCCACCACACCACTCTGTTAGGGGTTATTACCACATCCCCTGCATAGTCCTGACCTCGCTCCAAGCCATTTTGACATGTTTGGGCCGTGTGAAGCCAGCGTTTCAGACATGAAGTGGGCGGTTGATCATCGCTCCGGTCTACTAAGAAACCATAATGGTATCTAAGCACTAGTGAAAAACTGGGATAAGTGCATTAGTGTACTGCACAATCAAAAATGCCTGATTTGATTTTGACAGCCCTCATATTTCTTCATGACCATTATATAAATACATACAAGATGTATTTCTGAACTAGGTTACAATTGACATTATACAGTATATAGTCCAACTTTAGCTTTGGATTAAAACTCATATGGGTGGTTTGTGATTTTCACTACTGTAACTACATTTAACAATTTTGAGCCTTCCATCTATGTTCTACAGACCCCTGAGGGTTCACAAATCCCGATTTGAGAGAACTGCTGAATTTGATGCTGAATTTCTTGGGAACCCAGATGTCCAGCACCAATGCCATGGCAGTAATCTCTTTAAACATGCAATTTGTGGCAATCCTTGCCTTCACACTGGGAAAGGAAGCCTTTTAAAAATATGCGCAGTCACTGGCATCCAGCCAGACACTTAAACATGAAAATGTCTTGCAAATGAAAACCTTCATTCAGCACAAGACGAGCTGTTCTGCTGAAGTGCTGAAAATTTTTGAAAGATATGTTTTTGTTAACTTCAGTTTTCCTAAACATTGATAAGCGATCCGAGGCATACATATGTGAGAGTGCTTTACTGTGATATACTGCATATTTCAGTGTTCAATTTTGAAATGCACTCTCAGCCTGTTGGATTACTCTGACTGAAAGCTGTAGTAATGTCTCCTGACATATATCCCTGCATTTCCGACTTAGTGCCCTGTTTTCTGCTCCGGGCACTAAATCTAAATCCACCCCCCACCTCTCTCTCTCTCTCTCTCTCTCTCTCCCTCTCTCACTCTCTCTCTCTCTCCCTCTCCCTCTCTCTCTCTCTCACTCTCTCTCTTAGTTCCTCCACACAGCTCACATTGAACACAGGAAGCCTGGTGCCTCCTTTGCTTCTTTGATCTCTTCGGAGCAGGCAGTGGTATCAAACACAAGCTAATCTCGCTGCCCATCTCACTGCCCTGAACTAAATCAAAACACACTAAAAACCCTGTGAGCTGCTCTCACTTCTTGATTATGAAAGAGTCCAGCATGGGGCATAAAGGCACGTATGTTGCATACAGTCACGTGACTGTTCGTTAGAACGGCAGGTACTTTTCAAAGAGGGACAAATAAATATTTTGATTCAACTTGAACACTAGAGAAAGAGGACAGATAATAATGAATGAATGAATAAATGAATGAATGAATAAAGGTCTACGTGTAAAGAGGAGGGATGGAAGCAAGACCATCTGTATGAAAAGAAGTGCCGTGTTCTGCTCAGTAGCCTGAAGCTTTATATAAAATGTGCTGCTGTAGCTTTAAAGCTCTAAGAAAGGGAGCAGTTTAGAGAAAATGGGCCACTTGCCTAAAGCTAAGTTTGTTGGTTATTGTAGCATTAGATTTCTGCGAGGAAAGAAGGAGAGAAATCATTTTAAGTGGGTTCAAAAGAAAACAAACGACTTAATAGCACAATTAGGGTTGATACACTTTTAGTTTCTCGAAGATGTTCAGGGTCATTTTTGTTCTTATACCATAAATGCACTTTCATTACGATTCTATAAATTATAGTTATAGTTATTAATTCAGTACAAATCTAAATGGCTGAGGTTTGTTGCACAAAAACAAAATGTCTCTCTTTTGGACTGTAACGAGATAATGATTTATAGATAATGTAAAAGAAGTGTCAATTGCTTTTAATTGACTTACCCGCATACACGGCCATACTTCTTGACCAGGGCCTTCTGACCATTGAAATAATCCTAAATGCAAGTAGGAAAATGCAGAGTTACAGTCTGTTACAAAGGACACACACAAACATATTTCCAAATTTAAAAAAAAAATGCAAGGAATGTCATTTGACCACATATATTCACCAAGAAAAAAAAGAATGCATTACTACTGATGAGGCATTTTTGCTCTTTTAGAGTCTGCGTTGCTTTAAATGCTACCCAGCTCAACCCATTTGTTATATGAGCATTACAGTTGATTGACACTTTAATAAATCTAACATCACAACCATTGAAAAAGATCCAAGATTAGTGTGTGCAGGTTTATATGTGTGTGTGTGTGTGTGTGTGTGTGTCCTCAGTCACCTTCTGAATTATTTTTCTGTTTTCTTAACCAAAGTGTTTCTTTAAGCAACCTCATCATGTAATATCTAATACATACTATGCATTGACAAAAGATCCAACTACCACTGCTCTGTTGGTTTGTATCACAGCGCGGTAAGAGTTAGTGATGATAATTAGCATTTTAAACACGCAGACCTTGTGAGATTGAATATAGAGGAAAACAAATGAGGAGTTGAAAAAAAGCCAGCACAAAGAAAACCACATGGAAAAAAAAGAGGGAAAGAGAGTGCAATAAAGAGACAGAGTTGAACATGAACTCTTTTTGTTTTCAGTTCTAAGTGGGTGGCCAGTTTTATGCACGTACACACACAACAACCAGAGAGTATTTAGACTCATATATGTCTCTCATGTTGCCATGTCGTTTAGTCTGCTTCCACTAATTGCCTGTTATAACATGACTGATATAACTTACTTTTTTTTCCACCAAGGTCAATGTGTGCTCTCATAAAGGCTTAAATGCTTGTGTACGAAAAAAGAGCAAAGCATATAAAGCGTGTGTGTGTGGGTGGAGGAGGGTGTTCTAAAAAAAAAATCATAATTTTTGAAAACATTTCTACAGTACAGTACAATACAGTAGATTTACAAAGAATTTCCTACAAATACAAGTGTTAGATAGATACAGTAGATAGATAGATAGATAGATAGATAGATAGATAGATGTCATATATTAATACTTAATATGTAATAATGTAAATCAATTTAGTGTTATTTTTTACATTAAAAGACTGAAAAAAATACAAAAAATCTGTAAAATAAAAAAGGTAATCAATTTGGATAATTAACAAAATCAATATATGCATTTAAAATATGCTAATATCCACACTCTCTCAGAAAAGTGCAGTGTCTCATAATTTATCAAATATTTATATATAAATATACGCACTATATTGGCAAAAGTATTCACTCAACCATCCAAATCTTTTAATTCAGGTGTTCCAATCACTTCCATGGTTACAGGTTTTATAAAATCATGCACCCAGGCATGGAGACCACTTCTACAAACATTTGTGAAAGAATGGGTCGCTCTCAGGAGCTCAGTGAATTCCATAGGATGCCACCTGTCATCCAGTTGTGATATTTCCTCGCTAATAAATATTCTACAGTCAACTGTTACTGGTATTATAACAAAGTGAAAGCGATAGGAATGACAGCAATTTAGCAATTTACCATGAAGTGGTAGTCCATGTAAAATCACAGCGCGGGGTCAGTGGATGCTGAGACACATAGCGCAAAAAGGTCTCCAACTTTCTGAGTCAATAGCTACAGACCTCCAAACTTCATGTGGCCTTCGGATTAGCTCAAGAACAGTGCGTAGAGAGCTTCATGGAATGGGCTTTCATGGCAGAGCAGCTACATCCAAGCCTTACATCTCCAAGTGCAATAGAAAGAATTGGATGCAGTGGTGTAAAGCACGCCGCCACTGGACTCTAGAGCAGTGGAGACTTGTTCTCTGGAGTGACGAATCACACTTCTCTGTCTGGCAATCCGATGGACGAGTCTGGATTTGGCACTTGCCAAACCCCAATCTGACTACATTGTGCCAAGAGTAAAGTTTGATGGAGTGGGATTATAATGTGGGATTGTTTTTCAGGAGTTGGGCTCGGCCACTTAGTTCCAGTTCCAGGAACTCTTAATGCTTTAGCATACCAAGACATTTTGGACAATTTAATGGTACCAACTGTGTGGGACCATTAAATTGGGGGCGGCCTCTTCCAACATGACTGTGCACCAGTGTACAAAACAAGGACATGAATGAGCGGGTTTGGGTGGTAGAACTTGACTGGCCTGCACCGAGTCCTAACCTCAACACAACACCTTAGGGATGAGTTAGAGATGGGACTGCGAGCCAGGCCTTCTTGTCCAACATCAGTGTCTGATCTCACAAATGCGTTTCTGGAAGAATGGTCAAAAATTTCCATAAGCACACCCCTAAACCTTGTGGAAAGCCTTCCCAGAAAAGTTAAAGCTGTTATAGCTCACGTTACTCAAGTTCATACGAATGTGAAGGCAGGCGAGCAAATACTGGCAATATAGTGTGTGTATAAATATATACATATGATGAGGAATAAATTAGCTTTTTTTTTTTTGAAAAAAAAGTGAAGGAAAGAGTAAGAGTAACACACACACACAGTCCTGATTTTGTATGCATGGCAGCTTGTGACTCTGCCATCTCTGAGCTAATGAAGGAGCCGAACAGCGCTGGCAACATGCCCTCTGCCCTCCCCTTTCCTACCCAGAGATGCTAGCCAGTGCCATTCCCTGGTGGGCATTAGGCAGTGATGTGTGTGTGAGTCCATTCCTCAGTAAGCATTAAGCAGTGGGGTGTGCCCTTTTGTCCTGATCTCGTCTCTCCAAGGCTCTTATTACTGTTCCATCATTCGGAAGAGACGAGGATTTGTGCATCTGTGCATGTGATGTTTATATCCATGGGAGTCTGATGCGCATGTGTGAAGTAAGTGCCTGCATGTATGTGTGCATGTATACATGCATATGTGTGTGTGTCAGCTAGACACCGAACAGAAGACTGTGCAGCATGGCTAAACTCAAATGAATGGCTCTCTCGCTGCAATCTGCCAAAGGCCTAATTGAGGATTCATCACAGATGGGTAAGATCAATAAAGCCAGCCTGACTGAAGCAGACAGGCCACATTGGAAAGTTGGTCCTATCGGAATTTTCTTAATCCTAAAAGATTAGCCACGTTCACTTGTTTTGCTGGCACAACTGTTTGTCCTTGATCTTGCCTAAAAAAACTTTACTCATATTTTTGGCAATCTCACTTATAGCTTCTCACACATTTAAGTGGCACACGGCGTGAATACTGTGACAGCTCCTGCGCACAGACCTCAATAAAATCTGGAAGACAAAAGAAGGTGCGCTGGAGTGAGAGTGATGTGCATGTGCTTTCCGTACAATCTGTGTCTGTGTGTCTGAGAGAGAGAGAGAGAGAGACAGAGAGAGAGAGGGAGAGAGAGAGATGATGTTTGGAGCTTTAAATGGACCTAACATCACCTTCATAAGTGTTATATTTCATAATGGAGGGCATTTTACTAATGTGCTTTTGTTGGTTTTAGTGCGTGTGCATGTGTATGTGTATTTGAGAAAGGGAGTCTGAGCAAGCGATAGAGAGAAAGGAAACATACTGTACTAAAATGAAAAAGATGTTTGACTTTTTTCCCTTGTTTTCTTCTCATCCTATCTCTGTTTGCTTTACACAGATCTGTTTTCTTTTCCAGACATTCAGTCATTTAATAAGGATCATTTATTTTACCTCGATCACATCAGGGATTGAAGCTGAAAATGCACACTTTCTAATGTTTCTTTATTTAATATTTTCATTAATACTTCTGCAAAAACTTGCATTACCTTTAATCAAACACTTTTTTCTCTCTAAACACTTTTTCTCTGAAGCTAAATTCATCCAGAATAATATAAACCTTATAAATATTGATCCATGTTCAAAAGGTTTGGGGAAAACTACTACCTACAGTATTTCTATCCGCAGCTGTGCTATTACTGTGTCGCCTGCTATTGCACAGTATTCATTATATCAGCAGAGGTAACCCGAAAAATTTGGCATGCAAATAGCAGAAGACATGGTTGAGATTTTCCCTAGGATACCCTCTCAACTCAATACAAGCCATTCTGCAACCCAAATGCACTATCCAGAAAGAAAAAAAGGATGGCAGAACAAATTCCAACAGCTTTAGTATTCAGCACAGATCACTGCTGTTCTGTGTATGCTACTAAAAAACCCAGGAGGTGGTCCAACATCTTATTGGACCAAGTGTCATTCATGCCAGCGATGGTTCCGTGTGTTGTGCCCGGGCATAGCAAATAATCAGTCTAAAGAAGCACAAAGGCCTCGGTGACTGTGGAATTTGTGCAATGAATGCTTATGTTCATAACATCACCACACATATTAAACAAGTGAAACAGTATTTTACTTAATGTAGAAAGATGCTTGATTAACAAAAACCTTGCACAATAGTACAAATGTGTTTATTAGAGTGATGAAAAGTAAAAAAGTAAAAGTCCCTAGTAACCCTTTGGATATTGCTGTGGTTGAATTATATTTATATATACAAGGTGACACAGGATAACGGGAATTTTTGAAATGCGTATCGGTAGCCATTAGCAGGTGGTAGCACTGCGGGTTAGTGACATTTAGTTAAATATGCTTTAGTATTTCTACAAGTTTTAGGTTTCAATTACTATGAATAAAATTTATTTCTTTTATCACTTCTAGTTTTATTGGGTTGTAAAAAAGTTCCCGTTTCTTTGTGTCACCTTGTATATGTTCTTAAAGGTTGTTCTGCTCAACCTTCCAGTAGGGCATTTTAAGTCACTAAACCATATTGAAAACGTGTTAAACTTAAACTGATTGAGGTACCACTCTGTTGAAGTATGCTATCCTAAAAAAGTGGATCTAATACCCGAAAACTTTTACCATGAAGTGACATCTCAACCATTTGGAAGAGACCTACAGTATACTGGGGTCTGTTAAAAATACAAACTTTCATTGTCATTGTTCTCAAGGAAACAAAATTTGGAAAGAAAATTTTTTAGTTGATTTTTTATGAGGTTGTTAAAAGCGTAAATGCAGTTAATGAGTGTGTAATGAGTATGAAATGTAAAAATATTTGATTTACTACAGGTTAGGTTAAAAATTTATTGGTAGATGGTGCCTCTTTCAGTGGAATCGGACGATGCTAGAAGTACTTCGGGCCCAGACGCTTGAAAAAGGCGAACATATTTCATACTTCTGCAAAACCTGTAAACCCGTTCAGAACTTTATATAGTAAAAAAAAATAGTATATTTTGATTTTTCTTGGCACTTTTTCCTCTTGGTTGATTCTGTGAAGGTGCTTTATGTTACTGTCTATAGTTAAAAGTGCCAAAACTGAATTGAATAAGCACAAAGGATGCATGCTATTGCTCTATTACTGCTCTGTGCTTTCCTTCCTTTTTTTGCTCCCTAAAGTATCATCACTATGATACTCAGGGTCGGTTTGTGCTCTGGCTTACTGTCGGTACTAAACACACACACACACACACACACTGCATCCTTCTCACACATGCTAGACCTAAAAGATCTGGTCTGTAGAACTAGAATTTAGCTATAATGAGACGGGGTAAACTTTGGCAGTATGCGATCACTATACACGCACACACACACAAGCAGTAATTATGCTTGCTTCACCTTGAAAAATCTGTTTTGTAAAGACAAAAGTGAGGGAAACATGAACTGAAAGTGACAAGGGGAAGCAGGGATAGACAGCGATAAAGATATAAACAGACAAACAAACAGATCAATCTGAAAAGCTAAATCTGATGACCTATCTCGAAGCCAATTCCTGTCTCAGTGCTCAGTGCTCACCTTGAATAAGATTTTATGGCTTCAGAGGATCAGGATCTGTCTAGACTAAAACATTTAGGCTTATTTGTATTGTATAATCCTCTTTTGTCCAAAAACAAATGTTCAACATACATTAGTCTGAATAGCACTTTAAATAAGACTATTCTGCAAAGTTAAGACAGGTGTTGTGTTAAGAAGAGAGAAGAAAACAAAACAACAAAGCATGAAGAGGCAGTCTGGTTTCAAAACCAGAGCGATAGAAAGGTAAGGAGAGCCATAACGTCAGGTCATCCAGTCCAGCATGGCTACCTGACAGGAAAATACTGACGTGTGAATGTAATCAGGCCCAGAGCAGGAAAGCATGGTTTCATCCGTAACTCCCCAACGTCTGCACATCACCCTAGTCGAAATTATCTGAAGGTTATGACTGGGTTTGACGTCAGGTTTGGATGCTGTTAGAAAAAACCCTGACAATGTTCAAACCACACAACCAAGGCAGAAAAAAAGTGTTGCCTCACTTGAAAACATATGTGTTTTAACATGTGCATGTTTTATTATAGCAATGACTCTAGCTTACTTCTACATATAAATGTCTTGCTTCCTCAGAGCCTGAAGTACCGATGCCTTCCCCGACATCTTTCTTATATTATTCAATTCATCATCTTTTAATGTGAGAGATCAGCGAGAAAATGCATGCATGACAGTAATGATCTTCCAGTAGGCTACATGTCGTATGCCTTCAACACACTGGCAACCTGAATAATGTTTTATGCACACAGCCCTGAAGAAAAACTTCCAAATATGAATTGACTACGAGGCCCGTTCACGTCAAACCGAGACTTAGGATGGAATTTCTAGAGCACGATGCCGTAAAAACCGATTGACGTTTACTGAAGACTTGAAGCACAGTATGGTGATGAGACTCTCAGGCCAAAGTAAAACATTTTAACGGTGCAAACTTTTTAAGGCCGTGCGTCTATGAATGACGATTCCGAACATCCAGTGAATGGAACGCATGACCCTTGAAAATAGACAGACAACTGATGGCAAAATGTAGAGATGAGATGCCATCTGTCTGTGCGAACTGTACACACAATCATTTATGAACACCACTTGCACATTAACAGTCATGACCTCCCTCCAAGTCATTTCCACATGTTTGGGCCATTTTAAAGGAGTTCCAGCGTTTCAGACGTCAAGCAGGAAGTCCAATCATGGCTCTGAGAAAACTATCTACTACTTGTCTACCCTGATGGTATCCAAAACTAGTGCAACACTTTGATAAGAGCATTAGTTTATCAGGGGATTATATAGAGAAATAAAGTTATAACTGTGTTCTGTTATTCTGCCTAATCAAAAGTCCCGATATGAACATCCCTTGCAATATTCAATATAGACACTCATCTTCCTTTTTTTTATTTTTATTCAACCTAAAATCAGCATTTTACATTACAAGGCACTCAGAATCATTACTGTTGAGTAATGAAGTGCAGTTACTGGGGATTTGGGTAGGTTTTTTTTTTTTTTTTTTTTTATGTCCAAGTTCTAAGCACTGTTTGAAACTGCAAATAGGCAGTGGAATGATTGCAAATTTTGCAGAAATTACAGGGAGGAGATTCAATTCATTACAACAGTAATCAGTTTCTAACAGCTAATTTACAATTTAAGGAGATTTTTGTGGAACACAGTGCTACAAAAATCCAGATTTCATACATGATTTAGAAATGCACTTCTTCCTGCTATGTTTGAACAAGAGTGAGTTGTTTTCTCATTTTACTCAGCTGTGAACCAAGGTTCAGCAACACTGACTCAGACTAAACCCTACAGTCTTCCCCAAAGTCTACTTGTATCCAAACAACTAAGGTTTGGTAAAAAAAAAATAATTTGTATGACATCGGCACAAATGTTTTGAAAGTGGTGTCCGAATTGTAAAATACACACTATAATATGCACAAATGTATTCCATTCAATTCATTTTCATGATTAATAAGTAGGTAGTATAATTAAGCTGTCCAAAAAAATTGAGATGTCTATGCCTTTCTTGGGCCACTCAATACGTTCTAGGGCAGAAGAAAAGATGGGGAAAAAAATCAAAACAAAAACAGCAGGGTGCCAACAATATACACTCAAATTCTTAATGGACATCATTTTCATTATAATGACTTATGCCTCATTAAGACAAGAGACATTTATACAGTGTAAATGTGAAACACTAAAAAGATGGGGTGTTCAGCTGTCACATGTTAGCTTCCTTCTGCAGAAGATATGACAAAGTGAGTACACTTACATGTCGAAACATCATCATGTTTCCCAAGAATGGAACTGGCTTGGGGTGTGGGATGCCATATCGCTGCAAGATCGAATAGGGGGAGGTGGAGTACCTGTAATAAACAGAAAACTATTGAGTCAAATGTGCTGTACTGTATGTTATTTACAGCAAGAAACAGTGTGAAAGAGACACAGATAATGACTGACACTTTGAATAAAGTATGAAGACCTGAAGCCATGCAACCCACCAGACAAACAAAAAGACAAAAAGTATTTTAAAAAATGCTCAATTATAAAAACAAGCTTCTTTTATTTGTGCACCACGAGCCAAATTAAAGCAATGAATCAATGTTATTGCAGATATAACACGCCTTTAATTGCATAGATGTTCTTTTTAAAAACGTTTTAGCATCATAATGACACATAAAAGGTCTGTGAGCTGAATGAAGCGCTGCATTTACTCGATATGTAGAGATATGCATCAGCACGGTCTTTGCTAACAAAACCAGTCCTCTAATTTAACATTACTATATTTATAAGAGGCAACAGATCAAGCTCCATTAAACGACTCCAACAAGTCAACTTCAAATACAGTGCTCTTGATATATGTAATAATATAATGACTACAATTGCTTCAAATACAACGAGGCCCTGTTGATCAGACAAGCACCTTTTTTTTATTTTTTTTTTTTACTGTAACCAACAAACTCCCATCAATCTCTCTCCCAATCTCCACCTCCACAGGAGTTCATTACCATTTTAATTGCCAGATTTGGCTGAGGAGGTTTTATCTGTGCTGTAGAAAAACTGAAACAGTAGCTCATTTTATGACACCTCGTTAATTACTCTGCGGCACTAGGCATCATAACAGACTACCCCACTAACGAATCAGGATGAATCACCAGTTCGCGCTGCCTATGTTTGGACTCAGATCCATTTTTCACAGATATATTCACCATCAGCTGCCAGACGCTGCCAAATATCCCACTGACAGACAGTCCCGATTCATTCAGCTCGTAATTACTTTTGGGCCGACGCAGGAATTCTGAAGGAGGTGTGTACGACTGGGCTTCGACAAGCAGTCGGAGGACATGCAGTAGAGACGATAGGACATTGCTGCCAGATGTTAAGGTTTGGGGTTTGGTATTTTGAAAATCATGAGTTCTGATTCTATTAAATTTCTTTTTAGGGAATGTTGGAGTTAGTAGGCATTTAAAGATGGCACACTGTGCCACATAATTGTCTGAACTATGGCATAGTCTGGAGCAGCAGGTGGGCTACGAATGCACAGCTGCGTGTAATGGTGAAAGTAAAACACTTTGCTGCTTGCTCGGCACTATCCTGTCAGATCGAATAATGGTGCATTCTTCAGCTGGCGTCTAAATTTATTATCTCTGTTGTAAGTTATACCATGAGTATATAAGCTCAAGAGATTTCATAAGCTTAAGAAGAAGTAGAAGCGATAAAACCTTTGAGGGCATATTGTGATCAAGTCCAATACAAAATCGAATGAATGTTTTCACACCTAAATTGATTATGTTCCAATAACCAGGTAATTTAGTACTCTTATTCACCAGCAATTTGAATTTATTAAAGAATGGCATGTAAATGTATCCTTTAATGCTAGGAAAAATCTAAAACAAGTTACATCCTATAATAACTTAACAATCGTTCTTTTACAAGACTGTCTTTTCATCCTACCAAGAAACTTCTCCATCATAAGGCTTCATAGGGTCTAGATCTAGACTAAATTTAATTTAGAAATGTAATTTCGATAAGCTCTTTCAAAACCTGAAACTTTAGAAACTGAACCTATTATAGAAAAATAACCCTTTTTTTTTGGCAATTTTAGTCATTTTTAGACTTTGGATCTTCAGAGGGTGTACAAACAAAAAACATCAGGAAAAAGAAATACTTCATGCTTTTTGTCCTTTTTCCATTTTTTATTGCCAAGGGCAATTAGATTTTACCCCTTATTCTGTCAAAGGGGCAACATTCGGATCTGAAAATTACTCCAACGCAGAAATGCCAAGACATGCAGTTCCCTAAATGACCACTGGATCCAAAAAAAGTCAGTCAATCCCCATAGACCCCCATGATAAATACATAACTTTAGAACAGAAATAAATATGCTTACAGGCTAGCACGAAAAACGTTTGGTCTCAATAGCTAGATTTTTCCGATTCATGACAAAAAATTCCCCTTACAGTTATTTAACTCATCAGTTAAAATTACATTAAGTCATAAAATCATGCATAATTAGGAACATGGCAAATTTGAGTGTCAGCTGCGTTCAACGTTTCGAACTCCAAGCTACGCAAATTTTAGACAGGATTTTGTGTAGGTTTCAAAATCATGCCGGGTCTGTCCTAGTTTGCATCAGTCAGCACAAGTTGCATCCAGTTAGAGTGGCATGTTGTCACAGAAATCTGTAAATGTATGAGGAGTACAGGCTCAACCGGCAAGTGTGTGAGAAAAACAGACTTAGAACAGACACCTCCTGGTGAGTCGCAGTATATCAAGCATTTCAGAGCCAACTTTAGAAGATGTAGTGTAGTATATACTGGTCACTGACTTGACCAGCCATCCATACCATCAAGAGCCAATGAACATAGAGGAGGCGGGATCATTCAATCCCCTTGGCCAAAAACTCATTAACATGACATTACATGACAATGACACGGCATGTTTGGAAGAGTAGTAACTTGGAAGTATGAAAAAATATATTATCTGAGGAGTATTTCAGATGAAGCATTAACACATCCTTTTGGGCCTATATAACTTGTAACAGAAATAGTAAAATATTGGTCCTTTAAAGAAAACTTCAATAGTAGAAAATAATCAGGTTGCACTGAGCGCCCACCATGTGTTGTTGCTACTATAGAAACAATAATGTATTATAACAAGTGCATTAATATAAACCTTAAGGACAGAGCTGCTGTTATAGAAAATGAATGAACACCTTTTGACCAATCATGTATAGTGCTATGTTATGGTATGAGGAAATGACATTTACACCATCGGGGTGTTGAGTGTGTGAAGTTTCTGTATGTAAATAAAGCAAATGAATATGTAAATCTATTCAAGCAGTCTGAGGCACGTCACCCTTTGCCCTCGACTGTACTGTATACACTGTACACTATGTAAACAAAAAAAGGTACACATCCTTAATACACATCCAGTGAAGTCAATTGGGGTGAAATGTTTGCAGTAGCAACAAAACACAGCTATGTTACGCTCTCGGGATGCCTCTAGTCCGGCCCAAATGTCCTGTACACACTCATGCGCTTGCCCGAGCTCTGTTTTGCCAGTTTGATGTGAACAGCATGTCAGGAAACTTTACTTTCAGGGTGACCTCACCGAATGAGCAATGGCTGTGTGAGTTTCAGACTTGGAGCTGCTCTGTGAGAGAGAAAACGAGCGAACAAGAGCGACACTTCTGACTGACTGACAGACTCTGAGTCATGGTGGTGTTTTTCCTGAGAGCAGAAAACACTCGGGTCAGCCAGGGTTCCTATTAAGCCTGCGGACAAGTGCTGGGTAGAAGGAACAAGAGAGAGATAGAGAGAGAGAGAGAGAGATAGATAGATAGAGAGAGAGATAATGAGAGTGCAAGTGAGGGGGTGAGTATTGGAGTGAGAGAGAGAGAGATAATGTGTGTGTATGTGTGTATATCTATGTGTGGAAGAAACAGACAGGTCTTTTGGGGTGAGATGTAATTGGTAGGTAAAGAGTAACGCAGAGCCAAGCGCCATTAGACCCCAGTGGAATCTGCTTTGCTCAAGCTCAGAAGAGAACGAGAAAAAAGAAAACCCCTAAAGTACGTAAGAACAAAGACAAAAGACAGTGTGATGGTGAGATCTTTTTTTTCATTATTTAATAGACATAGAGACAGACTGACTGACATGAAGGAAAGAAAGAGCAAGAGTACAGAAGCACAAGAACGAGAATAAACAGAGTGAAAGAAATTGTGCTTTACAGACAGTCAACATGACTTTAGTGGATGTCAGGACAGTCTGAACTAGTGACAGTGCAGAATAATAAGAGCGGCTGTAAGAGCACCTTTTAAACACACAGACACACACACACACTCGGGCGTCCACATGAACACACGGATCTTTCAGTAGGATTAACGAGACAAGCATTGGTTTCACTGTGAGCAAACGTAAACCAATTTTTAAAGTGAACCAGTGAGGAAATGGCTGCACTCCTGATAGAGATACAGCACATGGAAAATACTGATAAGGGAGCTAAAAAAGTAGACGCGCTACTTAATGATTAACAGCATTATATGCAGATGCTTCGGGCCTTTAAGGTGTAAAGACCATTAGTCAGAAGCGTTTCCTGTAATGTTTAAGTTCTTTGACTGCTTACAGAGAACATTTTCCACCGCACACTTAAAGCCTCACTCTTTCCTGCAGCAATCCCGGCCAATCCTGCACACACTCTTGACCAATCCCGCCTGCTCCGGTCGTTACGCTTTGTTGTACTCACATGCAAAATTAATTAACTTGGCTGGTACGGTTTCTTTAAAATGTTAACAATTGAGTGTTTTAAACCAGAGCAATTATGACCAAGATACGGAGAATGTGCTACTTGACGTGGCTAATCTTTTTCCTCCAGGTTCTCATCAGCCTGCGTGAGAATGAAAAAACCTGCTAACTAGTTTTTTTAGGGTCCAGCATATCCCATTCCCCATCCCGCGGCCAGGTGAATTCAATAACTTTAATTATCCATTATATAGGGATAAACTGGTGACGGGATCATGCGCACTCAAGGCTAATCTATGCCTGTGGGCATCAAAGGCCATCCAGTCCACCATAAAAAAGCCAATGTACACAAATTGCTTTAAAAAACTTCAACGCTGACCATGATAGATAGGCACCAGAACACCCAGAGCACCACAGCCAGCCATGTATGGGGTTTAGTTTAACCTTTAACGTTCAAAGTTGTTGATCTGGCTTTCAAATTCCCCAGATCACAATTCAATCGAGCATTAACAGAATGTACCGATCTATGGAGGCCCACCCAAAGAATCCACCGCTAACGGCTCAGTGCAAGACACCACGGCACATCCCCAGTGGTTTTGTGGAGTCATGCAGTGGAGAGACAAGGGGAACCTACACAATATAAGGCTTGATGATTTGCCTTTTAATGTCATGGCTGATCAAAAGTGTATATCCTTGCACAGTCACAAGTAAACATGTGCACACACACACACACAATTTAACACAAGCAGTGAACACATACAATGTGTACATGCTTGTCTTACTATCTTTACGAGAACCCAAAAGATATGAACGCAGCTATGCTACACCTAAATCTATCCATGTGTTCAATCAAGGAAATCCCTTGTCTAATAAAGTTTTCAAAAGAAACAGCATTTTATCCCATGATTAGAACCAGACAGACGTCTCCACAGCATCAAAAATCCTGATCCTTGAAGACTGGTCCTGCACATGTCCATGTCCATACCCATACGCATACCACCCCCCCCCCATTCCCCCCCCCCCCCCCACACACACACACTGTTTTGTCATTGTCTAAAATGGCAGTGATCAAAATCTAGAAAATAATTTAACACTGGGAAATTTTACAGACTGCAACACTGCAAAGAATCCAAACAGTTGCTCATGCACTCAGCCTTCCACTTTGATCAAGGCAGCTTTAATTGTTCATAGTTCCTTTTAATGCCTCTCTTCATCATCTGTGACGTGTTTTAGGTCTTTTCCACTGTTAATTGCCTAATAAAATTGGAAATCAATGATGGCGCTCTGATTCATTTAAGATTAGTCTGACAGATTTTAGTGCAACCAAGAAATCACATGTGCACAAACATCTACTGTATGAATAAAAACGACATCCTTCTCCACATATTCCTGTTCATATAGGTCTATCGAGAAACTTTCCCCTCTGTCCGCTTCATAAAGACTCACACATACCGTACACACAGCCCACAGAGAGCTACCACCTAGAGCTTTGCCAGTTGGTTGTTTGTTCCTGTTAAGCTACCAGAGGAATGACCGCGAAGTTGTTGGCCTGGGAGAGATTTGGCACTCGCAATGATGTAATGGTTTGAAAATATGTATGTGCTTATTGGAGGGAGCAGAATGTTCTCTCAATCGATCAGCTGTATGAGAGAAAAGACCGCAGCCCAAGTTCATGCCAAGTTACCTGGAATCACAAGATTAGAAGCAGAGGGCAGAGTGTGAGAAGTAAACAACTGAGAGATTACAAAAGAGCTTTCAGACCTGCCGTTACAAGTCAACTCACACAACCTCTACGTATGTTTATACTGCACTACATTAATAGCATTTATTACAATTATTTGTATGATTTAGAAACAAAGCTTTTTGCACTTTTGTATTATTTATATCATTTCTATTATAAGCACAAAACAAGCTGTAAACCTTCACTGTTTCCTATATATGCAATATTTGTAAATTAATACTTTTTAACATTTTTACTATTAATATCTTAAAGGTCACATATTTAATTTATCTTTTTTTTTTTTAAGAAAAAACAGGTCTTAGAAATCCCCCTGACCTGTGTGTTTTAATGGTCCTGCTGGAATGCCCTCTTCCCATAATGCATTTCTTTTTATTTTTTAAGAAAATTACAGTATCTATGTAAATGAGTAACTTCTAAGCCACATCCCTCCAGAGAACAACCCAGCTGAGCAACAAGCCAGGGGAGGGGCTCTTCTTTTATGAGGTCACATTAGGGGACTTTTACAGTAGACAAGCAGTGAAATATATACTGTATGAATAGAAATTAAGTCAGACAGAAACAAGTAAGTAAGTAGGTAGGTACAGTACTGTAGGTTGGTAGGTAGATAGATACTGTAGATAGAGCCACAAGGTTAAACAGGTGAAATAACAGCTGATTATGTTTAATTATAAAACACATTTAAAAATAAATCTGCATCCATTTTTTTTCTCATTTCATATGATTTCTGCTTAAATTTAGGACATCTAATACTATAGTACAGTATGTCTTGAATTTAGGACATCTAATACTATAGTACAGTATGTATTGAATTTAGGACATCTAAGACTACACACTAAACATACACTAGCAATTTACATTAACCTTATGCTGTATCTATTCTCTATTCCTAACCTCATCCATATCCACATTCACGTTCATGCAAAATCTCAGCGACTGAAAGAACCACTTAACATCCCACTCAAGTCTGCCCCTATAATCCGAGTGCATAATGCAAATGGGAGCGTCACTAAGCAGTCGTGCACACAGGAAGCCTAAAGAACGCTTGTAGCTACACATTACTGCCATTCTGTATGATCACATTATCAATCATCTTCACAGCATGTGAGAGCTCACGGCCCCAGCGCTGCAAGCCAAAGCCTGTGCTCCCTCTTCCATTAATATTAGTCTTGATTAAACAACGGCCTCTCAGAGCAACACACACCATATGTACGGAAGTAACTATGTTGAAAAAAAGCCGGGGGCAACACACCCACGGCCCATACTTCACAAGTATGATGTGGAATATATAGAGGTAAGGTCGGTGATAATTATTGGCAGATATATTTCTATGTTTGTCAGTCAAAGGTGTGATGTGTAAATATCAGTGTTAATCTGTATGAGACGACAAACATTGTGTGCTTATTAAAAGCATGCATGTAATCCCTGTATGTTGCCCAGATATTTTATTTTAGCATGGGAATTTAATTAAAGGAAACAACATTCTTCCGAAAGATTTTCCCTCAATCAGTGATTTAATGATGGTGGTGGGGAATGCCACCTAACATGTCACTAGGAAATCTCTTATAGGTGATCAGTTACGCTGTGATCTGGTGATTATGCAAGCCACAGAATATGATATAAATACTCAGGGGCAGGGGAAGCTCAGTGGCTAAGACGTTGGATTGCTGACAGGAAGGCCATGAGTTCAAACCCCAGCACCACCAACCTACAGTACCACTGAGCAAGGCCTTTAACCCTCATCTGTTCAAATGTATAATGAGACATGCCCTAAATGTACAGTAAATTATATAGATATGATCATTCAGTGATGCCTTGTATCTTGTAGAATGGGGTGGAGTCATCATAGAAGAGACCACACCCACCAGGATAGAAACTGTGATCAGTCCGAAAAACTGCACTGATTTGCAAAAGGAAAAGCAGACCCACCAGCTCAACTCATTTTTTCCTTTAGTGTTTTATAATACTAGTATATGGACAACATTTTTTCATATTCAGGTCTGTTTTATTTATATCCCGCTTCGTAGTATGGGCTGAGAGAGTGGATTGTCAAGTGGCCAATATGGACATCAAAAAGAATGTGTCTGCTGAAAGCACATCAATATTAGCACCACTACAGCTTCTCTCAGAAGAACTGACCTCCACCCCTCTTTCCCTTTTCCTGTTTGTATTTCCACTGGTTTCTTTCAGGTTTTTCCCCCCACTGGCCAAAAACATGCAGGAGAACTGGCTAGACCTAATTAAGGTGTGAAAGAGTGTGCAAATGATGTGTGTATGGTGCCTGCCTCACACCCAGGGTTTCTGGGGTAGCCTCCAGATCCAACATGACCACTGAAAATGAACATTAAGAACTGTTATGTCTCTCTCTCCCACATGTTTTTCAGGGTGGGAGGAAACTATAGAACCCAGATGAAACCTATGAAGACACAGGGAGCACACTTGAAATGTGCTGTTACTCTTTGTAGTAGGAAGATTACTCATTACCAATTTAGCAACTAGTGGGCCTCCGAGTGGCGCAGTGGTAAAGTGCTCGCCCTATCACCCGGAGATAGAGAGTTCAATTTCCGGGTGATGCTGTAACCTCTTGCAGCCGGAGGTCTAGAGAGAGCTGATTGGCCGAACTCTCTCAGAGGGGAGGGATGAGAGGTACTTAGTGCTCACGCATTAATCACGGCTCAACATCCATTCAGGGGCGTCTGTGAGCTCACACAAGCGGAAGGAGCAGATAGCGCTGTCCTCTAAGTGTGTTACGCCGCCCGCAACAGTGCGTCAGCGAGCAGTTCGAAAAGATGCGGTCGACTGGCGTCACGTGGTTCGGAGGAAACACGTGATAGTCTTCGGCCCTCCCGACTGAGTGGTGGTAGTAGCCTTAATGTGGGAGCCCCCTAGTTACGGGGAGGAATTGGACACGACTAAATTAGGGAGAAAATCGGGGAAAAATCCCCCCCAAAAAAATAATAATTTAGCAACTAGTAAACCGATAGGCGGCACGGTGGATTAGTGGTTAGCATTGTCACCTTGTAACTCTCGGATTCGGGTTCGAGTCCCGTCTCAGGTCTGTGTGCATAGAGTTTCCATGTTCTCCCTGTGCTTGGTGGGTTTCCTCAAACAGTCTAAAGACATGCAGATTAGGCTACCTGGCGTTCTCAAATTGCCCGTAGTGTGTGTGCCCTGCATTGGATCGGCGCCCTATGCCTCCTGACTTAGGCTCCACACTCCCAGACACCCTGTATACCAGATAAATTGGTATACACGATAAATGAGTGAGTATATTGATAATATTTAATGTCAAACTGGAAGGCCAGAGCTCTGTACATGTTTATTTTTTTTTATCTCTTTTTTTTCTCACTAGTGTCCACCCAAAAACGATCTCATATGTAGAGGTAAAGTGGGGTGAAATATTACATTGTGCTACACTTTTTATTTCATAAGTCATAAAGCTAGTCATAAAACAGGCCTTATGCTCAAACAGTGCAGAGTTGCATGATGTTTTTTTCCTACAGCAAGTGTCTAGAATATTTATATGGGCGCATTACAAACACAAAACCGAGGATGAAAAAAAAAGCCATCTCCATCTTTTTTTGGAGGTTCACTGTGTGTTCTGTTATGAGCTCTCTCTGCAGCTACAGGGCACTGAGCATGCAGGTGCATGCTGAAAGATAACAATAACCAAAAATAGAGGTGCAACAGACATGTGAGCTGCCCTACTGCGACATCCCTGCAGTTTATGTTAGTCATATACAGTAGTGTAAGTCCCTATAGTTCCATCACACCTCTCCAAATCCCAGACCTGCTCTCTTGGGGTCTCAGCACAGCAATAACATTCTGCTATTTCCATCTCTCTGCAGGGACTCACCAGAGATTGTTAGATACATAGCTAGAGCTCTGGAAAAATAGAGGACATGGGTATGTGTGACAATCGAGTTTTGCTTGATATTGTTAGATCTTGGTGTTGTTAGAACTGTGATTAAAGGCGGAAGGTTTTGATAGAAAAAAAAAGCTATAAGTATGGTGAATTTAGGTTAACTTTAAAGGTTACATTTAAGGTAACTAAGTAAATGTACTTTGTTGTTACTTTGTTCTTTTCTTCAGTAGTTTTATTACTTTTTACTTTTACTCCACTCAAAAGTACATATATCTGAATATCTGTACTTTTACTTAACTATATTTCTGCATGGAGGTGCGTAACGTAATCACAGTTACAGTGATGTGTCATTTTTAAAGCCGAAATTTCGCCACCAGGAGACTATTATGTGTAATAGAGTGTTGTGAGTGAAAATCCCAGGATATCTGCAGGTACTGAAATACTCAGACCAGCCCATCTGGCACCAACTACCATGCCAAGGTCAAAGTCACAGAGATCACATTTTTCCCCATTCTAATGTGTGGCGTGAAGGTTATGACCTGCATTTGTATGATGTTCTGCGTTGCAATGCTGCATGATTGGCTTGTTACAAAATTGCATGAATGTGAAGGTGTTGTCAATAAATGGCTGATGAGTGTAGAAAAAAGTTTTAAATAGTTGTAGATAAAACTTGATATTTTTGTTGTAACGTAATCATAAGTATTTACAGTATTTATCAGCTTGGGTAATTAAAATTATGAAACGTTTCAAAACGTAACTTGTTCTTCTATTGCAAAAATCACAAATCTAATTTAAAAAATCTAGTCGATTTAAAAGATGATTTAATCAAAATAACTATGAAGCTTGTCCACTTAAATAAGGTGAAATTTTTTTTTGGTTATTTCAGTGTAAGTTTTACTAAAAGCTATAATTCCATCTTCCATCAGTTTTGCAATGGATAAATCCTGCAGCTGTGTTTGGGGTTAGGCAATTAAGAAGGCAATTTATGATTATTAATATGTTGGTTGAGTTTGAATTAAAAACCCATGATTTGATTGTGATCTTGCTTTACCAAAGTTCTTACACTACGGTGTCTCACATAGTTTTGTTAAGTATATAATATGGTGTTCGAACAACATCTAAATCCCTTAATGTTCTTTTTCACTGAACGTGAAAAAGAAGTGACACAATCCTTTAATTCATTACTGCTGGGGTGACTGCAATCACAGAATAAGTGGATAGATTTCCTTTTTCTTGGCTTTAACATTTTCCAAAAATCCACTGAGTGCATTTAATTCAAACACAGCTGCACAGCACGTAGTTTTATTTCACTTATTTGTCAGAAAAAAGCAATTGGTTTTTCATGATGCATCACCTTCTGCTCAAAATTGCAGCCACGTGTCATGGTTTGTTTAAAACATGAAAATTTAAAGCTTCTAAAATAAGGTTATATATCGTATTTAAAATTCTATTTTTTGTTATAGACAACCTGTGTGTCAGAGAATAATTTTCAAACATGATTAAAAGCCAAAAAATGGTGTTTATCATATTTTGCTGTCAAACTGTTCACATATATACATACAAATATTTATTATAAATACTTTAATATTTTAAAAATACTCTTCCTGCCAAAAGAAGTCACACACTATTAATGTGCTCAACTGTATTTAGCTTTGATTACAGCATGCAGTGTGGTGGCCAATTTACAGTAAGTGTGAAAATTATTCCCCAGAAATACTCTTTCACAATGTGAGTCCTGGAATATGCCTGTGCCATAAACACACATGCCAAACTCCATAGATGTGATACCCTGGTCATTCAGTACATTCAGGTCATCAGCTGACTTCATTTTATTGCCACATAACATTGCTGAGCCTAGACATGATCAACTGAAGCAACCCAAGATCATAAAACTGCCTCCAGAGGCTTGTACAATGGGCACAATGCATGATGGGTGCATCACTGCATGCGCTTACCTTCTTACCCTGACGCATCCATTGCCCTGGAATAGGGTCAGTCTGGACGCATCAGACCGCCTGACCTTTTTCCATTGCTCCAAAGTCACATCTTTATGCTCCGTAGCAAAGTGAAAGCCAATTAGTCTCACTAACAAGTGGTGTTCTCATGGCCACACAGTTGTTTACTGTCAGTTCTCATCACATTGTGTGTGTGGAAACACTCTTACTTTCACTATTAAACATTGCTATGATATATTCCCGCCATATAATTGAACCTTATAGCACACAGATATAGTAGGGATTGATTTATGGTCAAACTATCTGATCTGATCTATTACCCAAATGAGGATAGGTTCCCTTTTTGAGTCTGGATCATTTCAAGGTTTCTTCCTCTTGCCAGCTCAGGGAGCACTTCCTTGTCACTATCGCCCCTGGCTTGCTCATCAGGGACAAAAGGTATCTTTTTTTTTTTTTTTTTTTACATTTTATGCATATTCTTTATTTCTGTAAAAAAAATTAAAAAAAACTTGAACAATGTTATGCTATGCAAATAAAAACTTAAATTAAATTTAACTGAATTCTACTGTTGTTGATTTTTTTTTTTTTTTTTTTGTTAATACCATGCAACTTTACTTGTCATAATTTTTTTTTCAAAATAACATTTCTTCCATGAAGTTAGTTTCAATACTATGTTTGATGGTTTACAGTTAGTGTAAATTTAAGTGCTTTTAATGCTTAATACAGGCCAACAATTAGACCATTTTTGTGGGGGGTGGGGGGGTGCAATAAATAGATTTGGTGATAATTCATAGGTGTCAAGTGATGATTATTTAAAAAGCATGTTTATAATGAGTATAATGGTAGTGTTTGTTTTGCAGATTTTTTTTCTCTTCCGGTCCTAGCTATCCATAAATCAAAAAAAATAAATAATTAAGTAAAGTGTCCTCAAAGGTAACCAAGATGATATCTAACTTAAATCACTCATATTTCACCAGGGTTCATCTGGCAGCTTTGACTTTCACCTGCTGCATTTTCTTTCTTGCAGTATGAGATTCAGGCAGCAGACTGCTCAAATTAAGCTTGTCAGCAGCACGAGAAGTGTGAAGACAACTGGGCTTTATGCTGTATGATGGCGCTCCAGTCCCCATTACCAGTGCTGTCTGCGGTAGCAACCTGCCGCATCCAGCTGAGAGCTCATCTAAAGTACTGGGTGAATCTATGAGAAATTAGACTAAATTACAATATTAGTTTTATTATCAGGATCTTGCCATGGAAAAGACTGAGGGTAGCAGGTTTCTCAGGGAGGTGTGAGCCCTTGATGTGATTAACAACTGTGATGGATGGGCTGTCCAAGAGCCCTCAATTAAGCAATAACAGCTCCAATGACAAAGAAAGTCAATCTGGCCAATATAACTGCTGGGCTGCAGCGTCAGCTGTCCACAGCCTGATACGATCACCAGGGCCTACAGTAGCTTGCAGTGGCAGCACGTGTTAGTGCACAGGAGGCCACATGTAAACTCAGTTAACATGGCTGGGAATACTATAGTGCGGCAGGTTGGGTGCATATCAGCATCATTATGCAAATAATGTCTTAATGCATGATGTTGCTAAATACAATAGATGAAAGATTTCATCTGAGGAGACAGGACACATTGTGAACCACTCGAGGAATGTAACAAAACCTGAACTGCTGGAGAAACATGAGAAAAACTTCGACAAGGTGAAAAAGAATGACAGATACGTAATGTAAAGAAGATGTTGTGGCCTTTGGTAGCATCAGAAGTTGATTAGACAGACAGATGGGCTCAGTGTTACATTCTCACATTTTATTAACAAGTCTGTGTGAATATATCATCCTCTCCACTATATCACTTTAAATTAAGATAATTAATATGAAATCTTGTCCCGTTTCACTATATACCTAATCGCATATTAACCTATAACTGCTTCTCACATTTCAAAGAAAGTCGTTCTGAACTCAGAGAAGACTAAGTTCTATTTTGAACCTCATAATAAGCCCAAGGCGGCATGAAACCCGGTGAGCCACACAGGAAACGACGCAGCCAAGATTATTCAGAGATCCAGCATGAGTGGTGTCTGATTGCCTCATATTAACCCGCATTTAGCCCGGTTGGCTTTAAAGCACATTCCTCAGCCGAGGCAAATCAACTAAATTATAATCTTATCGTATCGGAGCTTCAGATGAGTTGATTATATTTAAGAGCTTTTTTTTTTTTCTTCAAGTAGCCCATATGTTCTTGTTTATGTTCTACTCCCCTATTCAAGCGTAGTTCTCGCACTAATCTCTAGGTTTTTTTTTGTTTTTTGTGTCACTGTAGTGGTCCTTTAAATGTGTAAAAAAAAAATTTAGTACAGTACAATTAGTACAGTATTTACAGTATGTATGTATTTTTTTTACCTGGCCAGGTGTATGTGTTGCACCTTTAAAAGATTATTATAAACAATACTTATAGGTGTAACATTTGTGCTTAAAGGACAACTCCACCCTGAAACAAAAATATGTTTACACTGAAGATCATTTATGACAAGATCAAATACACTGATGGTGGAGATAAATTAATAATTCATGTTATATATTCTCATTCTTTCATGTGGCAGTTGTCTCGACCTAAATTTTTTCAAATTATTATTCATTTTAATTAATATTTGTTTGCATTTGAGGTGGGCCTGGTCGGTATGATCCAATTATTTACTAAATTTGTTTAGAATTGTAACAAAATGTAAAAAAAATTAAAGTCATTAATATCAAATTGTGATATTGCTAAAAATCATGATGAATAAAGAATTCGAACTGGTACCTTGGTATCATGATATCGTATCTGGTGAACTTGGGTGATTCCTATCCCTAATTGATGAAGTGAGAAATTGTTAGCATGAAAGCTTAAAATTAATGCTTCATTCCGAGATTATGAGGTAAGAGATGGACAGTCTAAAGTGCTGCTGCATTGCTCTGTTCATGCAAAAGTGAAGCATAGATTAATTCCTATTGGCAGCAAGTAGTTGTACAGCACTGAGGGTTATGTAGGAAAATAAAAATGTATTGATGAACGAAGGTTAAAATATAACTGCGAAATAAATCTTGTATGCCGTACACCGAAGATCAATCTGTTTTTATATACACAGGTAGTTTGGAGTAAATATTTTCTTTAAATTCCAATTATGTACCATAAATCATTAAATCATTACTCCTTAAAGTTGCTGCCCAATCAAAAGGAAAAAGTAGGATTTTATTTCCTTCCATTATCTGATCCAATGTGACACCACACACACACACACACACACACACACACACAAGAAGAATGTTGGCTGTTTTTGCACAGCCATGAATTTACAACCCTGACATAATTTTACTAGCCAGTAGGGGGAGATATTCCAGTTAAGGCTCAATCCTGTCTCTCACACATTACATTCACATATGATTAGGAGATTGGTCCCTTCCAAAAGAGCCCTGTCTACGCCGATTCGATCCCGGACCACAAAAGCAAGCAACCTACATCAGCGGTAAGATCAACTCATTTGATCATGAAGCAAGCCTGCGGTTTCTTCACTCAGCGATGGAGCTGTTCCAGCTCCTCTGTCACTCAGGACATTTTCATTCCCTGCATTAGCCCATGTGGTTTTGTAGTTTCTAAGTGCATGGTATGTTTGACAAGAAGAGTTTCAATGACACCCGGCTCCTCTTTTACAGTGCCATGAAGTTTCAAATCCAGAGTCTAATCCTCTAATGTGGCTTATTTCTGCTCTGGAGGCGTGCCAGAAAAGCCCATCAACATTGCCTATCCTAAATCCTGTCTATTTTTTTTTTCCCTCAGTGCCAGGACTGTCCTCGTGCAGGAGGGTTTCATCCACTGATATAAATCTTCATTTGTAAGATGACAGCATAACAGGCTTTTACATAACCGACCTCCTTCATTCAAAGAAGAATTGTAAGTGTTTTTTTGCCAGCAGACAGGAATTTACTTGCTCTGAATGACCGAATGGATTCAAGGGATGCAAAAAGGAACAGGAATAGAAACATCTGAAGCTCATAATAATGCGCTAAACTGCATTAAAACATAATAAGCTCCAAGAGCACCATAAAAACCCATATCTGCAAGAAGGTTCTGATATAGACATTTTAGCAAAAGACACAGTCTTCTATTTTAATTACAAGCATTGTTTTTCAAAGCTTTTTTTTAATGTTTGTTTTTTTGTTATCTTTATTATACATTAACTCCCAGTCTACACAAAGGTAAAGAAATACTTAATTGACGCAATTGCAGTTGCCTTTCAGGCATGTGGTTAATTATTAAACACCTCAAAATAAGATTATGCTCCCTCAGACTGCCCTCGTGATCCTCTAAACTAAACTAGCAGTGTTACATCCTGAAACTAGACCCAACGTGCATGAAACTTAAAATGATTACCTCTTGATTTTAAGTTATCCTATACCATTAACTCTATAGTAATCAGCTGCAACATCGTTGCATGGGAAAATACAGACCAAAAGTAATAAACAGAATTGCAAGCTTAGTAGGGAGCGAATTAAGTCTTACAATCTCTTTAGTAGGGAATATCTTTCCCAATATGTCTCACTTTATTCCCTTTATTTGTATTTGCATACTTACAGTAATATTGTTGTAGTACTTAATTACTTTTTTTTTTGTGAATCTTACAATTATTTTAATACATTTATCAAAAAAGGACATGCATACAAAAAAAAAAAAAAAAAAAACACCGTGGGAAGCTCTCACTTACTAGGAAGCCGGAAAGCCTGCCGGTCAGTTTTACTGCAAGCTATAATACAGCTCATTACTATGTTATGTTATGTTAAATGCGACTAAGATAAATGATAGTTTATTGGGCAGCCCTAGAATCTTATTGAAAACAGTCCCCACTGCTGCACCCGTGCACCTGTGTGACCTTTCAGAAACTGTGTCCAGTCTCATAGACCTATGACTGTTTGTTTTTTTAAATACAAAAGAAAAAAAAGAAAAAAACATCTAATCAGTACAATGTCATTTTAGTTTTTCTTAGTCTATTAAGTGTTGTTCCTCCCAATCCAAGATTCTAAACTTTCAAAAAACTTACAAAAAACAACTCTCTTATCAAATAAAAATGTTAAAACTTATATAGTAAAATTATAACATCATATAACTTATAATATAGTAACATATTATATAACATACATATTATATAACCCCATAGGTTGCGTGGTGGGGACTTGATTTGTTTGTCCTATGGCTGCTCAATCAGATTGGGATTTACAGTAGTGAGTTTGGAGGTCGGGTTGAAGACCTTGAGTTCATTGCCCGCTGGGTCACATGCATGGCAGGCTATGGTGAATGCCTTTCTGTTGTGGCCAGTATTTATTTTGGGGGGCAATTTGTGCTACTTTGGCTTTTCTGTGGGATTGGCCTCTGGTCAGCATGGGTAAGCCTTGGGGTGCCAAGTTTACTGGTACATAATCGGTAATCAATGTTAAAGTGTTAATTGTGTTAATTTTATGGCTACAATTCTAAAATAAGATCTAAAATTCATAATTACTGCATGGTAAAACAGTAATTTTTTTATTATTTTGGAAATAAAAATAAAAAACAAATAAAAGATAATAATAAAAAGAAAGGTTTTATAATGTACATATAAACAGGTTAATCAGGTTCTAGTTAGTGCAGCACTAGTTGTTATTTCTACTGAAGCTGTATAAGCCTTTCATGACCTACTCCCTTATGAAAGAAACATCATGTACAGTAACTCTCTGAAGGCGTTTTTATAACTAAACTCAGATATTGTCAATAGGTTACAGTATGAAATGATTTTACTGTAACTGTGTGTAACCTAACTTACCAGTACAGAAGAACCAAGAAGAGCAAGAAAAGGCCGATGGACACCTGGAATGCGCTTGTCTCAGCTCCAAACATTGTCAGCATATCTGTGGCCAAAATCCATACACAGGTTTAGTACATAACCCTCCAAGAACATTCGATAATAAACAAATTTTAAGCAAAATTACCTTAAATCGTTTTTGATTACAGGACTTACCCACACGTTGAACAATCTGCAGAAATTGTACTGTAATAGATCGTATTTGGACAGTGCTAAACAGCTCGGATCAATGTTATGACTGTAGCTTCTGCCCCTTGACTTACTTTTATAATGATTATATGAAATTGTTAATGGTTAATCAGTGGCAAAATGACCACTAGGTCAAATGTGATGCCAACCAGAGTGCAAAGATTCAACCCTAGTGCTTGTGTGCATTCCAATGAAAGTGAACCAGAGATTTTCCTCTTATTAAAATAATAAGTCAATTCATTTCCGTAAGCGTCTCAGATGAATCTACTATAAACATTTAAAGCCATGATTGTAAGACGTTTCTAACAGAAATGTCACATATTTCTGAGGAAAGTCTGAGAAGTTTAGAGGTGAACAATGTGTGACGGCAAAGTACGCTATTAGCCGAGATTCATGTTCAGAGTTGAAGTTAAACAAGTTCAGCAAGACATCCATGAATAAGCATATGATGAAGCAAATAAAACAATAAAGTATCATTACACTAAACCTGCATGAACACATGCCTCAGTACAAAGAACCTATTCAACATGCAAACCCCCATCAGGATCATAGAGTATATAATATTACACAGGGAGGGTGTTGTGGTTATCCAGTTGCATAAGTAAATTATGGTCCCTGGCACTTCTTCATCTTGTTCCTATCCTCCTGAGCCACATGATTTGCTGTTGAATGAGTTTTTTTTTTTTTTTCATTTATGCTTGATATCTGTATCTGGTACCACTGCGGGGTGTAAAAATGTTCTTCTATAAGGAAGGGCCCATGTCCTTACAAGGATGAAGTGCTTCCTGTTTTAGGAGAGCCCTTCACACGATAGTTCCATCTGATTTCAATCTTCAAGAATCCATTCTGGAGAGTTTAAAAGAGGCTTATTTGGCTGTATGCAAAACCCAACAATCTCAAGAAACGCTATTAGGAATGGAGTTAAAAGCATAGTTTTATGGTATAATTACATTCTTCACAGCAAGCTAGGGGATGGTGCTGCACAGTAAAGAACTATTAAACGAATGCCACTTCAAAGAAACATCTGGATGAAGGAGTCTGTTTAAAAAAATAGAACAATACTTTGGCATAACACATCTGGCTTGGTTTTCCAAACACAACTTGTATGTAGACATACAGTTAAAGATTCATACAGATGGGAAACTAATTAAAAGGGAAAAAAATAAAACAATGTAAAGTGTATGAGTAAGGTGTTGGGTCAACGCAAGCTGCCAGAACAGCGTTATTGTTTCGTGGCTCAAATATCAAAAGCCTCCGAAGCTGTACTAGAAGAATAAACACCATTTGTCCCAAAGATATTCCCTCAGTTGGTGTTTTGAGGGTGGTTTTGGTGGTGAACAGTACTATCTAACATGCCAGTCAGTGTCTCCCATAAGTGTTAATTTGGGTTGGGATCTGGTCACCGTAACAACCGGAGCACATCTTATTTTTATCCTTATTAATGTTGCTGTGGTTTTTACTGACCTTTGAGTAACTGATGGGTTGAGAAACAACCAACCACCCGAAAAAGATCCAGTTACCAGTTGTGATATGATTTGAAATCTCCTCTGAAACTGATCAAGGGTTGGATGAGTGCAAGATAAACAATGTGCACACGTGAAAATTATGAGCATGGCAACATCTAAAATACAGTCATAAAACTGTAGTTACAAATTGATGCACACTACTAGTCACAAGTTTGTTCTCAGGAGAGTTTTTTTTATTTCAGAATAATAATGAAGGTGTTAACACTAGGAAATAACACCCATGGGATTAATGCAATGACAAAGAAAAGTGTTAAAGCAGCTAAACCTATTTTATATTATAAAAATCAAAAAGGATTCCCAATAGTTTTGCATCATCTTGGCATCTTCTCAAGAGCTTCTTCAGAGAACTTAGCTTCACCCAGGAGACTTTTCAACTCAAATGAGTTATATAGATAGAGATTTTTAGCAAACAAATTAATTCTAAGTGCAAAATTCATAACTACACTATGTTGTATTTTAACACCATTCAAAATCTGAACCAATCTTATATTCCAGACTGGTAATATAAGCGGTAATAACTGTTGGTGTATTGTATATAACAGGTGTATCTAATAAAATGGCCACTGAGCGTAGCCACAAGCTATGTATAACTTAGGAGAGCCGCATTAAATCCAAATTTGTCATTTAACGCACGCAATTGTGCACAAATTGTGTGAATAATTTGTGCACATATTTTTCTGGTTATTTTGGCTACTGGGCATACAGCTATGGCCAAAAGTCAATTTCAAAAGTAAATGTTTTAAAGGCAATCTCAATTTTTGATTTTCAATCATGATAATAAGAATTGTTTGTAATTTCATGCAATGAAATCATTATAAAACAATTCATATTTGATATGAAGTCCTTTATTCTTTAAAACTTGCTAGATATAGCCGGGTATAGAGTCAGGAAGACGTCTGCAGAACTCTGGTGTCACTCGCTCAACCCGGGCCTGCTTGATTGCTTCCTGAAGATCATGACGGTTTCTTGACTACTACTGCCTTCTTCACCATGCCCCCACAGATTTCTACTGGGTTTAGGTCTGGAGATGACCCAGGCACTGAATACTGAATGTCTCATGGCCATTTTTCACTAGTTTTAGTTAATTAGCACAACTCGTCAGCCAGATAGGCTAGAACTAATTAGTGAAATCACCTTTTTGTGCACAGGGAGAACTATAATACATGGCATTTTTTGTCTTAATACCACTGTATTTGTTTTTTCATGGTAATAAGGATGATTACTGGATCAGAACACATACTAAATAAATACCAAATCAAATACAAATACCAAATAGATATGCTGGTTCCTCCCCTTTTAACATTCATTCTGTGAATCCATAATAAATGGCAATAATAAATAACGTTTACATGTATACGTGTCAGTGTATGTGTCTGATAGACCTGGATTTTTACATCATGTAGCTTCACTACAGCAAAAGTGTTTGTTAGCACTCAGGTGGTCAAAGCAGTTCTAAATAAAAAAGAGTGGTTCAAACCTTTTGCCATTTGACTTGTCATGGTAAGATCAAACTGATCACGAGTCCAAACTATTCAAATGTCAGTGGCAAGAAGAAATTACCTTTATAAATAAATAAATTAAAAAATCACCATACAATAAAACATGATCACCCCCACAAAACTGTAAAATAATGGTTTTGTGGATATAGATCTTCTTTTTGAACTCTTCCATTGACACTCCAACACTTTCCTCATCATTCATCATTTACAATCCTCACCATACTTAAATAGTAATTTACTTTTTTTTTTTTATCATATGTACCGTACAGCACAGTGAATTTCTTTTTTAGTTAGGAAGCTGGTTGCGCAGGATACCACAATCCTGGAGGTAAGAGGGTTAAAAGCGTTGCTCAAGGGCTACAGCGCCCAACCTTTAGATCAGCAGTGGAAGCTTCCGATTGAACCCCCCAACCTTCCGATGAGTAACCCAGAGCCTTAACTGTTTGAGCCACTACTCCCACTTTTCCTTAACAACCAAACCAGTTCAATGGTAAGAACTATCCTGGACCAGCCGAATAATAGACCAGGATCTGTGTCCCCGCATTTGCCATGCAGGGTGTCCCAATCACTTTTAAAGCGTCATCGATTCAACAAGACACACACCGAACGACTGCTATGAAAAGACCAGGCTTGTAATAAGGTTGACGTTTCAGCACTTCTGACATCTGCAAAACATCTGGATATAATTTCACGGTGCACCAGTTGAATTACACCCAGTGGACTGTGATTTGTATAATCTAATTTCATAGCACTGTTATTTTATTTGTTCCATCCATGCAACGTCGTAAACAAAGACAAAAAGTAGCTACATTTCGGGTTAAACAGAAATGCATGATTTATTGAAGAAACGTATAGTTATTTATAAACATGTCACTTTTACTCATGCAGTGAAATCAGAGTTTATCAGCTGCAGTGTACACTGAGCAGAAGAGCAGGATACAGTATAGAGAGAGAGAGAGAGAGAGCACTTCTGAGCATTACTTTACTCCCTGATTATAGTGCCCCATGCAGGGTGTGCTCATTTCTTTATGCACCTTATGCAGTGCATGCTGTCAAATTTGGGACTACAACCATGCAGCTGGCGTGTAAAAAAAAAACTGCACGTACAGCCTTGAAACAGACATGCAGTATAAACTATACATTCAACGTCCGAATCTGACGCGCGCGCACGTTTTCCGTGGTCTCACGAGAAGCGAGTCTTTCGGCTGAAATTATGATTTAATTAATTATTATTTATTTGAATTTATATTAGTTAAAGGGATTATATTAGAATTTCGCAAATTATATAATGGTCTATGACAAAAGTTTATGAAAGGCGAGCGTTGTCAGAAGCTTACCTGCGGCTTTAGTCTTCACGAGCGCGCAGCAGTGTTTGTTGCCATGCAAGCGTTCATGGGAAATGTAGTTTTAGTCAGTTTTTTTGTACGTTTTTAAAGAATACAGTTAAACATTTCGAAAGTTGTAGTGTGACACCTAACAAGAGCTGTTTGTGATTTTTATTTTACAGCATGTAGTAAATTCGGATAAGATTTGTTTTGTAATAATTTAAAATAATGAGTAATTAAACAAAGAGTACATAGTTAACAACAACAACAATAATAATAATAATAATAATAATAATAATAATAATATCTACTCTTTGTTAAATGACACTTTTTTTTTTTTAACATTCACACATACTACAGACAATTTGGGAACAATTTGGGAACACAAATAACCTAAATAGCATGTCTTTGGGTACCCAGAGGAAACCCACAAAGTACTGGGAGAACATGAAAACTCCAAGCACACAAACCCAAGGCAGAAATCGAACCTCTGATCCTGGAAGCCACTTTTCCAAAAGCATAATCAATGTCAGGCAATTATTATTATTATTATTATTATTATTATTATTGTTTTCATCATTATAGTAATAATGATGATGTTCTTGTGATAATGATGATGATGATTGTTTACTTTACCATTTATTTTTAACCTTTATTCACAATAATAATTTCTAATTACTAAATTTCTTATTTCTGATAAAGTGTTCTTTTGTGGATTTAGTGTTTTTTTTTTGTGTGTGTGTGTTTTTTGTTTGTGGTCAACTCGCAGCTGCTGCTTCCGCTGTTTCAGTGTTTCGGCAGCCCCTACTTCTGCCTGTTGTATGCATTATCGCTGTATCTACCTACAGTACCTGTGCAAACACTGTCCAGCCACCAAACAAACAATATTTCAAACAAACTGTTTATATATGAATGTATAGATTATTACTGTTGTTCTTGTTATGATGATGATGATGATGATGATGATGATGATGTTTGTCTCAATTAGAGGACATTCAAACCTACTAATACATAAGCCACCATCCAGGCCTGATTCCAGATGTGTGCTGGCAATTAGAGCAGGTCAAACAAGTCACACAAGACAGGAAGAGATTTATAATAGTGCTTTTAGGGAAATCTGCTATAACCTAACAGAACATCCAATTGTTTTTTTTTTAAATCTCTAAGATGATGATGATGATGATGTTTGAACGATGATGATAAATTTCTAATTTTGCAAACTTTCTAGTTTTAGTTTAAAATTACTGATTTTTTTTTTCTCATAAAGTGTTTCTGCGGATTTTGTGTGTTTGTTTGTTTGTTTTTTAGTGTGTTTTTGTTTCTTCCTTCCTTTAGACAGTAGAGTTCTCACACAGAGATCGCCCGTATGTCTGGTCTGTTCTTTTTATTATTTTTTCCCCCCACAGTTTGTCAGAAATATTGTAGTGTATGACCAGGTTCTTTTTTACAACTGGAGGCTCCAGGACGAAATTGTTGCTCTTCATTCACACATTTCCTGGCAGACAGAGATGTAATTAAAGAAACCGCGTGTGTTTATAGTGCTGGGGTGTAAATGAGAGATGATGCACATCTGTATGAGTGGGGTGTAATCTGATGCCGCTCTTCGGTCATTCTATGAAAATCCAGCGGCGTCACTGGCGCTCCTGATCCAGACATGACTTACAGAAAGCAGAATCATCCAACAGGGCATGGCATCCCTTCATGGGAGATGGTGTAGATCAGAGAGTGCCATTCGGGGCTTTCATCTGATGGATTTCTTTTTTATTTTGAACTAAATATTTAACCTTGCATCAAAAGCTTTGTTGCTGAAGGCTTTCAGGCTTCATACAGGTTGTATTTAAACTCCAGACTGATACAGAAGTTACCCTACTCCAAAAAAGTCTGATCCAACATGTGAAGATCTTGATGAGTTGATCACATGGATCAGATGTGGTGACAGTCGGGAAAACTGGGACAGGATTGAAATGACCTAAAGCAATGACTATTTATTTCACAGCAAAATCCCAGCAAAATTAACACCCAGAATACTGAATTAACACCCTATATTGTTGTAGGTGACTCAGTGGTAGGTTTCTTGCCTGCCATGCGGAAGGCCCTGGTTCAATTCCCACCACTTGATGTAGTGCCGGTCCCAAGCCTGGATAAAATGGGGCGGGTAAAACCTGTGCCAAGTTGTGCGCGGATGGGGTGGTCCACTGTAGCGAACCCTCAATGGAAGCAGTCGAAAGACTAACAACAACAACAACAATAATAACCCTACAGTGTTTAGATATTTCCCGTTGGACACAAATAAACTCTGAAAGTGTTAATTATATATAGTACTGGGGATATCTTCTGTGCACAAGCAGTGCAGACTGCTACGTAGCAGTTCAAGAGCAGATTTTGCACATTTTCTATTTCTATTTAGTGTCTATACATGTGACAATTTTATTCATACTGTTTTAAACATATACTTTCTTTTCACAATACCAAATGGCAATACAAGGTTTTTCCCATGTTGCATGCCATCAAATAGCAAGATTATCCTATTATGACCATAAATTTTATTTTAAATTTTTATTTTCATTTTTGTGAAGCTGCTTTGAGACAATGACCATTGTTAAAAGTGCTATATAAATAAAATTGAATTGAATTG
>JAQMYJ010000038.1:10557128-10573938 GCA_030014305.1 Clarias laeviceps
ATTTCTTTCATTTTTGTGAAGCTGCTTTGAGACAATGACCATTGTTAAAAGTGCTATATAAATAAAATTTAATTGAATTGAATATGATGAAATATTCTGTAAGCAGATTTTGTTTTTAGATCTTTGAAAAGACAACCACAATGTCAGCTCTTTCTAAAGCCTTCAGCCATGCGAATGCTTTCAGTACAGAGAACTTAGTGCTTTCTGTGTTATCAGCTTCATTCATTTGGTTTTATTGATTCCAAGAGATAGAGGGAGAGAAAATGAGATGCAGGTGAAGGAATGACTGTTTATTTATTTATACTACTGTGATGGTGATAACAGGAACTCACTTGTTTCTTGGATGTTGCACAACTTCGAAGGTGACTGGGCTTGTCAAATTGTGGTGGTATAGATAATTCTATGTAGTTAGGTATTAATAATATTATTATTACTATATCACTACATTACTATATTACAGGGTGTCCCAACGGGGTTACACTATAGGGATACAATGAGCAATCTAAGAATCTGGAAAATAGAGACATAAATAGATAAATTTGTTTGTGTGGCAAGGCATGTATTGCCACACTGACTCCATAATCTGAAACGATATGAAACGAAACAATGTTCCTCAGGGTCAAGGTGCTACATACAACATAAATTAACAAAACTAATCAGCTAAAACACCTAATAAGCTGACACCAAATTAACACCATAAATTAACTAAGAACTATACAAAAGACAAAAAAGACAGCAGCATAAAGTTTCCATGCAAATGTGCAAACAAGAGCAACAACACGACACAATTCAATGAACTGTTATAATGAGTCTTATAGTGAGTTGTGGTGTTTATAATATGTATTAGACACAGAATCGCAAGGAAAACGAATATTAGGTATCGTGATAATATTGTATCGGCAGGTCCTTGATGATTCCTACTGGGAACTGTTAATCACATAATAATGTATTACTAATAATAGCAATAATAATAATAAGAAGAAGAATTTGACTTTTTAAAATACATAATAATAATAATAATAATAATAATAATAATAATAATAATATAGTTTGTATGGAGTAAATTGTAGATGAGAACTCAGGGGAACTAAATTCAAACATAAGCCTCAATGTGTGTACTACACTGTAGCTTGGGCTTGCAAAACAAATGTCAGCCTAAAAAGTATATATCATTTCATAATTCAGGGGAATTATTGTGTACAGACTGGACATAATGTAGTAATAATAATAATAATAATAATAATAATATGCTTTATAATAAAAAACACAATTTTTCACAATTTTGAACATGGCTTAATAAACATGCAAACATTTGGACATGTGTAGAGGGATTTCTGCATGCAACATGTGCAAAGCTGCTTTTGGAGGCGGGAATAAAGCTGATCGATTGCATAGGTGTTTGATTAGCTCTCAGGCTCGCCTCAACTCGTTTCGCTCCGCTTCTTTCACCATTGCAACTTTTGCAGGCACTCCGCAGACATGCCCAGTGCGAGCTGAAGCGCTAACCTGCAGCCGTGCTCAGTCTCGGAGCCCAGCAGCTGCTCGGATCCGCACAGGCGGACTGGCAACGAGGCGTTCTTCTTAAATCCGGCTATTACAGTTGCAGTTGTGGATGATTCTCTCTCTCTCTCTCTCTTTCTGTCTCTCTCTCTTTCTGTCTCTCTCTCTCTGTGATGAACTGGCTCAGTAATGTGGGAGACGGCGATTCTGTCAGCGGCTCAAGATGGCAGATTTTTTCCTGAGTTCTGAACTGAAGCATCTCTTCCCATTTTTGCCATGAATAGCAGAAACCCTTGCACCGATGGCCCCTGTATACGAAGGTAAGATATGGGAATATATATAAATATATATATTTATATATTTATATAAAAAAAAACATGCTGATCATTTGCAGGATTTCTGTGCATGGACTGTCCAAACACTGAGTGAAAAAGAAATCATCTAGATGTGTACATTATTATTGTGCATGACTTTATACAGATCAAGCTGGTTGCTTTAAGTTTTTGTTTTTTTCACTGATGAATTATTCTTAAACAGTCTTGTTCTGTACGTGCCTGTGGTGTCCGATCACCGCGCACTGCTGCCTCTCTCTCTCTCTCTCTCTCTCGGATCTTCCTCTATTCTTGTGCATGCCTTTTAGTTTCGATATTTAAGAACCTGATATCAAAGCAGATTTCGTGTTTAGGCTATTGGAGTTACAATGAGATGGACTGTGTGATCGTTGCAGAAAGCAAAACAGCTCATGAGATCAAAGTGGATCCCAGTCACTGGCACGCGCAGCGGCTTGATTTTAAGGAATTAATTTGTAGCCTGTGTGTGTTTGTGTGCGCGCGCGTGTGTGCTTGTGTGTTTGTTATTAGGGTCGATGTTACATGCTCGTAACATGCTTACATGCTTGGCATACGCTTGTTGCTGCACCAGTTAAAAGTCTTAGCCAGGGTTAAATGTCCTGCATTTATGCACCTGGTGGATTAATTCCAGTGCAAAACACCACACTCTGGGCTTTTAGAGCAAATTACGCCACCTATAAACCTATAGGCCTTTTAGTTAAATGCATGCTTCACTCTAGATCTGATCTGATCTGATCTGTTAATCCGATTAGCTATCTGTTCATCCAGATCCTGCTTCACCATCAGGACTGTCTCGTGTTGAAGTGATTTCAGAAAGAGCAGGAAAATCTCTCAAGGTCCTCACACACACAGTGAACTTTTCCACTAGTTAAGGCTTGGACACACACACATACACACACGAGCTGCTTTCAGCAGGATGAACATCTCTGATGGAGAAAAAATGCTCTTCCTGTGGTGCACTATTCAACTCTAAACATTATAAAGTATTAATGATGTGCACAGCATGGGTCTAAATCTAAAAATCCTACCAGGAAAAAAGAAATCGCCACACATTTGATTACTGATGGGATGTATTCCTATTCGTAAAGTGTTGATTTTTTTTTATTTATTTGGCAGTTCGGGATGGTAGCTGTAATTGATTAGACACACTCCCCCTGGCGGAGAGAGAGATATCACATGCTGTAAATGAACATTACACACATCTGTCTTTCCCTCTCATGTTGCCTGTCTCTTATCTGTAGCACATCAGATGGAGAAGTTAGACAAACCCTGGTGTAGTACACAGAGTCTGGTGTGAGGAAGTAGAGACAGACAAACAGAACAAAGACAGATATATATATATATATATATATATATATATATATATATAGATAGATAGATAGATAGATAGATAGATCACTAAAAAGTTCCAGCATATAAGAAAAAATGATTCTGAACCCTTTGAAACAATTACAGGTTCATAAAGAAGTTTCAAAATATATAATGCATATAACAAAGTTTAATAGAGATGAGTTTAGATAGATACAGTTTACAAGTACGATATTTAAAGCAGCATAGGTAGATAGGTATGTCAATAGATAGATAGATAGATAGATAGATAGATAGATTGATTAAAAATCAGATGTGTCAGGTAAATGCTTTTTAACTGTATGCAGTGAATCAAGTTTATAGACATCAGATGTTAAAGACCGCCAGACAGAGAGATAGATAGATATATACATAAATAGATAAATAGATAAATAGATATACATAAATAGTCAGGTAGATAGATAGATAGATAGATAGATAGATTGGTTGATAGATTACAAATCAGGAGTGCAAGGGAAATGTTTTAGATTTATGCAATTAGACAAGTTATATACATAAGATGTTTAAGACTGACAGAGTAGAATAGATAGATAGATAGATAGATAGATAGATAGATAGATAGATAGATTAAAAATCAGCTGTGCAAAGGAAATACTTTAGCTGTATGCAATTAAATAAGTTTATAAACATAAGATGATAGATAGGTAGATGGATAGATAGATAGATAGATAGATAGATATATGGATAGATAGATAGATAGATAGATAGATGGATAGATAGATAGATAGCAAATTCTATAGAATTTCCAGGCATGATATCATCCCATTTTCAGTAAAATCCAGACATAAGAGCTCTGAGTTAGAGCTGATAGCTGACACTGAGAACAGCAACTAATCCGAGTCTCCTTGAGCTGCTGTTACCTGAAATATCATGTGAAATATTACAGGCGCAATGGAACTGACACCGAGATCATATTCATGTTTATGTTTATATATAATCTGTATTGTGTCAGTCAGCACCACACCTCCTCCCACCTATAAAATACCTCAGATAGTGGATCAGATTCCTAAACATGTCAAAGCCAATTTGATCGCCATCCAGTGTTTCAGGCATGTCTCAATGATCAGTCCAGATACTGATACTCAGCATGGCATTGAAGTTTTGTCCAAGTTTTGTTCTTTCAGAATGTTTAAGACAAAAGGCCAGTCTATATGAAGCTGTAGGGGATGTGAATCCTGTCCCCACATCTAAAGATGTTTAAAATACATTAATTCTTTCTATACATAGAAAGAACAGCAGACAGATACACAGGTTGGAAATATTCTGGTATAGAACCAAGTTCGCTGGCTGTAGTTCTTCATCGTCTGTTTAAGCCAAGTGCTTCTGAAGCTGTAGGAGGTGAAACCAGTTCAAGATGCTTCACATGATCACATTCTTTCGGGTTTGGTTCAAAAGTTTTCGAGTGCGAGGACAAGTTTCCTGCCTTTTAGCTTCCTTAAATAGATTCCTTCTGTTAATTGCGAACATGTGAGCAAGTAGCACTGTAAACGGTGACATTGTTAATATTAGACTTGTTTTTTTTTTCGATTTCTAGAAACTGGAAATGAACAAGGCATGCTGATTTGGGTACTTAACTGAGTCCCTTAGAGACATCACAAAGAGATATGATTTATAACTGTAATGTGGCATTGTTGGGTGCCGGTGTGTTGGATGTTAAAAGACTGACACAGTCGTCTGATGAATTAGATTTGATTCACTGCTTTGAGTTTGAGAACATTATGCAGGTCATAGAGCCTCTCTCCACCTGAGCCTCATCACACGCGTCTGTGGTCGTGCTGCATGTTTACAGAAGTTACTGCAGGAGCCACTGAACACACTGGCACCTTGATTTGTAGGTTCAAGAGCAGTTATTGTGGTTAAAGAGAAGAATTGTAGGAGGGTGAAGAATAACTAAAAATGTTCATTTTTATGAAACAAAAATTTTAGTGTTTAATATTTAGTATTTAGTGGGTAAGTAGTAACACATTTTAATAATAATAATAATAATAAATACTAAATAATAATAATAATAATAATAATAATAATAATAATACATTATTCTCATTAGTGTTCGTGTAGTATTAATTTTCTTGAAATTGTTGATTTGAATTCAAATTATTTAAAAAAAATAATTCTGCAGATGAAGTTTTACATGTCATTATGCAGCCTATTTGCAGTCAAATAATTGCCCCAGTCTGCTCTAGTCTAGCTGTGTTTACACTAAACAGACACTTTAACAGACACAATTTAACTTTATCTATTATAAATGCGGGCTAAATATCTTGCAAGTCAATGTTGGCACTTATTTAAAAAAAACACAAATTTCAGATAATATTTGATCATAACTCAAACAATAACAGTATTATTTTAGTTATTCAGCTTAGAAGGTTTTTATTCAGCAATGAATTATCTAACAGAACTGCAGTGAAAGGAATTGGCTAGTGATACAGTTATAAGAGTGAGGAATGAAGGTCTCTACTAGACTGTAAAGGCTTTAATGGTTAAAATAAAAGTTGCAAGAAATATAACAGTGTGTTCCAGTAAAACACTAACGCTAACAAATTTGTCCGTGATGGTTTTTTTTTTGTTTTTTTTTTTGAAAAAGGTACATTAATGGGTGAAGTAAAAAAAAAAAAAAAAAGGTCTCAAGGCAGCTCTCATTTCTTCATATTTTGAAGACTGTTGAGGAATAGTTCTCCCGACTTCCTGGAGGACTTTTTTGACTCTCACCTGTACCTGACCAGTTTCAGAGGAATGCTTTTTGTTTGTTAAGACACACAGTATGCTATGAAGCATTCAGGCATGAAAAGAACATCTAACTTTAGGCATAAACCAGTGAGAAATAGGAGCAGACGATGACGATCAGGCCAGTGATTAGTTTACTGACTGCTGAGTGGTTGGAACAGACGAGAGGGGAAATGAGAACATTAGTGACAAAGACATTAATGGAAGACATTGCTCTTTATTTTAACATGAATTGTTCAACCACTAGGCGTCAAGGTGGTGTAGTGGTTAGCACTTCCGGGTTCGATTCCCGCCCAGACTCAATTCCTGTCTCTGTGTGCATAAAGTTTGCATGTTCTCCCCGTGCTTGGTGGATTTCCTCCGGGTACCCTGGTCTCCTTATACAGTCCAAAGACCTGCAGGCTAATTGGCGTTTCCAAATTGCCCATAGTGTGTAAATGAGTGTGTGTATGTGTGTGTGCCCTGCGATGGATTGGCACTCTGTCCAGGGTGTACCCCGCCTCTTGTCCTACAGTACAGTAAGTCTCCTGGGATAGGCTCCAGGCCCCCCACGACCCTGAATACAGGATAAAGCGGTATAGACGATCAGTGAGTGAGTGAGAGTGTACAACCATCAGCACGATTCTAAAGAACAAGGAAAAAGATCATAAAACATGTTATTTTTTAATACTGTGTATAGCCAATTGTGTTAGTATCCCAGTAACTAGACAATGTTTGTTGGACTTATGAACAAATTGGACTTGCGAACGAGCTGTCTGAACTGAACTTGTTCGTATGTTGGGGATTTAATGTGTATATATTGCTATAGCCAGAAGTTTGAACACTTTTTTTAGATTTTTAATTTTTTTTCTGCTTTGTCAAACAATGCTGAATGCATCCAAAATATGCAATAATCTAAGTTAGTTAGTTTAAATATTTACTGTAGGATGCTAGATTTAAATACTTACTGTAGGATTAATATAGCATACAGGTCCTTGATTTTATACTGACTAGTTTGTTGTATGTTTTGTCTTCTCCTCATGTCTGTGTGGGTTTCTGCCCCTGGGTGTGAATGTGTGTGGTTCCATTCCAGATGTTCCTGGAATTCACTTCATAAAGTGGTCACTGGATATAAATGAACAGATGATTCTTTTTTTTTTTAGAAACAGGATGTTTTATATCGTGGTTGATACTGAGGCATAGGGAATGTGATCTAAAACATTTTTCAACATTCATCACATCTGTTAAATATGGTACAAAACTCATTAGTCATTGGTTTTCCTAAATGAAGGTTCAGATGTGTTACACCTGAAACCCGTTGAAGCTTATAATGAAGCTTATCTGAAGTGGGAATCTGACTCATAAAGCTCAACGAAAGAAAAGGCTCCTTTGGAGTTTCCCTGGCAAATATACGTACACTTAGTTGGAACCTTAATTGCTGTGTAAAAAGTAGTATAATTGGTACAGTTTTTGGTGTTTACGTGTAAATGTTTTTGCCGTGCAATTTAAAGTCCAACAAAAGGGTTTTTTATTGTCATCTTGATTAGAAGGGGTTCTTTGTTCTTCAGTTAGCTGTCAGCCTATGTGATTTTATTTTTATAAGCATCTCTGCTCATTTGTACCTTATTTAGTGCACTTCACACTTTCTTGTTATTTTAAGACATCTGTTGCTTAATTGCACTGGTCACAAAGCCATCAGTCAAAATGTTGCCGCACGAGTCAATAGTGTTGTTTCCTTCAGCGTGAGGTTTCCGTGTTGGTTCAGAGCTTGGCGACCAGACGGAAGAGTAATCTGGGTCCATGGGAGCCCAGGAGCTTGGCCTCATAACCCATAGTGACATGTTGATAAATGCCTGTGGAGAAGAACAGGATGACTTGTCTTAAGCCGTAGAAAAGGTAATACATAGCATACAACTAGGTCAACCAGACAGGGCTGTATGGGGCAGAGAATTTATTTTTTATTTATTTTTTCCTTCTTAACTGCAATGCTGTAATTTGCAGACTTCACTGGTCATGCATGGGATATCCTTTGATTGACACAGAAATCCCCAGTGGTAATTAGAATTAACACAAAGATATGTTTGTGTTTGTATATGTCCAGCTGTGCGCTGTGACTTAATTCATCATGGTTAAATTTTGCACTGGGATTTTATTTTTAAAAAATTTATTAATAAATTTTTTTGCAGATTTTAAAAATGCATTTCAGGCTCGGCGGCCGACACGAGCTAACGCTTACCGTTTAAAGTCTTCCATTCGTGGGCGCAGGAAAATCCCCACATTTCAAGGTCATGACCACACATTTATATTGTAGTCATGTAGTGATTACAAGGAAACATTAAGACTACGAAAACACCGCAGACGTATTTCTCATACCCGAGCTAACATGAACATCCATATCACTGTTCTAAAACTAAATACACTGCACTAAGTCATCTGTCAGAGTTGCAGAACTCCTTTGGGCATTTTTTTGTTTTTTTGTTTTTTTTTTCCTGTTGTAAATGGACACTCTGGCCAGAGTTGAGTGTGATTAGGCTGTCGACGTCTCACTTATGGCCCTTTGAAGGCTGAAGGATATTTGAGCCTTCAGATGTTTGAAGGGAAATGGCTCACAGGTGCGCTCCGGTGCTGTCGGGTTACACAGATGGAGGTTACGTCCTAATGACACGCACTGCCAAACCTGAGGGGAAAAGACTCGACCTGCACCTTTGCCTTAGAATATGCAAGAAAATGAATGTCGTAGTAGATGCTGCATCATATACTGTATATGTACTGTACTAAATATGGTATCAAGTGAACTAGTGAGACCAGCATGCTGCACTGTCCCATGTTTCGGTTGCCCGGAATCAGACTAGGCTAAAAAGTTGTAGATAATCTAAATTAATTTATGTGCATGAGAATATAATTGAATGAGTTTCTGATTATTATTCCCTTTTAGTGAGGTGTTTAGTATAGCACCCTTGACCAAAACTCAGCAAGTCATTGCCCAGTATAAGATTAATGCTTATACAGTAGATATTTTCTTCAAAAATAATTATTTGCAACATGTATTGTTGCATTTTTTTTTCCTGGGCTGCTGCTTTGTCCATCCCAAGTATATATTTCTAACCAAACACTCTGCAGAAATCATGCCTAATCTCCAGTTCTGAACATCAGCTCTTATGATCAGTGAAATAAAGCTTATTATTTGCAACAGAAAAACAATCTGTTCGTTTTCAAGACATCTGATGAATGTTTGATCTTTGAGTTTGAGCGTAGTACATCTCGATCTCCACCTCGTGCACTCCGCAGGCTGCCGGGGCCGCGAGTTCAGCAGCGCTCTGCAGTCATCCAGAAAGACAAAAGGATCGAGCCAAACTCGAGCCAGGCTACTGTTTGTTTTCGAGGTGAAGGCCAATTCCCATGATGCAGCATTTGCAGGCAGGGCAGCGAACGCAGCTTTTCAGTGTGTGCTTGTGAATGCCCCGTGACTTTAATCGAAGGCTTTCTTGCTAAGGCATTCAGTGCTACCTGGGGTGGAAAAGGAAAATAAATAAATAAATAAAAAAATCGTAGAGAGTGCAGCGAAAGGAAGTGAAGAAAGAGAAAGCGTGCATGAACGTGATCTTTTAAGGTGATTACAAATAGCCCTTTTCATAGATCGAGTCCTTCTGGTCTGGCGGCTGTGCTTTTTTTTTTTTTTTTTTTTTTTTATAAACCCGGGTCCATACTGGCATGCTCCCTTTGATCAGATATGAGAAGATGGGTTCACGCCGGGGTCTCTCTGCACTGCATTGTTCCGCCAGCCAGGGGAAATGAAAGGGGGCTTTGCTGCAGCCGGATTTGTTGGGCTATAATCACATGGCAATTACTCCTTCGTGAAGGGCGCCATTCATTCTGCCTTCACACCTATAGTTACTGCCACAACGACTCATATCACTGGCCACTGACTGACGAAATGTAAACAGCAACACACAATCCCTGCTTCATAAAGGTAGCAAAAATGTACCTTTTTTTTTAAAGTGGTATCAGGCTCTATATATATATTACAAGTTTAAACTTAAGAGTGTTCCTGTTCCTCAAACAATGACCTGTTTATGAGCACTGATATAGCTGGTCAGCAAAGATTTGGCCCATTTATTTACAGACAGCTTGATGTGCAGATTTTGAGCCCAGGGATGGGCTGAGTGTGTGTGTGTGATGGGATGGAAATGGCAGGCCAGGATGGCTCACTGTGCTTTTGTTGCTCTTTCAGCAGATCCTCCCCTCTTTCCTCATACCATGCCAGCTTGTTGCAGGCACATCATCATGCCCTAAATCCTATTGTTTTGCACAATATCCCGTGGCTTAGGGCTTTCAGCGTGGCCAGGCCTGGCAGAACCGCCGCGCTGCTGCTTTATTGGGAGATAATTTAATATCAGGACAAGACGTGGCAGATTAGCCTCATGCATGTGCTGCAATGAAACATCTCTTAAGCTTCACCTACAGTATACTGCGCTGAAAGATGGATGCAAAGCTGAAAGTGTAGCAAAAGCCCCAGGGAGGTAAAAAAACAACAACAACAGAAGACCGCCTTTAAAATAAAGCATGCACAAACAGAGAGCGATGCTGTTGATACCCTTCTGAGTAGGAGTGCATTGGGGAGAGTATATAAACTATATGGTTATAGGTGTGAGTGGGAAATCTGCAAGCTGCAGAAATGGAAAATATGATCACTCTGTTTCCTTCATTCTCAACCCAAGCGGTCAAGTCATTCTAAATACTACACTCCCACACCAGGTCTGTTTAATGTAATATGCAATTACGGATAATTCAGATTTACTTTAGATTTACGGAAACGTTTCATTCGGGGTTTAGTCGGGTTGTTTTAACATATGTTTCCTCTGTACTCATGGAACACAGTATAAATATAAATAAAGTCAAGGGGAATTTAGAGCTGGAGCGTCTCCAGTGGACTACATGGCAAAAATAGCTCATGATATTTTTATACATGAATATATTTTCACAATCATGCTAATTGGGTTTCTTAACAAACAGCGAGCAAAATGTATTTAAAGTTTATCAGGTTTTATATATATATATATATATATATATATATATATATATATATACTGTATGTCTACCAAGAGAAAATGTTTAATAATATTAAGAACAAGAAATAAGAAACCAAAGGAATATATTTTAACCTCAAGGGGAAAAAAAGTGCTCATGAGTATTATAAGGTCCAATGTGGCATTTTTGTCACTCACACTTACTGGCCACTTCATTAGGTATACTGTTCAACTGATTGTTATCATCTAATCTAACAGCCAATCAAATCATCTTAATGTATTTACATTTTGAATTTGTCAATCAGTTATCCAGCAAGACTTACATTTTGTCTCATGTTGAGGAGTTAAGCAGTTGAGGGTTAAGGGCCTTGCTCAAGGGCCCAGCAGGTGGTCATGGGATTTGAATGTGAGACCTTCCGAACCATAGTCCAATGTCTTAACCACTGAGCTACCCCTGATCCAAACTTTTCCACAATTTCATCAGGCATCCAGACAACTCAGCACATATGATTAGATTTCCATTTACATTATGGCATTTGGCAGATGCCCTTATCCAAAGCGACTTACATTTTATCTCATTTAACATCTGAGCAGTTGAGGGTTACAGGCCTTGCTTAGGAACCCAACAGAGGCAACTTGGTGGTGCTCGGGTTTACTGATTGGGACCTTCCAGTCAGTACTCCAATGCCTTAACCACTGTCCTCATTTAGGAATATAGACATGATCAAGACGATCTGCTGAGGAATTACAAAAGCGCATAATGCCAAAGAGCATCTCTGAACACACAACGCATCGAACCTTGAAGCAGATAACTACAGTAGCAGAAGACCACACAGGATGAAACTCAGGAAACTGAGGCTACAATACACACAGGCTCACCAAAATTGGATAATAGATGATTATAAAAAGTCCTCTGGTCTTATTTCTGTTGCAACATTTGTATGGCAGGGTCAGAAACTGGAGTAAACAACATGAAAGTTAATGGTGGTGGTGGTTGCATACTCTACTGCATGTTTGGCACACTTTTACAACTTTTAGTTCCAATTAAGCATTGTTTATCATTTCTGCTCATGTCCATACTGTACTCAAATAGCCTGTAAAGTCACCAGATCTCAATCCAATAGCACATGTTTGGGATGTGGTGGAACAGGAAATTCACACATTTTTGAATTTAAAATGAATTAAGGCAGTTTTGAAAGCAAAACCCAGAAATGGCCAGTAAGTGTATATTATTTGATTTTCATCAATGCGACCAGATAGACTGTTATCAAAGAGAACAGCATGAATCTTATAAAAACATACAGTATTTAATCTTTCAGAATAATGTCTGACTTTGACTTGTTATTAAAATGCATTTTCTAATTGTCTCAGAATTTCCATGATGTAAATATGCAACCTTGATGTAAGTAAGTAACCATGACATGTGGATCTTGCATGGATGTAAAAGGGAAATTTCAGTACTTCAAAGCTTTGCTAAGTTGAATGTCAAAAACTTCTAGAATAGTCCCATACTGTATTTTGGGATTTTTTTTTTTACCCAGATATCACCTACTGCATACCTTACCTCATACAGAAACGCCATACACAACCCCCATAGTGGTGTCTTTTATCACTTTAATCAAATAAAACTATTGTCAGTGTGGCTTTCAATAGGTATACTGTATGTTAGAGAATACCAGCCCGCTAAAGGTCCACACACATACATAAACCACACACACACACTGACTGTACGGGTTTCTTTCCTCTCCATCAGCCAGATTTTGGTAAGTGCATCCTCTTCACCGATGGTTGCAGTACACGTGACACGCTTGGCCGATAACCAAAGGACTTCAAAGCCCCAGACGGATGGAGCTGAGCAGAGTGAGTGGTCTAACCCCCTGCGCCCCCCACCCCCCCTCACCCCCGTTTCTCTTGTGTGCCAGCAGAGAGAGAGAGAGAGAGAGAAAAAGAGTTTCAGATGACTGGAGTACTCACAGAATTGGACATGCATGAAGCGCAGACACCTCAATAATCACCGCCCAGCTCCTAAACACTTACACACAAAGATCTCATCAGATTCTATTCTCAGTATTCAGCTTTTGGATTTAAAGTAGACGCACATAAACTATATTTGAGTTTGCAGTTCAGAAACAGCGTGCTCGAAAAATGCCAAAAAAGTGCATTCAGCGTTGCAATGAATGATGGTTTAGGGGAAATATGCCCGTTTTTGCTGTATGCAGCAGTAGATCAAGCTTTACTCTTTGCCCCGATGCCGCCGGCGTACTTTCTCTGGCCGCACAAAGATCTGATCCATTAAGCAGGGGTGGGTACAGTACGTTTTTCTCTCTTTGTACCACTCAAGGTGTGCGTTCTCATTCATTTCATTAGAAAAAAAAATCTAATATAAAATGACTGAACATGACTGAACAGTTACTTTTGTGATGCTCCACCATTAATAATACTGTATAACCACAAATGAGACTCACCAGTGTTAGATTTTGATGTTCTGTTTCACACTGGTGCTTCACATTCTTCACATTTTTCTGATTAGCACGCAGACTCCGAACAGATGAAACATATCGGTTTTGAACTTGAAGCTGAAACATTAAGGAATACTTTCCAGTTCAGTCATCTTTAAACGTTATGATCAGAAAAAAAATAAACTATGATAATAATTCTGTATCAATAATTAACTTCATCCAATTAAATGTATGCGATTGGATTAGCAGCAACAGATCTGGATCTGCGACAGAATCTATTATGGTTCATGTTTTTTGGTTCATGTCGCTGACTATTTATTCAGTATTTTTTTAGTATTTACTTTTTCACCACTTGACATGAGCCTTCAAGCTTACCATGTGAACGGGTCAAGGTGAAGTGTAAATGCATGTTTTATTCCTTCCATTTATGCAATTTCACTTGTCCTTGAGTTTGAAAAATGCACTTTTTAAAGAACAAAACACATCCTTGGTGGTGCATATTTGTTTTAAATGGGAGGCCCTGACCCATCTCGTCTCTCAGTGCAGTTCAGTGATACACAGGATTTTCTCCTCCATCTGCACTGATGCGCCATGGCAGCTGTAGGCACACACAAGCCTAGCCAACAATCTCTCTGTGTGTTCCCTCTCTCTTTCTCTCATTCTCTCTCTCTGAGTAGCTGCCTTGGAGAAAGGGCATGTGCTGACCTTTTGTTACAAAAGCGTGGCCTTTGCTGTCCCAGGGAATGTTGTCTTTGCCTTGCAAACTTCAGGAGCGAAAGCCAGCGAGAGCCAGTGGGAGCCAGTGGGTGAAGGTTCAGTTTGGTGTCTCTGAAGTTTATTTGTCACCTGCACTCTTCTTCCTGTGTGCTGATAAGATACTGCGAGAAATTCGAAGAGAGAAAGCCTGGCTTTTTTGGTGCAAGTGGCATGTAGATAAAATCATGCAAAACTCATCCCCCACATAAAACACGGCTGGGTTCATTTTTCTTTCCGTTTATAGAAAGCGGTACAATACTGTGATACGATGTTGTCCAATAAAGGAATCATGACATGGTTGTAGAATACGGCTGCAGGATAATGGATGCACTTACAAGAAAAAGTCACCATTTCGGAAGGGTCAGTTTATCAATGCATCAAGCAAAGAAAACAACTAAGGAGATTTTACATTAATGGAATTGAATGAAGAACTATGCAATGCACATTTTCTTTTCTTCTTTTTTTTAACATATCTTTTTGGGGCATAATATGAAATGTCACCTTTGCAGAAGAAATGTGAATCATGAATGACTTCGACTGCTGAGCTCTCATTGTAAAAAAAAAAAAAAAAGACACAATTACAGTATGTTTAATATTGTGTAAATGCAAGAGCATTTCCACACATATTGCGATGAGAACTCACAGGATTGGGACTAAACAGCTGTGTGGCCATAAGAAAACCAGTTGTTAGTGAGACTAATCAGAAAAAAGGCTTTGGCTTGCTAGTGAGCATAAGGATTGGACTTTGGAGCAATGGAAAAAGGTCATTTGGCCTGATGAGTCCAGACTGACCCTAGCAGTGGGTAAGATGCCAGGGTGAGAAAGGAACACATGACACAATGCACCCATCATGCATACGAAGTCAGCTGACAACCTGAATGTACAGAATGACCAGGTCCTTGATACCACAGTCATATTCCATATTTCACTATTGTGAAATAGTGGTTCCGGGAGCATGAGGAATCATTTCAGACATGAACTGGTCACCACATTGCACGCTGTAGTCAGAGCCAATTAAATATTTGTGTGCCACTTTTTTTCTTTTTTTTTTGGCCAGGCAGTTTACAAGTACAAAGGAAATACCAGGCAGGCAATAACATACATCAGTGTATCAGCGGGATAAATAAGAAATCCTCTGTAATACAGTAAGACATTGGGTCGGTACCTTCTTAAAAAGAAAGAAAGAAATCAGTGAGACATGATTGCGTTCAAACAAACTGATGCAACACATTATAAATAGGAATCCATACCATTTAGTCAATACAAATCCAGATCATTATAACATAGGCTCACTGTTGAGCCCACTGTTAATTATGGATACACTGAATTGGCATTGGTCAAAAGGTGTGAATATATATATATATTCACACACGTTCAAGAAGTCCCAAATAAAAAATAATAAAATAAAAGCGAAATATGACTATTTATACGGTTCTATCCGTCTCCCTCCATGTCCTGAAATACTCAGCTGCTTCAACATCTGAAGCAAAGCTCATCACCCCAGACATGCACTATCGATAATGTAAATTTGAACTCTCTTTGGCTTCAAAGTGAACTAGACTGGCGGAAGCGAGATTCACGTGTTACTGTACGTGTGTGTGTGACACAGACCCACTGCCACGTCCAGGGAGTGTCTAGTGCTCGCACAGAGGAGTAGAGCTGATGGATGATGACGAGAGAGTTGCTGCGTTCACATCCTGGATTATTTTTAGACGAATGTCACCAGCACACACGTCCAACTCACATGCGGATGAGATAAAGCGGCGCTGCAACAGAGAAGTGTGAAAAGGTTGCACTTTTCAAGGTGCAGCTTTGTTGTTTGAAGCTGTGTGAGGGTGTGTGTGTGCTGTGCTGTGCGAGGGGGCAGTTTGTGAACACTACGCATGGATGACTGCGCGCTAGGTCCTGTTTGATTTCAATATTTACAGCAGATTCAGAATGAACACGGGTAATGCATAATATACGTAATAACCTTAATCAGTAGTACACATATTGACCATGTGTGTGTGTGTGTGTTTGTGTGTGTGTCAGCTTCACCTCTGTCTCCTGAACACTGCATTTTAGTCAACATTCAAAAGTAAACACGCTTTCGAGCGCCGTTTGCTTTGTAAATGGCTCGGCAGGTGACAAATCGAATCCGACAGGTTTTTCAGACTTTCCCGATGCTGTGTGACCAATTTTACAAAGTGTGTGTGTGTGTGTGTGTATATGTATGTGTGTGCACTCATGTGTAGGTGAGTAGTCAGGTTGTATGGCACTCACATGAAAAGATGTTCAGCCAGATAACGATTTACAAAAACAGGACGAGAATGTGTTTATTTACGGAGGGTTATGAAATATGGATGCCATGTGAAGAAGGTTGTATTTAGAAAAAGAAAAAAAACAGTTAAAAAAAAAAAAAAAAAAATCACACGTAAGATAAAGAGAACCAGATTTTTTTCAGGTTTAAATTTTAGGTGAGTTTAACTAGTCAGCAGCTGTAAGACATCAAGGATGATTTGGTTCAGGTTGGTTGGTGAAAGTGGCAATAGGAAAGGGAATCTGTACGATATTAAAATTATAAATCAGCCTCCGAGTGGCGCAGTGGTAAAGTGCTCGCCCTATCATCCGGGGATCGCTGGTTCGAACCCCGGGTGATGCTGTTGCC
>JAQMYJ010000038.1:10579038-10584880 GCA_030014305.1 Clarias laeviceps
AAGTGTGTAACAGTCTATAAACTCAACTGGGTGTATCAGAAACCCATCGGTCTAGCCTACCTACGCCTACCAGGCATGTGCAGACTTTAGAGCTTTACCCATAAATCCATGCTACTACTCCCAGAAACTTTTTTTTTTTTGTATGTTTTATTGCACAGTTCATTTCATTTATTCTTTTATCTTCTTTTTTGGGGGGGATTTTTCTCAGATTTTCTCCCTAATTTAGTCGTATCCAATTCCCACCCATCACTGTAGCCTCCCACATCAAGGCTGGGAGGGCCGCAGGCTACAGGCTACACCCGGAAATTAAACTTGCGATGTCCGGATGCGCCACTCGGGCGGCCCCATATTGCTTTATCTTCTATACTGCTTATCCCATATACAGGGTTGCAGGGGTCCTGGTGCCAAAGCCAGGAGGCGGGATATACTCTGAACAGCATGCCAATCCACCACAGGGCACACCTGCACAACCACACATACACACTCATATACTATGGGCAATTTAGGAACACAAATTAAACTAATCTGCATGTTTTAGGACTAAGAGAGTAAAGCCACACGCTGGGAGAACGTGCAAACTCCATGCCCACAGACCCGAGGCGGGAATCGAACCCTCGTCCCTGAGGCCACAAGGCTAACCACTTTTTTTATTTATTTATTTATTTATTTATTCGCATGGTTACTTTAACAGTTGACTAGCGGATTGTTAGATTAACGTGTCCGAAAGAACTACCAGTGTTAAAGCGACATCGATTATTTTATGATAACAATAACCAATATATCACCAACTGCTCCCAGTATATCAGGAAATATTACCTTGGTTATATTTCCTTCCTTCCGTTTTGGCGTGCTATTCAAAACTATACTTGAGGACGATATTGAGCAGGTAGTGCAGACTGATATACATTTTTGGTACTGGTAGGAAATTCTGACAGGGAAGGAAAAACAACACCAGCACTTACAGTATATACAGTACACACATACTGTGTTTACGGTGTGTTGTGCAACCTGAAGATCCTCCAGTTTACCTAAAGCAGGAAAGGAAATTAATTAAGGAGTAGAATATTTAATAATGCTTTGGAGATCTCTCTCAGCTGTGTGGTAACCTGATAGGAGTTGTGTAGAAATGCCTGAGAGCCCAAGAGACCCAACAAAATGTTTCTTTCTTTTTTTTTTTCTGGCACATGTGCGAGCAGGCGGTCAGATACGGAGCTCGCAAGACAATGAATCATTAACATGAGAGCGTTTCGAGCTTTCGTGTACAGTATTTAACGAAGCTTTTATGTATTCATGGACAGGTGCAAACTGCTGCGCTGAGCAGCCAGGCTTGGTTAGACTTTCGGAGATCGTGAGCAGGATTGTTCACAACAAGGAGACCCTACACACACCTCTCATGGCTCAGTCCATCCCTGCGTGTCCCTTGTGAACCAGGGAAGTTTCTGACTTCTGGAAATCGTGTCATGCTGGACCCTCATACGTGCACGCTCTCACATTCTCTCTCATCCATGTCTGCAAGTCAGTTGCACGCACAGATGCACGGCCCCTCCTTCTGCCTTGCACACACACACACATACACAAACACACATGCACGACTGATAAAGCCGTCAGTAACAGGCTGTGCTGAGGGCACTGCTCCGTGTGACAGTGCCGTGTTTGTTTTCCTTTCTCAGGGGCCAGTGGAACACATGTCAGTGGCTTTTGCTTCTTCAGCCACAGCTGCTCGGCCTGCTCGTCTCCTTTCGGTTCAGATCGCACAATCAGATAGCGGATAACCCATATCGTTATGGGAAGGCCTTAACGGGTTCATGGATCTCATTCGTGCAGACAGGGTTTGGTGAAAGCGGGAGATACAGAAAGCCTTAAATATGCTGGTATGCGATCTCTAAATATGATTAACTCTGAGGTCAATAGCAGCCTACTGGATAAGGACAAGGACAAAGGTCGGCACTCAAACAGGGCAGCGTAGTAAGTCCCTCTTAAATCTTCCTTTGTGTAATCTCTGTCCATTCACCGCACAAAGACGAGAGATGTGCACTCTTATGGAGAGAGACAAAGAGCAGACATTCCCTGCCTCTGTTCTCCCAGGAATTATAGTGTTTCATTTGATGAGAAAAGGGAGGAAGGGGGGAAGAGGGGATGTGGTGTGGGGATCCGGAGAGAGGACAGAGAGAGAGAGAGAGAGTTGAACGGGGTCATTGATATAGAAAAGGAGACAAGAGGAGAGACAAGAACAATAGGGCAAGGACACAGCGGTGAAGAGGTGACGAATGTGCAGGATGGCATGAAAGGAAGGTTGAGGAGAGAGAGAGAGAGAGATGGAATTAAAGCAAAGGGTGGGTGGAATAGTAAATAAAAGTGAGTGAAAGTGAGCCTCGAGGATTGACAAGGCTAAAGAGTGTACTGTTTAAGAATACTTTAGTAAAAGTCAAGATACATAAATGCATTAGGTATAAAAAAAAAAAAAGAATGACTTTGACAAAATGACAAAATTATTGATTTGGTTATGATTTATGTCCTAATGCTACCAGATTTGACAAGTGGCAAGAACTCATCTGAAAAAAAAAATATATATATATATATAAAAAATAAAGATCACACACAGTACTATTTCACCTAGTCATTCTGCTAATAAGACCAGACGTTAAACATAAGGATCTCAGAAAATCAGGAAAAACTTCATACTTTCCAAGCTAAATTAAATTCAGTTAAATTCACCTGAACTGGGTCTGGTTCATATTTAGAAAACTCGTTAAATTACAGCCATTTTTTTCCCCCTGTATGTTTATCATCTCACATTTCAGTCTGCCGAAATACTTTACCAGATCCACCAGTTAAAAGTTAAACGTTCGTTCTTAATATCACCTAACAATATTTTATAGTTTCTGTAAAAAAAAAAAAAAAAAATCAAGCAACTCTGGGTTTCTACTTTAATGTGGATGAGGATTTATAAAAATTCATAGACTGCACAGCAAGCGAAAAACAGAGAAGATTATTTAATGAGAAGTTATTCTGAAGAGATGACCACAGAGAAAACGACAGCTCTTTATCACAGTGCGCCGTCCATCTTCCCCGAACCGCAGGAGATTATGCTTTGTCTAGACACGTCCAGGTCAATTTATTAACCAGGCGATTTTTTTCCCTGCCTGAATTTTTTTTTCTTCTTCTTAAACATGTTAGTGTCTCTGCCCTTGTTTGTGTTGCGAGCTTAGAGGTCCACGCTCACCTTTCAGACTGCTGTTTACTATACACTAGATGATATACAGCATTTGAAGCCAGTTGTTGCTATTATATAACCTGCTTCGGGAATATCAGACGGAATTGAGGTCTCGCTTTGGAGCTGTCTGGATCGTCTTCAGAGAACGGCATGAAAAATTGCACTGGGATTTTCGTAGAAGTTCCTCCGAAGTTTTGCGCGCAGAAGAATAGGAGGCTGGACGTACTGTAGACTGAGGCTTGATGTAATGAAGATCGCTGTGCTTTTAGAAAAAAGAAAAAAAAAAGAGTCCGGATTGATTTAAATGACGGATAGTTCGTCATAGCTCTTTTTATAAGACTGTTTATCTTCAGGTTGTTACAGGAGCCAATAATGGAGCCTCATAAAGACCAGGCACACGTAAAAGGCCTGTCCTGTCTCCTACTTCTCCTGTCAAGCATGGTCTTTTTGATCGTCTTCCCAGCGAAAAAGACAGATTAGATTATCCTCGACAGAAAAAATAAGCTAACTCGAAAAATCATTGACTGTTAGTAATTCACCAGGAAAGAGGCAGGAAAGCAGTCCTTTAATATGCTCTGAGGCAGCGCCTTAAAACAGCGCATTTCTTGTCAGGTATGATAAATGCCTGCATTCCAGTATTCTTAAACAATGGACCATAACAGATTTATACCTGCCACACAGTTCAAAAATTCATATAAACTTCACTGGCTGTGTTTTGAACTTGTTATACAATGCAGGCTGTGAAAACGAGCCCAGCGACAACAGAGGGCACGTGGTCGTAGTCCAAACCATAAACACTTATGAATAACTAACCGTTGAGAGACCCGAGTCAAATGGGACCGAACGCATTGTTGCGGATGCATGCTGTTAGGAGATAAGATTCTTGCTATGTGAACTCTCAATTTGGACTTATCAGCGTTTCTCACAGGGCGTGCTCAAGTAACGAGCGAGCCTTAAACGTGTTCTCCCAGAGCTGAAGAGAGGACGTGAACTCTTGTTCCTTTCTATTGACTGCCATTGTGGATGGGGTATAACGTTTACAGATTTCAGCCTGGCATAGCAGTCAAGCAGGCGGTAATTGCATTAGATGAAATGTGGAGAAGCATGCACACTGACGCTAGGTTAGTTTTGTTCGAAACAACAGCGTAAGCTGGGGGAGACGCCTTGACGTCTGGAGCGCCTCTGGATGTCTGGATGTTGTCTGTAAACACTGCGACAGAATTTTTTAAAGATCCACTTAGATCAAATTAATTATTTACAAAAGGTCCAGATGAGCAGCTAACACGACTGAATGTTATCTTTTAATAGTTAAACACTGATGATTAGGTTGTGGCTGTAAATAAGACGACATAAAGCGGTCGGGGTTTATTTCCTAGTTACGTATCCACGTTACTGCCCTTTTCATTACTTCTGTGTAGAGAAGTGACATCTGTTTTGAGCTCAAACTGCAGAATAAAAGCATACTTCTCTGTCCAGTTCTCTTTAATCCTCAACTTTTTTAAACAAGCTGCCCGAAGCTGCATAATTTTACGTAAATGTGCATGATTGGATAAGCCACAACTGAGGATCTGGTACTGAAACCATGTTAGTTCATGTTTAGGTTCGAAAAGTAGACACACTGAAATACAGTCGGGTTTGTTTTATAGTTTATGGGCTCTGTATGAAGAACTGTGTGATTTATTTTAAAAAGTTTTTTAGTGATTTGAGTGAGTTTTTTTTTTTTTTAGATTATTATTTGTCTCTGGATTTTTTCCCTAATTTAGTCGAGGCCAATTCCCCCCCAGTAATTAGAGGACCGCCACATCATGGCTACAGCTACCAATCAGGGAGGGTGAAGACTATCACATGGTTCCTCAAAATTCCTCAAAAATATATCACAGTTTTGTTTTTGTTTTTTACCAGAAAACAGAAATCACTTCCGTTTTCCTCAAATATGAGAATATCGCCTTTTCTTCTTCTACTTTTGAATTTTACGCAGTTGTATCTGCAATACTGCCACATACTGGACTGGAGTGCGGCACAGAACAAAAAAAGGATTATCACTTTTTTAAAAGACTTTTTTATGATTTAAAAAATAAAATCAACACCACAAGTCACACCATATTTCGACACATTATTTAGTATTTAATATTTAGATACTTTCAGTCACAGGGTGCACACATATACATACTAGAGAGAGTGGTGGCTTAGTGTGTTGAGACTGTTGGGCCCCTGAGTAAGGCCCTTAACCCTGTCTGCTCCAGGAGCACTGGATCATGGCTAAACTGGCTGAACTCACATGCTCATTCACACACTGCAGGCAATTTGGGAACGCCAATTAGTATAATCTGCATGTCTTGGGACTGTGGGAGGAAACCCACCAAGCACAGGGAGAACATGCAAACACCACGCACACGGGAATCGAACTCGAACCCCGGAGGTGCAGGGTGACGGTGCTAACCACTAAGCCACCGTGCCGTGTACTTTAAATATTTTAAAGCATTAGGCCTCCGAGTGGCGCAGTGGTAAAAGTGCTCGCCCTATCATCCGGGGATCGCTGGTTCGATCCCCAGGTGATGCTGTTACCTCTCACAGCCGGAGGCCTAGAGAGAGCTGATTGGCTGAGCTCTCTCAGAGGGGAGGGATGAG
>JAQMYJ010000038.1:10584980-10606123 GCA_030014305.1 Clarias laeviceps
GGAAACACGTGATAGTCTTCGGCCTCCCGGCTGAGTGGTAGTAGTAGCCTTAATGTGGGAGCCCCCTAGTGATGCGGAGGAATTGGCCACGACTAAAAATAGGGAGAAAATCGGGAAAAAATACAAAAATAAATATATATATATATATATATATATATTTTTTTTTTTTTTTTTTTTAAAGCCAGTAAGAAATATTATATATAATATAAATATTAGTGCTATTGAATTGTATTGAAAATCACAATGCTGAAAAATCAGATTAGAACGAGTCTTAGGAAAACATGTGATTCACAGCTCTATCAGCAAGAACAAAACAAAATTTCTTTTTTTTCATTTTGCTAGAATAATTTGCATGGTTAACACAGTGAACCAGGTGATGAACCCTTGTGCTGTGGTCATTGTGGACTTACTGCCCCACAGTCTGGCGCTCACACCAATAGGTAGTCACAGCCGTCCACCACTACCAGTCACATCCAGCTTATTTTTAGAGTAGTCCTGTCAGAGAGAAAAACGTAATCCAATGAGTGACATCTAGCCCAGCGGTTTATGGGATTAATATAGGACTGTGCTCCTAATAACTCTAGCAGAGGTGCTCCTTTACTTGCTTCATCAGCATGCTTACGGAGATCTTAGTGTCTATAGGGGAGGGGGAAGCATGGAACATAGAGCGTGAGCATAAAAGCAACAAAAATATCCTCAGGCGTTTAGGATAAGAGCAGAGGACGGTAGTATCAGTGAGCCTGTCAGAGCTGACACCGCTCATCTACAAGAACAAGCAGATGAGGAAAAGGCATGTGCGATTAAAGCAGGGGGGGGGCGGGGGGTAAAGGGAGTGCCCGAACGGGAGGCTGGTTTCCAAATTGTAGCTATCAGCACAATTCAGAAATGCACAATAATGACAAAGTGACCCCGCTAAGCACCCTCCCTTTGTTTCCTGCCCTGGGAATGTCCTTGCATCCAGGAATTCCTTAAACCGAATGAGATTCCTTATGCTCTCATACGCCACAGTGGTTCACAAAATGGTCCCTTTTTTTAAGGCCAGCCGTTACTGTATATAGAGAACATATTGTTAAAAAAAAAAAAACGTCTTGTGTGTAGTTGAATTCCGCTCTGACAGAAGCTTGATGTGTGAATGCATTCAAATCAGAAAGGAAAGGAAAAAAAGAAAATGCCACTGCTGCGTTTTATTCTCTAACTTCACCATGTTTAACCTGATTTTACAAAAGTGTAATGTTTGCATGTGTCAAAAATCAGGACACGCAATCTACCACACAGTCGCGTGTTTAATTCATAAGCATGTCTTTATGCCACGGAGTCAGCGCTGATGCGGAATAGTTTATATTTACAGGAGACGAGGGAGCGGGCTTTAGAGCATCACTTGTATATTCATCTCACAGAAATGTGAATTAATTCAATTCATGCAGGTAATAGATTAGCATAATTGAGACTTGCTGGCACAAGAAAACAGAAAGAGGAAAAAAGGGCTGCCTAATGCAATATGAATTCTTCCTGCTGTGTCAGTGTGTGTATGTGTGTGCACGTGTGATTGCTGTGTACTGCAGGCTCCTGTGTCAGTTAGCCGTTTCTCCAGGTGTGTGTGTGTGAGTTGCATGCATGACTCACAGTGTCCGCAGGAGGTACCTTTGATTTTGTCAGATCACTAATTTGGTCCACATTGGCGAATCTGTAAGTAGAACAGTGCTGCATCCCCTTTGTGTCATCCAGCTTGTGCTATAATCATTATTTTAGTGCTACAAACAGCACAGTTTGAGAGCGGCTATATTTGGTCCGTTGTTTGCTTGGAGAAGCACTGCTTATCCTGAAGCCGAGAGTTCCCAGGAGCTCCAGTGTTCTGCTTTTGTTGTGTGTTTGTGTGTGGGTTTTTTTAGGATTTGAGGTGAAGATACAGTTCAAATGTTCCTTGCTTGTTGTTGTTTTTTTTGATATGTCTATAAAATCCGTGTGTTTGGCCCTTAAGTAAATAGTGCAGCGCATCGCATCGCATGCACGGGCTGAGCGTTCGTCCATTCGGAGGAAATTGCAATCATTCCTTTTGACTCTCGCCACTTTCTAAGGCCTTGGATTTGATAAGTCCTGACATGATGGAAGATCGGGGCTGTTTACAGAGTTCCCTGTGGGAGCAGTATGGAAATGGTATTTCCTCCACATATATTAGTAGCACGCAGCTAAATCATTCCTCTAGTTGTCACTTATATAAAGAAATAACATCTTTAAGAATATTTTTACAGATATCCATCCATTCTCTCCGTCCTCCAGGCACACACACACACTGCAGTACAGGAGTGCTTTAAAAAAACCCAGAAGATTAATGTTTTCCTTCATTTTCTCCCAAACGTCCATCAACTATAGATTTAGCTCCATGAGCAGACATGCAGCTGCACATTTAGAAGTTTACATCGTAGAGATCTGTTTACTAATCTTGAGGTATTCTTGACCAGATGCTGGCCTGAAGCAGGCGCTTGTCCCAATAGCGTCGAATCTGAAAATTGGCACGGGATGAACAGAAATATGACAGGCAAAGAATCTACGCAATAAATTAGCATCAGGACTCCAAGACTGGCCTGTCTTGGCATGTTAAGCTTTTATTCAGCGCCTACGATCAAGCTTCAAGCCAAGCTCATATTCACTCTTTTTGGTTTCTCCCCCTCCCCCATCCCTTTTGTTGTTCTTCAGGTATGGCCTCGCAAGTGCAAGTCTTTTCCCCGCACACTCTCCAGTCAAGTGCCTTCTTTAGCGTGAAGAAACTGAAGGTGGAGCAAAGTTGCAACTGGGATATGACAGGGTACGGCACGCACAGCAAGGTCTACGGTCAGAACAGCAAGCAGAGTGTGTCTGCTGCCCCAGTGGGCCTCAACGCCGCGTCGCTCCAGGTCTCCAACTCCTCCCTGCCATACGAGCAAGCTCTCCTCTTCCCCGCCAGCTCTGGCCATATTGTGGTTGCCTCAGCGAGTAGCACGTCTGGGGTGGCCGGCCAGCTTTTGGGGAGCACGGGCAGCAGTAGTGGCAGTGGCAGCGGAGGACACAACCTGACGCGTCGCAGCACTGTGAGCTTGCTGGATACGTACCAGCGATGCGGGCTTAAGCGCAAGAGCGAGGAGCTTGACAACAACAACGGCAGTGGAAGCAGTGTACACGTGGTGGAGGAGCTGCAGCAGCCTCCAGCAGCTCAGATGCTCCAGAACAATGGCCAGAGTGGCCCTACGGGCACCGTGGCCACCGCCTCCACAACTGCCACATCCAAGACCAGTGGCGCCAACAGTGAGGGTGACTATCAGCTCCTGCAGCATGAGGTTCTGTGCTCCATGACCAACACATATGAGGTGCTGGAGTTTTTAGGTCGAGGTACCTTTGGACAGGTGGTAAAGTGCTGGAAGCGTGGCACCAGTGAGATCGTGGCTATCAAGATCCTGAAGAACCACCCATCATACGCTCGCCAGGGCCAGATCGAGGTCAGCATCCTGGCACGCCTTAGCACGGAGAGTGCAGATGACTACAACTTTGTGCGGGCGTACGAGTGCTTCCAGCACAAGAACCACACGTGCCTGGTCTTCGAGATGTTGGAGCAGAACCTGTACGACTTCCTCAAGCAGAACAAGTTCAGCCCACTGCCCCTCAAGTACATCCGGCCTATTCTGCAACAGGTGGCTACAGCGCTGATGAAGCTCAAGAGTCTGGGTCTGATTCATGCAGACCTCAAGCCTGAGAACATCATGCTGGTGGATCCTGCTCGACAACCCTACCGAGTCAAAGTCATAGACTTTGGCTCTGCCAGTCATGTCTCCAAAGCTGTGTGCTCCACTTACCTGCAGTCCCGATACTACAGGTAAGGCAGTTTACGGTTTAAATTCAGCGTCTCTCACTAAATTTCTTTCCTTTTTCAAATGATTCTTGATGTGTTAATGGCTTAGATGCCTTAAGTGAGAAAGTAATTTGTAGATGGTTACCTGGGGGGCATTTTTGTACTTTTCTGCTTGTTTTGAAGTGTGAAGGAGCAAAATAACTGGCTAGAAATTCAAATAATTTTAGCCCAATAAAACTAGAAAGTTGCCTGGATTGCTAGTTTAAAGATCCGTCTGTTCTCAATAACATAGTAACGTTTAATAGATGTGGGTAATGCTTCAGATTCATTTTTTGTCAATGTCTTTCTTTTCATATTTGGACTTTGTGTCATTTTTATTTTTTTATTTCTTTGTTTTTATAAAAACACTCTAGAGAAAGCGTGCAGTTGAAAGCCTTAAAACTAGCTTTGTTGGATTTAGGCACATGCCCCTTCCTTCACCTGACCCTAACGTCATTGCAAATTGTTTCCCCAGGGGTGTAGGATATGGGGTCAGTCCAAGTTCTGCAGTATTACCCTCCTGTAATCCACACCAGAGCACCAACATTAGAAACAGATGACTCGTTTGAAAGCTTACTTGGTTTTTCTTTCTTTCTTTTTTTTTTTTACTCTACTCTTCGTTAATAATGCCGTGTTTAGGTTTTAATGAATAGGTGAGGATTTCGTCAGGAGACAGGGCCGCTAAAACAGAAGCCTGCATTGTCGGGGGCTGTGTGAGTCACTTTAGATCAATAGCCTGAGTGTGTGAAAGTTACATGACCATGCAAGAAAACCTCGGAGGAGGTCAGTTTGAGTACCGCCAGATGTGCGTCTAGTTTTTGGAGGTGTTGCTTTGAGGACGCACGGGCCGGCGTTACTAATTAGTGTTAATGAGGTCAGAATCCTAACACGGCGAATGTCTTGTTTGGGAATGTGCATGGAAGTGAGGGAGGTTTTGAAATTGTCTTCATATCTGTAGAAATGTTTAACATTGAGACAAGAGAACGTACAGTTTATGCATGAAAACAACAAGCTGTAAAAGTTCAGACGTGCATTTAATTAAATGTTCTGTCCTCGTTAAGTCTAGGTCTTTCAGAGATACATACAGATAGATAGATATATTCTTAATATTTTCTTAACAAAGCAATCTATTTGTACAAGTGGCATATATTTGGCTGTTACAGTACTTTGCGGTATGATTGCGAGCAGTGCAGTATATCAGAATATCTGGTCATGTTTTAACAAGCAGACATGTAGATTTTATACAACAACAATCTCTTAATTGCTTTATAAAAATGATTAGGTTTGAAATGGAACCTGCTGTGAATACTGACAGAGATACATTTCCAACCGCGATGGCATGCTGGTGAGGAGGGTAACGTTGCCGCCTCACAGCTCCAGGGTCCCTAATTCGATCCTAAGCTCGCGTACTGTGTGTTCTCGCTCTGTGCGCATGTGCGTTTCCTTGGGATTCTTTGGTTTCCTTCCATTTTTCCTAAAAAACATGCTTGTATTTGGATCAGCTAAATATTTCCTGTATGCACAAGAATGTGTGTGTGTGATCTCTGAATTGATCCGAGGTGTATTCTGCATCAGGCTTCCAGATTCGCCGCCACACTGATCAGGATTTTAAAAAAAGAATGAGCGAATAAATGATCAATATACAGTGAGGTCAATAAGTATCACCCTGTGGTTTTGCAAGTTCTCTTACTTAGAAATCATGGACCTCAAAGACCTGTTATTTTGCTTTTAAATAGTCCATATGCTTCTTACGGAGCCACTCCTTGGTGTTCCTGTCTGTGTGCTTTGGGTCAGTGTCCCCTGTGCAGAAAAAGACCCCCAGAGCATTCTGCTTACAGCCCCATGCTTCACTGTAGGTATAATATATATATATATATATATATATATATATATTATTTTTAAATTTTTTTATTTTTTTATTATTACATAATTATAATAGAGCGAGTTAGCGTGACATATCGGTTTAACTTTATAGCAAACAACATAAGGGATTATGCCTGAGGCAGACTATATGGCTCTATAACGATGCTGTTATTTTGCACTGTCTTTTTTCATTAGTTTTTTTTTGTTTTTGTCCTCCCAATTTTGAACGAAGCATTCAGGTGGGGTCGTTCAAAGGGGACTAGACATAGTATACACTCAGCTTCAGACTAGATTACACTCCTGGTACATACCCATAAATTAAAGCTGACAGCGTGTACTTTAAGTTTGTAGTCGTGTCATTTTGAATCTAATGTGCTAGAGCACGGAGCCAAAACATTCTTACTTGTAGACCTCTCCGTATATATATCGTGATATCGGGCATGCTTGCATGTGTTGCGTTATAGCGAGACGTGGGTGAACAAGGTCAGTTATGTGCAAAGAGTGGGCTGTGAAGTGTAATTACCAGCAGCCGTGAGTCTTGTCCTGTGTGGGAGTGCGCAGAAAGGATGATCCCCTTAATTTCTTCTTGGCAGCAATGATGAGGCAAAATACATCTGACACTGAGCAGACTTTTATTAGTTAGCACTTACAAGCCTTGTGCCTGTCAAGTTTTCCAAGAACATCCAAGTTTATATAGTCTGTCAATACCGATCATGTTAACGAGCCATACAGTGTTTACCCCCATTCCCGTAGTTCCATGAGCTATGTGTTTTTTCCACACACATACAGTACAGTATGCAAGTTCATACAGTCGCACACTGATGTAACGCTCCAGCAGTGACCCACGTGAATCAGCCTCCTACAGGTTTCACCTCCTCAGGGAAAGATCACGCTGTTTCTGGCACATACTGTCTGTTTCATAGAGGTCTTATTCAGCTACAATAGGGTCTTTTCTCTCTTTCTCATTCCTACAGTATGTCTCAGATTATGAGTGCTCAGGTGGGTGAGACGAGTTTTTTTTTTTTTTCGTAATCTGCTCCAAATACTGTGACAAATTGCTGCCACTGTTCGAGCTCTTTGAGAGAACATGACTGATTTCCCATCTCAGATCAGATTTGAGAACAGATAGTCAGTAAGTCCTCCCTACTGATTTGGCACAGAAGGAGACCACAAGAGAGAAGAAAGTAAAGCCTCTCTGGAGAGGAATACAGCATGCTTTTCTTTTTTTCTTTCAATCTGTCTCCATCTTGTAAATCTGTAATAGTTTGTAAATGGTTTTTAATCGGCGAACTGGGTGGTGGGTTGACGGGGTAGTCATTCGGACATTCTGATGAGATGGAGAAATTAGCTTTTCTTAAGACCTGTTACATTAAAGCATGCTTTACTCATTCTGCTTCTTAAATCCATTGGGGTAATTACCCATGGCCTTTTCATACGACAGGATGTCCTATGTTTGCATATTTTCGAACTGTGGCCTGCTTTCCAAACATTTGCTCTTAAGATGTGCCGTCAGCTGGAACAGTGATTGTTAAAGACAGAGTGCTTCTGAGTTCTTTCTTTCCCTCGCTGTTCCCCACTCACTGTAAAAAGCTCTGTGTAAATGACTGCTGGCACTGGCAGCTCAGACTCAATCAGCTGATCTTCATATCTTTACAGGCTCTACTTACTGCGAGTTCTCAGCCTGTCTGTTCTGATGGAATTTGATCTATTGGACACGAGCATTTCTGCTGTATTGGATTTAAGAGCTTACATCATGATGCTGTAGCTACATTTCAAATATGGATTTTTCATCCAGGGAATATTGATACGAGTAAACTGAGCAATAATAATCAAAGTAAGCTTTTGAACACGTACGTTAAGCTGCATATACGGGATACCTGAGTTTCAGTACCTTGATTTGGTAACTTTAGACCAGGGGTATGAAAGAGTGATTACGCAAAGCTACTTATGTCTCGACTTAGACGAAAATTTGACATGGTCGATGTATTTGTGTTCCTGGGATGCATTGTGTCATGTGATGGACCGGAGTCTAATCCAGAGGGTATTCCCGCTTTCTATACTGTATGGTATTCCTGGGTTCGATTCAAGATTGATCATGACTTAGACCATTACAGTATAACTATTGATAATATTTTAGAATTTCAAAAATATTTCAAAGTTTTACTTGTAAAATACTTCAATTTGTTAAAATCTACAATATTTACTACTAATATTCCCATGCAACACTCACTGCACTATGAACTTATAATCACAAAATCATAATTATAATTTCTCACACGCAACCCTATAGATGTCGATCGTACACAATATTCATCATTCCATTTCACGTCACATTCACAGGCTGTATAACACAGCACTAAACTCTCATCCTCACGTTTATAGTTTTTATTTTTTCCAAAAAAAATTTCCCCCTGTAATTGTGATGGTGTTGATGTGTTTCCTTTCTTCCTTCCTTTTTCAAACAATTTCCCTCTGGAATTAATAAAATTCTCCCAATCTTGAATCCTGACTCTGTCACTAAAGAGTGAATGAGCGTGTTAATGAACGCCATGTCGTACTTCTAATGTCACCTTCCCCCAAAAAAAAGCTTTTCACCTTTTTTTCACCTTTTGCTACTTGTTTTTTTAAAGACCCCTAGCACCACACACTAGAGTCCTGCTTGTTCAGGTTACATCAGCTGAACTCCCTCTTCCCTCCCAGCCATGTCCACTAGCTAATGATGTAACCGGTAAAGCTGGTTGCATTACCGAGGACCAGAAAAAAGAGGATTATTGCCATGTCCCAGTTAAGCTTCGTGACCCGATTTATCTGTAATTGGAAAAAAAAGGGAACTTTAAGTGCACTGTATATAGTGCTCTGATTAAAGTTTTGGGGTTTATGTGAAATCGCTGCTGTCAGCCATGTTGCAACATTTACATGGTTGTGGTTGGAATGAGGGAAGCTGATTACTCTAGCATGTCTCTGTCACTGTGGCTCTTCTTCCTCCTGCTGTCGTCAGTTCTTTTCAGCAATGATACACACACACACACACGGAGGGGCCTGCTCAGTTCGGGGGGCGTGAGTCACGGCAGCCGGAGGTCACAGAGGAAGAGACAGTATGGCCTCTCAGCATGTCAGTCAATACCCTGTAGACGTCAGAGTCTTAATATAGGAAGGAGATCAGGCATGTCCCGCACTTTTCCATAGCATTGGCTGAAATTCAGCTCAAAGATGCATGAGTTGCTTGTGACCTTGCTGCCTTATAAATAACAAGGCACTAATGACTTTGACTAGTAACTAGAGGGTTTCTATCTAGGGATCTATTTATCGTCTGCCATCAATCAAAATGCTAATGCTGGCAGTAAACCCTGCTGCTGTAATACGACGAGGATAAGCCTAATATGTCGGTGGGTTCTGTTGAACTTTGTGTGTGTGTGTGTGTGTGTGTGATAGGAAGAACATTGGCCGTAGGAAAGAGAGCAGAAGTGGCCAGGCCCTAGGGATGTCCTCAGGAAGAAACATCACAAAGTTCATTAACAGGCGTGATTTGCACACGGACCTCTGCAGCTTCTACCAACATGTCAAGTCTTACAGATAACATCACGTAGCTCTCAACTTCTAGATTAGGATCTATCCTTGTCACAGATTAATGGTGCATCTTGCATAACATGCAACTGCAACAAGCCCTCATGATGCATACGGCTAGATTTAGAACTCGTCTAAGAACCCGATCCCGATCCGTTTTTCCCCTTAAGAGGCGTCCACTGTCTGAACCTGCTATCTCCCCTTTATAAATGAACTGCCGTTCCAGGACATTTACTTCAGATATGTGGCAGGTATTAAAGAGCACGCTAATAAGGTTGCCACTAGTTACTGTTCTCTCAAGCGTACGTAAGGTGTCTTTTTATTCTGTAGTGCGAGAACGACGGGATCCTGTTACTCAGAGCCAAATTTGAATCTGAGAATGAGGCTGAGGCTCTGCGTTTGGCGCGCATACAGTATGTGCTGATTACCTGTACGAAATCATTTACCCATGAGTCTTGCAGAGATGTGGTTTTATATATATATTTATATATATATATATATATATATATACCTGTTTTTTTGTTTTGTTTCTATAAAGTGACTTTTAGGTACAATTACAGTCCAACAGTCGAAACATCCGGTATGGTACAGGACGCACCCAGGCAGGTGGACAAAAAATGTTTTCTTTCCAGTTGTCTCAAAAATGAGTTTGATGACACTCAACCTCTTGTGAGCCTGATTGACAGGAATGTAATAAGCAAGAGCTCATCTAATTTGGCCGTGGGCTACTCGCTTCGCCATTGGAGCACAAGACAAGTAGCTAATTAACTCCTCTTAGTCGAGTATATGAACACTCAGCTGATTGCTAAGTCATTTTGCCAGGGATTGATATCACATCATTACATTACTCAATGAGAACAATGAGAAGGAGAATAGAGGCTGGAAATACGGTTTAATAAATTCGGATTATGTCAAACGGTATTAGCAGATCATACGCCTGCCCTTTTTTTTTTTTTTTTTTTCCACTATTGCCTTTTTGTTGTAGGTTTATTTAAAGTGGACTTCATGCAAAGGTTTCATTTCATCCCAGTGGTAATCATGTTCACAGCTCTGTGTTGAACCTGCTCAGAAGTCAGAAGGCTAAACCAAGAGCTTGTTTTTTTTTTTTTTTTTTTTTGAGCGGCTTTGTGGTTTGCCTTTTTAATTCGTCTCTCGATTTCAGGTCGACAGATTGATAGCAGCAGATGCCTTTCGCCGTTTTCGCTATTTATGATTTTATCTTTTCACTAGACTAAGTAAACCCTGGAACGTCTCCAGACCCCACTTAAACTTTAGAACTTCAGCGTTTCGCTGACGGTGAAGTTGGTCAGGCACTGTTTTATTTCTACCACACCACTTATAATGTGCAATTTGACATGGGAGCGCCAGATTCTTCAGGAAGCTGTTCTCTTTAGTCACTCCCTGCAGCCAGACTTTATGGGCAGTGGGACATTACGAACGAGTCAACAGGCCTCTTTCGTCAGCTCTCTCCCTCTCGGCCGTGGTCATAGCAAATGTCTGACTGTCAGGCAGCCGTGCAGTTTCCCATGAACCCCACCGAACAAAGCAGATGCATTTGTTTTCTCAATTGGAAGAATTTGCTAATGTGCATACAAGGGTAAATAGTTTGGCTAATTTACACCAGACCCAGATAGTTGTGCCAGCTGAGGCCCTCCGGAGGTTTCTTTCGAGTCTGACTTGCTGTTACTCACCCTACCCTTTGCTGTTCTTTTCAGCTGGCCGCACACTCGTGACATTAATCAGTGCTGTCCATCATCACTGTTTAAAATTAACATGCCATCCAATAGTATTTTTCTTCATTATTTCCAAGGACTATTAGGTTTCCCAAGTCCCCCTCTAGCCAGTTCCCATAGATTTATGACACCAGCACATCACTTGCGAGATCTTTATGCTGCTGTTATTATCATAAACAGAGCAGCCATCCAGTCTTATTCCACCCAAGTTAATAAATAATATAAGATGATTAAAAGCTCTGTGATGCTGAATTATATCACCATAGATCAAATTGCAACAGTTTGGGCTTGGGGCACACTTTGTTTGGAAAAATAATTACCCTTGCATTGAATCCTTGTTAATAATTAAAGTGGTTAGCATTGGAAATGTGCTGCATGCAATGAGCCTTGCCTGGAATGCCTGCTTATCTGCAGCAGGACCATTATAGTGGCCGGAGCCTGGTTTCTCATTAAACCGGGTCCGGCGCTTTTTCATCGGAAAACTTCAAGAAACATGTCAACCCTAAAGGCTGCACGTGTGCAGATCGCTGCTTTCGGGGTCAAACACTGTCCGCTGCAGCTGCTTGCTGTTATCAATGCAGTGAATAGAGTCTTCCGAGCCTGAAGCACCTATTATGAGGGAGAATAGATGGGATAGAGTATATGTATAGAGCTAGGATTCAGGCTAAATTGAGGTCTCTGCTGCATGTATTATAGGTCTTGTCTCTGCTGTATTTGCATGTGGGTTAAGATACTTCTGAAGTACTCTCGTATATACTAATGACACCAAGATAATAAGATGGAAGTGAAGTCTGCCCGAGCTTGGAATTACCGTATGGAAAAGCACTTCTGACGTCTCTGACTAATCTATCGTAGCTAAGGTGATCGTCCTACAAAGAGAATATATTAGCTATTAGACAAGCTGAGATCATCAATAACCAAGGAACATTGCTTCACGTGTGATCATCATCCAAGCGTCTCTCAACACAACATTATCCTCATTAAGCTGTAGTGGGGTAACATGGGGAATGAAAAGACTTACACGCATGCATTTATACTTTAATTAGCTCATGCTTGGTAAGTCTATCAGCAAACAGATGGCACTTGTTGAGACTGAACACTCCTCGTTGCCGTTACGCTAAGTGATCTGGTCAGCATGCATATCAGAAATCTGTGTTGTTGTTTTTTTCATTTGGAATCTTTTTTTTTTTTTTCCTGCTTCGTTTGTTATCCACAGCAATGTATCTTAGGGTCCTTTCGCATTATAGGACGAGGCACTTATCCGGATGCACTTAACCCCAAAAGTCTGGTATGTTTGAGTAATGTGAACACTACAGTACATACTGTCACCCAAGCATGGATAAGTGTACCACTTGAAAAGGCAGTCTCGGGCGCAGAACAGCGAACTCGTGCACAGCTCGAATCAAATATGGAAGCCAACCGTACTTGATTATGGAAGTGGACCGCTGTTTACAAGGCAATACAGTTTCTGATTTTCAAACAAACCACCCAGACGCATACTGCCACCTGCTGTATCGGAGAGCGAAAATATGCAAGTGTACTCAAGTACAGGACAATATTAATAATGGAGAAGGGAAGGTCGTTCCTAGTGTAAAAGAACACAGAGTTCATATTAACAGCTGCTTTACATAAGGAATAAAACAACAGTGCAGACTATATGATGGATATAGTCTGAGAAAGCCTTACTTATTTCTATTTTAATTATCATAGCAATTGGCAATGAATGCATAAAAAAAAAAATGAACGGAATGTTATGCTTTAATTAATTTATAGTAGTGATGGAAGTCAGTAGCCATTCCTTAATTCCTAATCGGTTTGATTAAACCAATCGATGATCGATTAATAACCGGTTTAACCGCACAGTACAATGCTTCCGTAATAGTTCAGGACTTTTTCCAGTCTGTCGATCAAAAGCAAATCAAAATAGAGGTGCATATAAGTACAATTACTATAAGTGTTCCTGATTAACCCAAAAATGCATTTCAAAGTCCAGCTGAGACTCATATCAAGGTTCTGTCATGCTCATCCCACTGAGCTAAATCATTGAGCATGTGCACTTATTAGCATTATATGCATATGTGTGTCTGCTACACATCAGTTGAGTAGAAAAAACATACAACTTGGCATTTTCAAAGAATTTCTAATGATTAAAATCATTATGATCGTTCATTTGAGACGCACAGGAAATCAACTCATCATTGACTATAATTGATGATCATGCAATCAGTAGTTTATAGTGATGTTTAATGTTGTGGACTGTCCCTAGAACAAGTTATTCCTTTTATCACAAGAATCCACAAGTTCTTTCTCATGGAAGGAAAATTTTTACATCTAACCACTACAAAGCCCTGACACTGGAGACTCCTTCAAAAATGTTGATAAATATATACCTCGTTATATATAGTTAGCACTGTAGCCTGTGGGGGTCGAGGGTTTGATCCACACCTCGGTCCTACACACATGCATGTTCTCTCCGTACTTCGGGTTTCCTCCAGGTACTTAGAGCAGCATAGAGAGTGAATGAGTGAGTGAGTGAGTGAGTGAGTAACAGCACATTTTTAGAATGTTGTTTTACTATTGATGGTAGATTATGCAGAGTATTGGTTATACTGTACCCTAAGTCCCTGTAAATGAGCTGTTACTATAAAAACAGCGACATGTTAGATTCTGTTCCTTGCAGACGGGAAAGAAAAAAAAATGAATCAGCAGCTTCTGGCTTTAAGGGCTCTGAAGGTGCTTTTACAGTATGTTCATTTATTTCTAATACTAAGGAGCCTTGTGCCTGCTGATGTACTGTATATGACATATTTATTACACATCTAATATAACACATTTCAGTGTTTATGTTTGATTCACTTTGACTTGCATTCATTCTTTTCATTGAATTTGTTTTTTAAAAAAATCCTATATGAACTACATTTATTATACTTAAATTACTCACACACACACACCAAGCCCGATATCAATACACTGGTTTAAAATCTGCCAGTATTCAGCAGGACATGTGCGTGCATGTGGAATTGATTGGAATTAATTAAAAAGCAGGAACAGAGATATCCAAAAAGAAAAAAAAAATGTGAGAATATCCTGCCTCCGGTTCACAGGGACTCCAAGCAACACACGCTTCAATTTGTCGTTGCTTCCTTTTTCAACGTCAGGGACCCAAAGTGACTTAACTGCTGGCGAAGGAAGTATTTCGCTTCACTGCAGTGTGAATGTTAGTCTCCAGTGTTTCAGGTTAGGAACGCTTGCAGATGCTTTATATCAACTTCCTACTGAGCATCGAGAACTTTCGAGCGCTTATATTATGGAGCATTAATTTATTAATATAAATATATATATTAAAAAAAACTAAAATAAAATGACACTTCTGTAAAGATTAACACCGAGCGCGTATTAAAGTGCATCGCCGTTGCTGTTAATGTCAGGAGTGGATTTATATGGGGATGTCCGTATAAGACGGGTGCTACACAATTTAAATGCTAATGGTCGTGCTTGTTCTGTGCACGTCTTTCTCTATTCAGTGGTCTTGAATTGTCAGAGCTGTGAACCAGCTTGGAGAATAGAGCAGCTAGCCAAAGCTTCCCTGCGCTGCCTGCATTTCTCTGCCTATGCAAATCAGCGCCGGCCTCGCTGCGCCTCCTGCTTAAGTGCTTTAGATTCATTACAGTGTAAAGGGCATGCGGGACTGATGAAATCAGAAATAAACGTTTGCATCGGGGTCTCCTAAACATCTCTGTTGTTCGATGCCTGAGTGTTTTTATGAAAAGACGGAGATAGTCGTAGTTGTACGGCAGCTGGAGCAACTTGGTTGCAATTAATGGCATGGTGGTGTGATGGAGTTGTTTTTAATTAGTAATTTGTCTTTCACTCTTTCTCTCTCTCGTACACACACACACACACACACACACACAGTATGTCTCACTTTCTCTTTCTCGGTCTCGCTTTGTCTTTTTCTGTGGTCGTATCTATCTCCACTGCTCTCCGTTCTCTCTCTTTGTCTCCATGTGTCTCTCTGTGTCTGTCTATCTGTCGCTCTCTCTCATTCCTCAGTTCTGTCCTTACATGTCTCTGAATCTGGAATAGTTTTCGTTTATTCACATCACTCATGCGTTCAAATATAACACATGCGTAAACACACTCTTCATAGCCTCTTATTTGATCATTTAGGAGAAAAAAAAAATCAAGCAAAACAAAAAACAAAACAAAAAACCCACATCAATCCCTTCAGTCTCCTTCCCTCCCCTTCTTCTGTCTGCCTGTGCCAGGCTCTCCGTGCTGATAGGTGCAGTCCTCCTGCGCTCTTAAAAGGACCTCTCAACATCCCAATCAGTCTGCATCATTCATGGGGGTCTCCATGGCAACATGAACACAAAGAGACAGCCCTAAGAGGGGTGGAGGGGGTGTCACAGATAGGAGAGGTTCTGGTGTGTATCATGCTAGTGCTGGAGGACGTGAGGTTGAGGGCCTTGTTTCTGCAGGTGACAGTGAGAGGGAACGGCCTTATTGTCATGTCCAAACCGGATGCCCTCTTATTCCTGCCGCCACCATCGTGCACGCCGGACCTCACACTCGCCCGGCTTTATTATGCTCTCGTGTGCAGGAAGGACAAAATCAGATGTCCAGCTTTATGTCCTTTCAAGATTTATTTTGGTTGGTCAGAACTGGTTTGTTCATTTAAGGGCTGCATGGCGAATGCGCACACATTGAGGTTTTGTTGATGAGATTCAAAGCCTGGTGTTAAAATCTACAATATACTGTATACTGTATATGTATTGCTGCCTGGGGTTGCAGTGATAACCTGATTGGGAGTGTACGGTCTACATTGAGGACTGTTTTGCTGAGACATACTTTACAACCCCTGTGTTAGGAGTCTGTGTTACCGAGAATATGAGGAGCCCAGAAAACCAATAAACAACCACAATAACCCTATTAAGTGTGTGTGTGTGTGGGTGGGTGGGTGTACACGTGTGTGTGTGTGTGTGTGTGTGTGTGTGTGTGTGTGTGTGTACATGTTTGTTCCCGACTGCGTCTAACCTAAACAGAAATGGCCATCGACCAGCCCACAGACAAAATGAACAAGGAATAATGCTTTCTTGACACGACATGGTGCCTGGGTAAATGGAGCGTGCACGGTGTCGAGAAGACGACGGGAAAAACAACACTTAACAACACTGGAAGTACAGTTTACTCCAAATGCATTACAAAGTCCATTAAAATGATTAAGAAATGAGTAAAAGATATGCATATAGGTCTCTTTTGCTTTTTATCACCGTGCTGATTAGCTTCAGTTCCAGTGTCAGAGCAGAGCTGCTTTCTATTGCTGGTTCACTCGTTATAATCTGTTACAAGCTGCTCATTGTGGAATTCAGGTTATATACTGTTTAATGGTGTGCTGATGACGGGCGAGACGTAATCGGCTTATGTATGTGGAGTGTTTGTTTAAAAGTATTACAGGTACTCGATGTGATGCATTTGGAATTGCGTGAAAGAAGGAATGAAATGAATCAAAGCAAAGAGCATTTTTAGAACAAACATTAGATGATCGAAAGGCTAATATGTTTTTTCAATGAAAAAAAATGGAAGAAAGTAAAAAAACGACTGAAAAGGACCCAATGCTTTACAAATTATTTATTAATTTATTATTATTATTATTATTATTATTATTATTATATATTCTTTTTGCAGTTAAACCTCACAGGTATACATTGCTCTGAAAAAGTATTTGCCCCTTCCTATTTTAACCTTTGTTACATATTTGTTATACTTAAACTTTATTTTTATTATTTATTATTATTATTATTATTACTATTATTAATAATAATAATAATAAAAAATAATAATAATAATCATTATCATTTTAATAGTACTCAAAGATAACCCGAGTAAATACGAAATTCAGTTTTTAAATGAAGATTTCCTTTATTAAGAGAAAAAATCTGTCCTTGCTGGACCTATATAAAAAAGTAAAATGTCTGTAATTAAATCCGACCTTAAACAGGTCGTTCATGCTTGAAAACCTTCCAATATGGCTAAAGTAAAACAATTCCGCAAAGGAGAGTGGACCAAAATTCCTCCACAGCGATGTGAAAGACTCCAGTTAACGCACAACCAGGTATTAGGTGTAGAGGGCAATTACTTTTTCACCAGGCAGGTTTGGATAAGCTTTTTTCCTTAATAATTAACATCATCAAAAACTTTAAAAACTGCATTTTATATTTACTCGGGTTATCTTTGTGTAATTTTAAAATGTGTTTGATGATCTCAATCATTTAGGTATAAAACATATGCAATGCTGATATACAGTACTGTATATATAAATCAGATAGGGGCAAATACTTTTTCACAGTAAGAAAAATTGAAATGCTTGGAACTACACGTATGATGTATGAAATCACGTTAAATGGAATAATTAATAGACCTTATATTGTCCATGTCCACTATTCCCTTTGGCACAATACCGTATCCTCATCAAGAGCTGGACTATAAATCATTAAATACCTCTTCAAACGTTCTGAAAGGATTTCGTTTCCTTTGTGCGTAGTTTTATTTATTTTTATATAAGATTATTTACTCGTTTATTGGCCAGTTAATTTTTCCGAGTCAGACGTTAACTTGTCTCAGACCGTAGCTCTGTGAAGGCCACATGGTCCTGCGGGACCGAGTCACTTCCTCCTTCCCAGCCTGACACAAGCTGTGCATTTGTGCCGCGACAGCTGTCAATCATAAACTCCTCACCCCTTCTTCCTGCTGCTTATCGACCTGCTCGGGTGAAAGGCTGCCCTGCTGTTTTGTGTGTGTGTTTTTTCCTTCAACAAAGTGTGGTGCATTCGAAATGAGATGCGGTGGCCTCTCTCCATTCCGGCTCGATGACTTTTGGGAAGTTTCCTGCTTTTGTTTTTCGGGCCCCATACATTTTTCATTGGGTGATTTATAGCGGCAAGGCTGGCTAATTGTGTAAGCTGTGCACCTGACGAATGGTGCATTATGGGAAGACGACCTAAAGCACTGAGCCCAGACTGGAGGAATAAATATGTAGAAATGCATCTTGTAAGAAATATGTAGAAAAACCTCCTGTAGGTGTGTGTAGATACTGAAAGTGAAGGAGGATGATGGAGCAGGATTAAAGCAGATAATCAGAATCTGATAGCATGTGATAGGACACACCTAGGACATTCTGATCTTATTTGCATAATGTTTGCCAGCCTGAATGGTAAGTATTTTCGGTATCAGTAATGCATTCTTCATGCATTCTAGTGCATGAACAGGTTTAAACCTTGAGAATTTCCTTTTCATATCAGAGACCCTGTAACAGTTGCTAATATGGAAAGAGGTGGCTGAGACATATTTTCACATAAGCTGGCAACACACCGAGCCGTCAGTAATAACAGTGAGGACGTGTGTGCAGAGCTCGTCTCCGATGCTCACAGGAAGGACCATGTGGTTGCCTGGGGTTCTCATAACAAACAGAGCAGACACTATTCCTACTTTGCAAGCTACTATAGAATCCCTTATTTACGAAACGGGTGTTCACTCTGCTTGTATAATATTATCCCACCTCTCTGGAGGAATTATCAAAAACAAGACATACTGTCTGGATGTTTTGCTACGATCACAGGATCACGGATGGTTTCTGTTAAACCCGAGTGAAACACTCTATCTGCGTTTAGAAGGGCTCCTTTTCTGTATACGAGATTCTGAAACACAGTTTGACACATACCACGTTTCTAAAAGGATCCATATGGGAGTTCTGTCTAGAAGCAGGACTGAATGTTAAACAGGACTGGGGACTTATTGGCACAGACTCGATGTTTCCGCTCAGTGCCTGTCCTCACAGGGAGCTCTATGTCCCCTGACAGGGACTTCATATAACTCATAGAAAACGATGATGTAATCCAACTTCAGCATTTTTATCAATAAGGCTTCCTTCATTCCCATCTCTCTCTCTCTCACACACACACACACACACATGCACACACACACTGAGGACTGACCCCCTGTCTAGAGCTTTCTAGCTGGCAGCAGTTACTGTGTGATTTATATATTTAGTGATGTTCCTGTTTCTGGAGAGAACACATGCATTCATTTCCTTTACTACGGTGAACCTGACACTATAATTAAGTTATACATCTGCTGTATATACAGAACGTATACACAAAACTCTGACTACAATTCAACAAACCGTCCTTCCTATCTAAGCAAAAAGCTCTGCTCTGGTGAGTAATAAATGACTAGGAGTCTGTTTGAATAATGAAGCCAATAACTTAGTGTACTGACAGACTATTTGCAGCCATCGCTAATCTGCTCATACTCGAGATGAAGGATGCAAATGTTATGCAGCCGCCTTTGCTTTCCTGAGAACTCTTTTTTTTCTGAGAAAAAAATAATAAAAAAACTAAAAAAAATCTCCTTCGGGTTTTAAGGGGGTTAGTCCGACTGTGTGTGTGCAAGGGAGATACTAGTGGCAGAGTGTAACTGTGCAGCAGTGACATCCATTTAGTGCACACAGTTTTTGCCTTGATGGGTTTCTATCATGAATTTCAACCAAATTAGCTCTGAATGTCAATCAGAGCCAAAGAGCCTGTAGAAAGTAGTCTTTCCAAGTGGGGCATTGTGTGTGTGCCTGATTGTGTGTTTGCATGTGTCACTTCACACACCCAGCTGTGATGAGTGATTAGATCTGCAGGGCGTGGGTACTGGATTAGGCTCACATAGAGACACACAAACACACACACATACAGTATACGTAGGCACACGCTTTTTTGATTCGCCTTGACTGCAGATGTCCAGCTGAGAATTAACATCTGTATGGTTTGTGTGAGGTTTTTGGCTATATGTGTTCTTCTATACTGTGCAGTAAGCATGACATGATCAATTATACAGTATGTACAGTAAGTAAGAGAATACAAAGACGCACGCTACTGTGTTATAGGAGAAGCAATCAACAACCAGGTGGTGTCATGCAGCCAAATGTGTAGTTACTGCTACCACGCTGAAGTTAACTATTTCCCTGAAGCAACGCATCCCAGTTTTATATCGGACCAAATGGCCAAAGATTACAAATTGTCATTAATTGTTAAATGACAGATTACATTTGATCTGTTATAGTCTTATTCGATGTAGTGGAACATCTGCGAGACAGGTTAGTTTCTTTTACCTATATTATTGCAGTTTAAAAATTTGCTCCTTGACCAGCCTTCTTTTATTTCCTTAATAAGAAAAAAAGGAAAAAGAAAGCAGCTTGTCATGTTACCAAGGAACCAGAACATAATAGACAGAAAGCTTAAATAAACAACTTCACAGTAAAGTTTTTTTCTTTTTTTTTTTTCTTTCTTTTTTTTTGTTAAATAAGACAAGTTTAAAGTCATATTAATATTATATTTAGATTACGCAGAGTATCTGTCATATAAGTCCCTGTGCAGAGCCTGTGCAGTCCCTTAGCCCTTAGCTGCAGACTTGGATTAAAATGATATCGCATTGATATAAAGCTGTGAATTTAATTAAATGTTACTGTCAGAACTGCTGTTATAGAAAATGAATAAAAACCATCTGACTGAATTACGGTTGTGATGTCTCAATATTCCGCACGCTTCATACTGTTATCATTGACTAAATTAACAGTAATTTTTTAAATAATTTTGTAGCCCCTTAACATCCTCGCTTAAAAAAATCAATGGAATTTTTTTTTTTTTTTTTGGCATATTTTTACTTCCTTAAGGAAATAATAACAATAATCAATGTTTCCCTTTTAACACACCTCAGTATGTGCCTCTTCCAAACGGCAGAGACATCACTTTGTGGTAAAAGATTAAATTTTTTAGTATCAATTAAAAAGAAAAAAAAAGAAAGAAGAAAAATGCTAACTTTTTATGTGGTGGTGCAACAGTACAAATGTTTTCAGGCATACGATCCACTTTATTATCCATCTTAGCATGCTACAAACCAGGTTAAAAGGCATGCTGATTAAAAATAGCTTCATATAATGAGCCATTTTTTATTATAGCATCCCTCAAGCATATGATACAAATGGCTCAATCAGGTTAAGTTCTATGGAGGCAGATCGGTCTCATAAATAATTCACGCAAAAGACACGATGTTCACGTGCGTAACCCAATTCACATGCG
>JAQMYJ010000038.1:10610762-10628754 GCA_030014305.1 Clarias laeviceps
TACTATGAATAAAATGTATTTCTTTTATCACTTCTAGTTTTATTGGATTGTAAAAAAGTTCCCGTTTTTTTGTCACCTTGTATATTGTATTGATATATTAAAATGTATTGAAAAATACATAAGGAATTGCCGCTTTTCATATATTGAATATATATATCTTAATGTATGTAATTTTATATTTAACAGTATACTTCATAATATATTGAATTTGATTAAATATATCTATTTCTTTATATATCTATTTCTTTATATATATATATATATAAAATTATTATAATTTTTTTTTTACAATATGCTTATGCAATATACAAGACCATAATGACATTAAACCCAGATATAAATGAGATGCATGAAACACAAATGAGAAATATTATAGTTTTATTGAACATATGAGCCAAAACAAACACCACCTGAGACCAGTCAGTGTCCATACTGACCTCTGTCCACCACAACATTAAAACCTTCAGGTTAACAATATTAAAGATATTACAGTTTACTAATACCAATCATTTGTAAATCGAGCCCATACGTAAATAGAATAAATTTAAATGTGCAAAATACAACACACAGTTTTTATTGTGTAATAAATTTACAATTCACACAATATAACAGACACCAGCAAAATCTGTCAAATCAAGACACTAAATAATACAAAATGTCACCCAACCTGACAAAGATATTAAGTGTCACACTGCTCAACTCAATGTATGATTTATACAGGAGTTACACAAAGTCCACAGCATTGTGACAATCTTCGTGTGGAAAGAATTAGTCAAAAAGGAGATGAAATTTTTTAAAGGGAAAATTGGTTGCTTGTTGTATGTAAGGGCTACAGGAACAGGTCTGGTCTTGTGATGGATGTCCAACACGTTTTTCCAAAGTCTACAGCTCCTGAAGCTGCTTAGTATCTAATGGAACAAAGAGAATGTATTAAAACATTTGAGATTTGCCTAAACACCATTCAGCTACTCCATTCCCAACTGTCTGAAGGTTGAGATGTGGACTTGAGCTTGCTCGTGAGCTGCTGCTTACCTGACTGATGATGTGGTGCTGATGGAGACTCCGGAACATTCTCCTGCAGTTTCTTTGTTGAGATTGTTGTTCTCCTCTAAGGTTTCTGAGGTGGAAAAGAACCCAGTTAAAGCAAAGTGTACATAATTACCAAGATAACCTTTCCACAAACAAACATATTGGTCTTTATTTACAGAATATAATTAACTGATGTCTCTAAAGTTACATGTTAAACACTGAACACTTTATAATAAAACTACTGGTTTACAAAAACTGATCATGTAGTAACATTAACTTACTATTCAAAAAAAGAAAAGGTAAAAAGTAACTTAATATGCCAAACCACACTGATTAACTTAGGATCAGGCTAATAATAATACTGTAACCAGCTGACTGATTTTTACCATTGAAAAAACAAACAGGCTAAGAGCATGTGTGGAAGAAATTGTGGGAAATTATGTCTTTATCAGAATCTATATGTACTGTAGGCTTAATTGGGTTGGCCATGAGAAAATGTTGAACATTCAGTCATAAATGTATAATCAAAAATAGGTTTGACCTTAAATGATAATTGTATACAGAAATCACTGAACACAAACATTATCTCATTGCTTTTGACAGTTTAATTTTAATAAGTTCATTAGGGTGTAATACACATTTGTAAAAGGTTAGCCATGTTAATCAACTAGGGACACCTGGGTGTACTGTACGATCATACAGTATAACTGGTGGTTGGATTTTTTTTTAATAAAGCTAGATTTCAAAATAAAACATTTATCAATTTCAATAAAACAATTTTGTAATGGAGTTTAGTCGTTACCAACCTACATACAGTATCTACACATCTTCATTGAACACATGGTGTATTAAAAGAGGAACTTCCTTGGGTGCTTTATTTTTGCAATTCTAAAGCAGAAAGTTCCAATAATTTGCACATTGCAGTGTTTCCCACAGGTGTGAAATATACCTGCGGTGGTAGCCAGCGGAGCAGGCCGTATTACCTGCAGCACAAAAGTGGTCTACTATACACACATAACAACAAATATATATGACCTTTAATACAATATTTAGATTTATTTTATTTTCTATTAATTTCACATTTCAGAGATCCAACCTACTAACCCTCCCCTCCATCTACCCGTATGTGAAGAGTAAGATGAAGTATATAAAAAAGTACCAAACACTCTTTAGTGGTGGACATAATATAGAATAATATGCACATTTTGTAAGTTCTACATTTTTGCATCGTAAAATGTAGTAAAGTAAAAGTTTGTTAGCGAGGGAGATGCAAAGTATGTAGTAGTAAAATGTTCTTCTTTTTTTTTTACAGTAAAGTTGGGTTTAATTCCACACAACATATTAGAAAACCCAAATGCACAGTTTACAAGCACTGTCTACTTTATGTGTATATCTCTGAGATTTAGAGGTAATGAGCCATATTTACTGTAAGGCACATTTGAGAAGATTGAGAAAATGGCTAAAATCTCATTTAAGTCTCAAAGATGGCTCATTTCTGAGATTTACATGAGATCTCATCTTGGAGTTTCCTTAATCAGAGCACGACAAAGTAAAAGTGTGTGGATAATTCTTAAACATGCATGAAGTATCAATAATGTGTCAATAAAACAATTATAAGTATAAATATAATGGTTTTTGTCTGCGTATATAGACATATCCATACATGGTCCATTCATATATTGCAATATATTAATAAATATAAGCACTAGTTTCCTATATATGGAAATGTATTATTTAATATACTGCATTATATTTTACTTTTTTCCGTAAGGGCAGTATATGTAGGGTTTTATAATATGATTCCGGTTGTCTCTACGAGCAGAAAAACAACCCCCTCATTGTGCTTCCTGACTTCTTGTGTGGTAACACATCCTATAACCCGTATCCAGGCGAATATACATCCAAACAGTTCGTGTCTGCTGGAACTCTTTTGTTTAACCAGAAAATGCTAATGTATTTCATATCATCTGTCTGTCTCCAGGTTTCTGTATGACTTACATGTTAATGCCTGGTTCTTTTGATGTACAGACGTACGTGACACAGGACACCTGGTGAAAAGCTTATATATCTTTGCTGATAATGAACAGAGATCATTAGACTCATTATGCATATGTGTGTGTGTGTGTGTGTGTGTGTGTGTGTGTGAGTTTGTCCATCTCTCACGGATGTTCAGGCTCAACCAGTAAGTGTGTCAAGGTGTGGCAGACACAACAAGCAATAATTCTTTTTTTAATTTATATTAAAACTTAGCAATTCGGACACCCTAACTGCGCAATACTATTCTGCTCTGTGGTAGAAGAAGGAATTTCATGCTGTAACGTGTAAACGTGTGTGGTTTCTCTAAGCAATGTTTTTTTCCTCATATGACTACACACACATACTCAGGTTTTACAACCCAGTTAAGGGTGGGGTGTTGGTGTTGAGTCGGGGTGTGCATTCTAATGAAAGTATAGAGGAATGAATCGAAGGAAGGTGGGAGAGTTTGTGAGTATCTGGAGGGCATGGAAATAGGAGACATGGTGGTTTGGGACATAGGGGTGTGAGAAGGGAGGAAGGGGGCATGAAGGCGTGTGGGTGGGGGTTTAAAAGGATTTGATTTCCTCTAAGGGACCGTGCAAGGTAATCAGTCTGACTTATTATACCGTAGAGAGGGAGCCGCTCTCTCTGCTGATTGATAGCTGTGTAAATGATAGCTCCTATGATTATGATTAGGTTTAAGCTGCTCAATTAAAAAGCAGACATCTGGGGGAGTGGGTAGAATGTGTTGTGTGTGGGTCTGTGTTTTGGGAGGATCTCCTAGTACATTAAACTCTCTTTTTCTCAGAGATAAGACTCTTGGCCTGTAATATAAGGTCTCTCACAGTGTGTTTAGGAGAGTGTTTAAGGCTGAAGTATGCCAGCTGCAGGCTACTGCCTCTTTTAATTTATAACCCAGGGAACGGGTTTATTGCACGATCTACAGACGTTGCCTTCAGAGAATGTGATGTTTAAAGGAGTATAAAGAGAAGAGGGGGAGAGGGCGCTGGAACTGTGAATGCTCCTGTTCTCCGCTTGGCTTCTGTGACTAAGCTGGTCCACAGCTGGCAAGGGAGAGGGAGGGAGGAAGGGAGGGGCAAAGGGATGGAGAGAGGTAGAGGGACGGAGAAGAGATGCAGCTGTGCTCCTGGCACCCCTTTCCTGCCCTCGGGAGGGAGTATGACCATCTCATTTCCTGTGTTGGGGCCACTCAGTATTCTCTCTCACTGCCCCTTCTACTGGGCTTCTGTCTGTCTCTCTTTCTCTCTTGTTGCCCTCGGTGTTTCTTCACTGTCTCTCAGTTTTACTCTCTTGAGTCTGTCTCTCAGTTTTACTCTCTCTCTCGCTCTCGCTCTCCCTTTCATCGCTTTTTTTATTGAAGTCAGCTGAGTTCACCACCACTACTACTACTACTATAATGTCAATGAAATTCACTGAATAATAATAATGCTTCCTTGGTGGTGCATAAGGTAGCGTTGGTGTTCCATCTAGGCACCCTGTGTTCTCTTTCTACCACCCAAAAGTGGACTGGCTCTCCAACATTCCCAACCATGCAATTTTTGCTTATATAATCGTAGAGGTCAGAGAAGAGCTACAGTAGACAGTCTACAGCCCTTCTGTCACCACCACCACCCCCCCCCTATCCCTCATCTCCTCTCATCCTCCCTTCATTCCCTAACTGCTTTCTTCATAAGACAGCTATGTCCCACTCTCCCAAACACTAATGGCCTGCCTCTCTCTTTCTGACTCTTCTCCCCCCCACCACCCTTTGTTTGTAGGTCTGTCTGTCTGAAAGGCTCTCTCATTCTCTCTTTCTGTCGTACTTTTCATAAAACAGTCATGCAAACTTCTTAGCTCTTTACAGATTGCACTTTCCAAGGAAAGAGATATCTATTCTGATCATATAAAAGAACTTATTGTCTGGATTTAAAGTGATAGGTCTGACATGTACACTGATGCTACTGATGTAGAAAAATGGAACAAATCAAACAGCTCTTAATTAGAATTAAGCAAAAATAAAGTTCATTTTATGTAATTTCTTCTTAACCAAATTAATGTAATTTTTGCCTTTTAATACCAAGATTATCTCTTACTGTCTCTCTTCGTATTTCTTAATGTGTATCTTTCCCTTTCTCTTTTATCTGTGTGTGTACTGGATTAGTGTTCATGCCCGTCCTGTCTGGAGGTTTGATGTGTGGAAACAACATGTCTCACCGCTTTTAGGAATCCCATTGGCCAATTTGACCAAGAACCAGCTCACACCAGGAACTCTCACCACAACATTTTTTATTCTCTCTCATGTGTCTGTATTGTGTGTTTCTGTATGATTAAGAGCAGGTGGTGTCTCCCACCAGTACGGAGGAAAGACAGCAGGAGGACGGGAGTAGGCAGAACAGATAAAGCATATTTCCATTATAGGAACCTTTTCTGGAAAATTTTCAAGAACTCAGGAAGTTTATTTTCAAGTGAATTATCCAGGCCTGGTTTTAATCCTTAGGGTGAAGTTACAGGAACCTTTTTAGTTACAGAGTATGATTTTTTATTTCTGAAGTGTAATGACCATTATACAAACGACTGATCAAAAATGTCCCAGGAGTGTATGCGGTACTGTTCTTAAGAGCATGGCATTTGCTTTAAAATGAATAAAAGGTTTGACGCATGAAACGGCACTTTGTGTCCATGTGGCCGCTCCTGCGAGGATTGAAAAAGCTACATTAATTCATTCATTCATCTAGTGAGCGATTTATCCTGGTGAGTTTTGTGTTAGATCTGTGCGATATAATCGATTATGCAGTTTAATCGATTGTTTGTTGATCGATTCAATTAATTCAATTCTTCAACCATTCAAAGTTTCTGATTCAGAATCAATGCACGTTTTAATTATTTAGGTAATGTTACATGCTCAAAAATATACTACATAGGAAATAGAAACTGTTTGCATCTTTTGCAAATCCGAGTATATTGTGTGTTCTCCATCTGTTTATATGTGCGGTTGTTGTACTGGACTGGAGTGTGGTGCAGAATGAGTAAAAATGGGTCAAAAAGATTATAAGACATGGGATGATAGTTTTTAATGCTAAACATCTGTAAGAAATATAGCTGCTTGAGGCAAATCGGACAATAAATAGTAGTACTGTTGGAATTTCCTTTGGGATCAATAAAGTATCTGTCTGTCTCTCTGTCTGTCTGTCTGTCTGTCAAACTGAATTGAAAATCACATTGACCAAAAATCAGTTTGAATCGCTCCATCACACCAGTCCCCCACAATGCACAATGCGCATGTACATTATCACCTAGGAACAATCCAGCATAGATATTTCACCTAATTGCGTGTTCGGGAGGTGGAAGGAAATCAGAGAACGTAAAAGAAGCACAACTGAAAACTTCACATCAGTATTCTGGGCTCGTTGATTAAACTAGAGGTACTAGAGCTACCCACCTCCACGACTCCCTGTTACAATGAAGTAACAACATATTCGTGCAATAAAGTACAGCACAACTGTAAAGTACAAACTACAACTTCTTTGCCATATAATGAACCTGAGAAAGTTCTGTTCTTCTGTTACTTTAGATAGCGGTCATGGTTCCTCTGTGTGGTGGAAATGCAGAACACAAACACAATATTGTTTAAGGTAGAACTGTTTAGTTCCTCAAAAGGTTTTAGTTCACTGCTTTGCCTTGATCCTGATTCTGGGCTGAAATCACCCATGAAAGTCACGTTGTACCGTGTCTTACTTACTGTATGTACTGTAGAATCATTCTAATTGAATTATTTACCGATAGGACAAATCGTTTAACGAATGATTCTCGAGCCAAAAATAAGCGAGTGAGAAGACAGAAAAAGGGGAGAGCGAAGAAGCGAAACAGCTGCACTGTGCATATGCTTCGTTTGTTTCTCCATCATCGCGCTCTCTGCTTGTCTGTTTGATGACTTGCTGTACGCTGACATTTGTTTGACAAAGCCATGGACATGACAAAGATTCACGCATCAATCTATTACACATATGACTTGTGTTTTTTTTTTTATTCTGGAATATGTCCACGTATTTAATTTCTTCACACCCGAGTCTCTTCTGACAAATAATTTATTAAGTGTCAGTATATTATTCATTTCAGGACAGTAATGGTGTTATTGTCATGTCAGAAGATATATCATGTATCATTGTGTATAATGTGTTGTGGACATTTGTTCTCCGTCCAGTTAATGTGACATCTTTTCCAGGAAGCCAGTTACAACAACAGAGACGTGTAGTGTGTCTTTGTGTTTCGAGTGTGCATGTGTGTGTGTGTGTGAAAGAGAGAGAGAGAGAGAGAGAGAGAGAGAGACACCTTCCCAGCTGGGCTTTGTCATTGCTTGCTCATTCAGTCCCTTACCCTTCCCTTAGGCCATAAAGACATATTCAGAGTAGCTATTGCATTCCCCTCTCGCGTCACATCACGCAGCTGAGAATATTACAATACACACATCCACGTCTTACACCTTTATTACTGTTTTTATGGTTTTAGTTCCCTAAGAGCGTCAGCTAACTCTGCGTCTCCTTAGGTGCACAAGTGTTACGGTGTTATCATTGGTGATAGATGAGGTATTATTTTGCCCTTATTTTTTTATGAACTTGTTTGCCTGATAAATGTGCATGTGCGCTTCCCAGGTGTGTGCAGATCCTTGGCAGCATGTGGGAGAGGAAAAGCCAGTTATATCGCATATCTGCCACACACATTACAGAGTGTGTGTGTGTGTGTGTGTGTGTGAGAGAGAGGGTGTGTCTAATGTTCTGCTGCAGGACACCTGTGCAGCCAACCACCGTGTCTGCTGTAAACACCATGCATTTGTATAAGTGTGTGTGTGTGTGTGAGCATGTTTTTATAGCTTGGTGGGGAACAAATGCCCAAAGCTAGGAATATCTGACAGTTTTCATATCTGCCAAAAAAATGCTATATGTAGGTTTAATGGTAGATTTAGCGTGAATTATCTGCATTAATAATTGTGTGTGTTAAGGTGGCCAGGTGCATTTGGTTTTATCCAGTACAAGGCAGATGTTGCAGTTGCATTGTTTGTGCACAAATAAATACATCCTCTCTGTCTCTCTCTCTCTCTCTCAGTCATGGTAATGTATCTGTAGCTTCACTGACTCTGACCCTGTATCTGCAGCAGCTACTGTCTACTACACTTCATTAGCACATACCGGTCCTTCTCTCTCTCTCTCTCCAGCTCCAGCTGTCTATTAGGGCTGACTATTTCTTTTCAAAAGTGCATTCAGTTTGTATTTGTCTCAAAAGATTTATCGTTCATATTTGTTGAAAAATGTACCAGCATATACTGTACAGCCACAGTGAGAATGAAAGTTGCACTATGGATGCACTAGGCATCCATATTGCAAGATCATGAGGTGCAAAAGTTATAATTTCATCATGAAGACTGAGGTTTCCTTTACTAGGAGTAATTTATATTTTATTTTTTAAAAATCCTTCTTTAATCCTCAGTGAGGCTGAATCTTAAAATAAATATTAAACATAACATCGGCTACAACACTAACACCACCACCTGGTGAATTGAATAACATCCATTATCAATAACATACAGTACCAGTAAACTGGTGACAGGATCATGGGCTCATCTATGCCTGCGGGACAAAAGGCTTGCCTGTCTGATCTGATCCCACAAAAAAGTCAATGCTGGCCACTAAAGAAAGGTATCGGAATATCCAGTGCTTCACAGTCTGCCTCGTATGGGGCTTAGCAGGCAAAGAGTTCAATGTTGTTGATCTGGTTGCCTCCAAATGCCTAGATTTTAATCTGATCAAGCAACCATGGAATTCGCCACATGCAAACCACAGCACCAAAAGGATCCACCACTAACTTGTACCAGACACCATGGCAAACCCCTGGAGGCCTTATCGAGTCATGCCCTGAGGGGTCGGAACTGCCCCAGTGGCACAATACTGAGCTTAATATTCTGGGTTTTAATGTTATGGCTAATAGTGAAGCTCACCACATAATGTATATATGTATGTATATACTGCATGATGCTCAATAGAGTATATTTGTGATTTAGCTTTAGAAAAGAGCAAACTCATGCCAAAAAAAATAATATCACATTTAATATAATTAGACAATCAATACATGATTTAGGAAAAAAATTAAATTTTATAAATATATAGCATTACTAGGGGCAGTGGTGGCTAGACACTAGGAAGGTTCGCATTATTGGACCCTTGGGCAAGGCCCTTAACCCAAAGCGCCACAAGGGGAAACAATGGAAAGAATGATATGTGAGAGCTGTGAAAGAGCGGACCAAGATTGGGTACCTTGAAAGCTGACCCATCAAAGCAATCCTCACTTGATGAGGCTGGCCTGAAAGAAAAAAATGCATAACTACATAAAGTAAGACTTATGAGACTAACATTAAAGCATTTACCATTAGAATATGGTATCTTAAACATTTAGTTTACGCTAGACAGTGTAGCTGTTATTAAAAACTTGAAATTGAAATTGTATTATGCCAGCCCTAGAGGTTACTGTCAGTTCTGACCGAGCTGTGCGTCAATCTGTAGCCGACGTCTCCGCAGCACCTCCAGCACCAACCCAATCAATATTTTGTTTCGCACCATCACCATATTTCATTTTTTTCCCTTCTATTATATTTTTTCATCATATTTTCACCTTGAAGGACAACAGTAGCTAGTTTAAAGGTGGCCCCTTTTTCTTAATGGAGGTAAAGAGAAACAGGAGCAGAATTATCCTCGAATGGTGGGCAGAGAGGAAAATGTGGAGCCATTGTTTTGCAGAGGTGATTAAGCACGCCTGGAGCTTTGAACGGCTGCGGGGTGCATATGCAGCGCTAAATTAATCACCTGTCATTTTGACTGATTATTAATGAAGAAGTCCGGTCCCGTTCGTGGCAATGCGCGGGAGAAGAGTGCACGTTTTTTTTTTTTTTTTTTTTCCCAGTGCATGAGCAGCGGGAGGGAGGAATGATAATGCTCGGGAGCCGAGCGTGCATGCCGTGTGCATATTCTCTGCACAGTTAAGAGGCGGTCATGGGGAGCAGCAGGCTTTAATTGTGTTTGTCTTGGTTCAGGAACTCAGACTGCTGCGATTTTGTGCCTTCGGTTGCCGGTGGCCAGTCCTTAGTGCTTTTGGAAGGAGGGAAGAAATTCCAGACAGGGAGTGTGTTTTTATAGATATGCACTATGTATAGTGCAGATGTTGGTCCACCTGTACATGCAAGTCAAATACACAATTAAAACAGTGATCTTTTTTCTTTTTGTGTGCTAGCGCTATAGTTGATCTTGTGCACTGTTGGCTCTGCTTGTGTAGCTCTTACACACAGTGTGCTCTGCTTTTATCTTTTGTTGGCAATGTATAACTTTACCCTGCTGTAAATCCTTCCATCATCCTTTGAACACAAAAGCAGCTGTGGGCCGCATGGTACACAAGACAATCCGATTAAACCCGTGCAGGTCGTACTGGGGAGGTCGTGCTAGAGGAACGAGGAACCAGGTAGAAGGCTATATATGAGCTATAGGCTATGGGGGGGGAGGAATGGCTTGAATAAAGACGAGAAAATAAGAGAGATAGGTTATTTAGGATGGCAAGCAGGAGTGAGGTATGTGTGTAAGCAGGGGTGAACGGTGTTATAGATTTATCAGTTGTTGCAAGAGTGCCTCCATTCTCAGTCTCTGATGCAGAAACAGGGAAAACTGGTGACTAGGGATATTGAACGGCTGGTAATGGGGGGGGGGGGGGGGGATACGATAGCATACTTCCCCAGAGCCCTGTGCTGCCCTCATCAGTGTTGCCTTTCACATGGCTCTATGGTGTCTGCAGCTTTAGCACATCCACTACATACAGTAGTATCACTCACACACACACGTACGAACACAGAAGACCTGAGCTGAGCCATGAGCTTTCACACCAGCACTGGGCAGCAGCTCTATAAATCACACTGCATTGAGTAATACAGTTATTATACCCCATATACTCTCCATTTTCTCCACATGTCCACACACTGATAATAACACGGGGGCAAAAGTCTGTAACGTGCCATGCTCAACCATTTCCTATTCCTATTTCCAACAATGTCAGTTAGCTGTAATGTGGATGTGTGCTAGCAGGAGTTTCTGGCTGCTGCTGCCCCTGACACAAATCGTTTCTGAATATAAACGATAAGAGTCATTAGACAAACCATTTTCAAAAGTAAGAAGCAATGAGGTGCAGCAAGGCATCTCCTCAGCATGCTGTATAACTTTGCTAACATTACCTGACTAAACGATAGCTAGCGATTAAAGATACTTAACAAAACATTAACCGCAAGGGAGCTGACATTACTTAACTCACTAAAATGAACCCTTTTGTTCGCATAATCTGTGTAGCATCTTCAGTTTTACACACAATATCCACTAACTAACACTACCTAAAACATGTTGTTTTTCATGGCTAGTTGGCTAGCTTTAAACAGCTTCTAGCCTCAGCTAGATGTTGCTCTGTGCTGTTGGAGGATTTAAACTCTGTTTTCATTCCCGTCCAGACTGTGGGAGTGTGAGTGACAGAGGGGGTTTTTATGTCTCCGGATCTTTCCTGAAGTAGAGAGCACTTGACGCGACCCACATATTTGCAGACTTCTTGAGAAGGTGTTGGAGCAAGAGAGCAGGGGAAAAAGGAGGGAGTGTGTGTGTGTGAGAGAGAGAGAGGTGGGATCATGGATGACAAAGCCCCCTGGAGGCTCCTGGCAGACGGGCGCCACAGTGAAGAGAAAGGAGGGTCACACATACAGGACACTGCTCTCTCTCTCTCTCTCTCTCTCTCTCTCTCTTTCTCTCACTCTTTCTGTCTCTCTCTGTATATGTCTGTGTCTCAGCCTGACGTCAGCACAGCAGCCTCTCTCCTGCAGACTTCACTCCCAGATAAACCTCTAAGGCCATTAATGTAGCCCCAGTACAGCGGACGGTTGTGCTTTGGTTAAAGCCAGATCTGTTATGACAGCCATCTGTGCTCGGAAATCCTGCCTGTGTGTGTAATGCTGGTGGAACAGAAAAACACATGGCCTCAGTGCTGCATGCAAGTGTGGGAGAAGAGCGAGGTGAGACAGAGAGAAGGACAGACTGCAGAGTTGGAGCAAGAGTAACAATGAGGAAAGACGTCTATCTATCTATCTATCTATCTATCTATTAACCTGCCTATACCTCTGTCTCTCTGGCTCTGAATCTTTCTATCTATCTGTCCATCTATTTGTCTTTCTGTCTACCTATCTGTCTATCAGTCTATATACAGCGGCTTTCTGTCACTGCATCTATCCGTCTATCAATCTGTCTGCCTGTCTGTTAGTTTGTTTATCCGTGATTGTCTATCCTTGATCTATCTATCTATCTATCTATCTATCTATCTATCTATCAACCTTTCTTCCCTCTGTCTCTTTGTCTGGACCTGTCTGTCTATCTGTTTGTCTGCCTCTCTGTTTGTCTATCCCTCGAACTGTCCCTGTATGTCAGTTTATCTATCTACCTGTATGCCTGTCTCTATCTATCTATCTATCTATCTATCTGTTAGTTTGTTTGTCATCATTCTGTCTGTCTGCCTGCCTATCCCCTGCCTATTGTTGAGTCTCTGCATCTGTCTGTCTATTGGTCTGTCTATCTATCTTTTTATCTATCTCTCCGTCACTCTTTCCCTCCCTCCCTCTCACTCTCTCTCTCTCTGGAGGCTGTGGGGCAGCAGGGTGGTAGTGTAATGTTGGAAATGAGCTGGATTATGGATAAGGCTGGAGTGATTGTGTGTGTGTGTGTGTGTGTGGGGGGGGGTATAATGAGGAGCAGAGGAAGAGGTGATTACAGTGCGGAGACGGCTTGCCTGCCTCTCTTTGTTTGGTTAGCAGGGCTAATGTACGACTGTGTGATCTATGGGCTGAGCATGGCCCTGTGCCTCTCTGACGTCTCCTTTTCCCGACTGACACACAAAAGGAGCAATGAGAGATGAGGATGGAGGTTAGAGTGTGGGCGTGTGCACACATATGGCTTTTGTGTTTGAATATGTACAGAATCTAGTGTATTCAGCACAGAGGGACAACTCCGAGGCGGTGTTTTAATCCACCACATCATTGCATCATCTCCAGAGAAATTTATTAACGCAGAGATTCATCAAATATATGTATCAGATAGGATGGTATAGTGTATAGTCAACCTCTCAGTGAAGAGGTCACCGTTCCCTCTCTCGCTTCATCTCTCTCTCTCTCAGTGTCCTGGGAATGCTAATGACGGAAGGGAAGGAGCTGAGAAAGTGACAGCATCGTCAGCGTTTTCCTCTGCGTTCAGTGCACACACAGAGGAAGATGCTCTCGAGACCTTGAAATGAAAGAGCGCGCCCACAATGGGAGGATATCCGAGCTTCTTTACAAAAGTTTGCGGGGTGTGCTTGGCAGAGACAGCCTGTCTCTCGCACTCAGAGAAATTTAAATAGCTTTCATCAGGAGGACTCGGTGGACAAGCCCTTAGCTCTCGCACTGGGATAAGCTGACTTAAGCTGTCTGTGCGTCCTTCCCTTTCACTTCGTCCTCACTTTGCTTTTCTCCTCGTTTTTCCTTCTGCCATCCGTCTGTCATTCTAGCTTTCCACTTTTTGTCATTCTGTCCTGCTACCTCTTTACGTCTCTCTCTCTCTCTTTCTCTTTCTCTCTCTCTCTCTCTGTTTCTATATAGCTTGCGCATCACCTTGCTCACATTGTTTATTAAAAAGGCACACAGGCCGTTTTGGCCCTAGCTTGCCTGGCCATGATGCCATAAATATTAAACCCGATCTCAGGGGGGAGAAAGACAGAGAGAGATGGGTGTGCTGAAAAATTAGAGTACTAGCGAGTAAAAAGTGCAGGTGGACACAAGAACCTACCCAATCTCTCTCTCTCTCTCTCTCTCTTTCCTGTCCCTCTCACATCTCTCTGTATATCTACATATGTATTTATCATCTATGTATCTATCAGTCTCTCTGTCCATCTGCCTGCCGTCTCTCTCTGTGCCCTTTCATTTTCTCTCTATCTATCTATCTATCTATCTATCTATCTATCTACTGTATCTATCTATCTGTCTGTCTGTCTGGCTGCCTGTCTGTCTGTCTGTGTGCCCCCCCCGTCTCTTTCTTTATCTCTGTCTTTTTCTTTATTTCTATCTAACTATCTATCTATCCATCCATCCATCCATCTATCCATCTGCATGTCTGACTGCCTGACTGGGTATCCCACCACTTTCTCTTTCCATGTCCGTCTCTCTCTATGTCTGCTTTTTTCCTATCTATCTATCTATCTATCTATCTATCTATCTATCTATCTATATATATATATATATATATAAATTTTCTTTTGTTTTGTCATTCTATGATTCTATCATTCTGTCTCTCTCACTCTTTCTCTCTTTCCTACTCTTTCTCCATGGTCTCCAGAGAGACCTGTCTCCAAAGAGTAGGGAGACAGGTAGAGGTGCAGGTGAACACACAAACCTGCTCTCCCCTTCCACCCCATGTAGGTGTAAACGTCTCACCCCGCACGCTGTGCTTTATCCTGTAGGCCTCTTTACGTACATCATGAAGACATTCAGCACTATCTAAATCGATAAGCGAGAAATGGAAGAATGGAGGTCACATTTGTAGATGAAGGGCTCTGAGTGCCTTACAGAAGGAAATGAGCGGGAGAGTCACGTGTCTCGTGTCCGCACGGCAGGACACCGAGTGATGAGCAGTCTGTAGCTGTCCGTACTGAAGGTCAACGGTGATGGATGCGTCCTGACATGCCCACAGAGCCTGAGTGCGTCAGAGCTCTTGATAGCAACTGTTCGTTCGTGGAGAAGTGTAGTGATGGAGTTTCTTTAAAGTATATCTGTATTTATAGATCCTGTAATAAACAGGTAGAAGAATCATTACTGTGATCGTATTATGTTTGTGTGTGTGTGACTATCGTGTGTTTTGTGACATCACACTGTATGACTGCAGCTCTTTTAAGGACATAATGGTGGATTGAGTGTATCCATGATATTGTGTCTTAAACCAGCTGATTTAACTTGTCAAACTCACTATGATCAAATTTTCTCCATTATGATATTCATTGTGTACATGTAAAATGAAGATCTCGGTTTGAGGTTGAGTCAAAAAAATGATCCGACTCCGGTGATATTAAACCTTCTATTGACCGCACTTATCAGTGCTTTTTAAGGCTATTGTCTCCCCTGTGCAGGTGTGAACGTATTAAATCAGTTCATTTGTAACTGCAGTGCGAGCAAAAATGGACGTCCAACTTGTAATTTGTGTGAAAGAAGAGCAGCGTGCAGTGATTAGTTTATTGTGGTCTGGAGGTGTACCTGGTGCCGAAACAACTCCACTGAAGAGCATAAACAGAAGCGATTGGATATCTGCAAACTAAATTTGGAGTGATACTCTAATGAAGATGAAAGTTTCTTGAAGAGAATCATTACTGGTGACGAGACATGGATTCATCACTACTGCCGAAACTATGCGAAAAGTTTGTTTTGAGGTGTTAAAGAATCCTTTAGTCCTGATCTTGTTTCATCAGACTTTCACCTGTTTGGTTCCCTTAAAGCAGCCCATACGAGGACGAAGATTCACTTCTGATGAAGATGTGATGCCTGCAGTGCATTCATGGCTCGGAGCTCAGCCAAAAACATTCTTCAATAATGGAATACGTCATCTTATTGACAGATGGACGAAGTGTATTGGAAGACAAGGAGATTATGGCAAAGAAATTGTCATAAAAGTTTGACATTTATTTTCTTCGGAAGTAAAGACATCTTTCACCTCTTATTACATTTTGCACTGTAGACAGAAATTCTGCCCCAAATACCGTATGTCAACCGCAAAACAGAAAAGTCATGCGACTGATATAAAGACGCCAGATCAAATATTTGTGGCCTTGTCGAGGCCAAAAGACAGCGCATATTTACGGCATTGTGTGTGTGTGTATCAGCACTGCGACCGTGGACGGTGGTTTTACTCAATGGGAGTCCGGCTGAAAGCCTGAATGGAGGTCCTCGACATGTTGAACGCAGCACAGCAGCGTGGTTTCACTTCAGCTGCGGTGTGGTCTGGATATGGTGCTTTTACCCCGAAACGCAGCTGTAGAAGGCAAAATGTAGAGCAGCGGAATATTCGTTATGATTTCCTCACTAAAGGAGGTTTGTAGAGGAACAGGTGCGTGAGTGTGTGTGCGTGCATGCTAAATCACACAGCCATCACTTCGTGCATACTGCAGAATCATGTTACGTACAGTATTTCTAAAACTAAACTAAGGAGTCTGATTAAAAGACCTGCACATGTGAGGATTTATTCAAGGCGTATGTGCATTCTGTAGTATGTGCATGTTGGCTGCTTTGAAGATGCGACAATAACAGTGCGAAGAAATGACTTCTTTTCCAGAATAACTGTGATTTTAATATTAAGCAAATAAATCACTTTTAGTTGTTCTCACGTGGCCGAGGATTACGCACGTCTTGAGCTGGAGCTTATTGGAAAAGTTATAAATTGTACCACGTCATCACTGCGGCATCATGCAAATGTATTATAAAAATGCTAAGATATACAAAATAGACTCCAGCGCATGTCCCATGTGTGTGTGTGTGTCTATAACAGAGCGAGAGTGAGAGAATAAGGAAAAAGCGGTATACTGGTATAGAAGTGAATATGTCACTAATCATTTTTGCATTTTGGGCAAAGGCCCTGAGGGAGATAATGCTGTGCAGATGTGTGTGTGTGTGTGTGTGTGTGTATGAGAGAGATCACACTCACCAGAAGCTCAGCATTAGCAGCTGCTGGCCTGTTTTGCATATTGTGATGGCAAGCGATGGAGTGAAAGTGAGAGAAGATGGAATGGAAGGCCGCACTTTTGCATATGTGGTGGCAGAAAGCCCTGGACTATTTCATACAGCCAGACTGTGTGTTTGTCCTTCTGCTGGAGCTGAGCGACTGTGATCGGGTGACAAACTCCACGTCTAACCCCTCACTTCTTCTTTCAGAACAGTATGTTCCTCCGCTGTCCTCTTCACAATGATTCCGACTATAGTCCTGAGCTTCACACTCGTCCTGTATATTTTATGTGCTGGATCTGCTGAGAGACTGGAGTGATTGATGGATTCCCAGCTGTTCCTAGCGGCACAGAGGCTCGTGCACTCTCAAAGCCGTCTTTTACTCCCAGCACGGTGCCCTGGAGAGTAAGAGAGAGAGAGAGAGAGCGCATACGGCTGGGCGGAAAAAAAATTCACCTCGCTTCGAAACACACGACCCTGACAGGTTTTTCAAATCACATTTGCTCAGCTTCCCAGCTCGTACCTATTTCTATGAAAACATCAGATCTATGCAAATCAACGTTTGTCATTATCGTGTATATATGTTAAGTGAAAGGTCTTGTGTTTCCTAGGTAACAGATTGCGGTTTTAGGTTTCGTTGCATCAGTTCCACATTAGCAGGTTGCAGCCGCAGAAACCGATACGGCCTCCTGGTCTTCGCTCCAGTTTCCAGAGTTTCCACAGTGCACTCAAACGATCCCCTCCTCGCGGACACCCAAAAGCAATATCTACATCCGAATTCCAATTATTTTAAATATTTTGCATTCAAACGCAAATATTAATGAGCTTGTATTTTTTTTTTTTTTATCTATGCTGCTACAGACAGCAGAGCAGGCATTAGCAGTAGTGCTACATTATGCATTCATATCACATGAACCACAGCAGGTGAAAAAGTGTGTTTTATTTATCGACCCAGAGTAATGGGGTTTTTATGCTGATATAAAGCTAAAACGTATACTTCTTAGGCGACCCAGAATCCAGGTAAAAATCCACACCCAAATGGATTTCCATTAACTAGATTAACTGTAAGGGTTTCTAATGCACTGTTTGGGGGGGGGGGGTGATGTGCTGATGAAGTTTGGTTTGCTTTTCGGGAGTTGCCAAAAGTGACATTTT
>JAQMYJ010000038.1:10633851-10644994 GCA_030014305.1 Clarias laeviceps
TAAAAAAAAAAAAAAAAAATATATATATATATATATATATATATATATATATTATTTATTATTTATTTTAATTTTTTTTCCCATTATCAAACTGTACTTACTGTACATGGTTAAAATGACAATAAAAGCCACTTTGAACCCAGCACTTTTATGACTTTTATTCCCAGAGAATATAACAAATCTTTAACTGCAAATATCTCCAAAATGACAGATTCATTAGCTCTAGAGGCACTCTCATAATGATCACATTACACCCTCCCCGCCCACCCCCCATGTAAAATGGATCCAGTCTGAATATGGCTAACAATTCCATCCTTTCCAGAAGCCCAATTCTCACATTCAGCATTGTTCCTCCTCTAGGTCTCTGGCAGCTTGTCTTCCCTGTTATCTCTCCCTAAACCCCAGTCTTAAACCCCACCGCTGTCATTTCTGCTACTCAACAGCCCAAAAGTCCAATGAAAACAGAATGGGGATAGAGCAAGCTGATGACACAACACAGAGAAGCGTAGGATGTTGCTCACAGAGTTGTTTCTAATCTGCTTTCAAAACTCCCAACTCTCCCCCACCCCGAAACTGCAAGCCAGCGAAGGCCGCTTGATACCAGTTCAACTAAAAACCTTAGTTTCCTGACTAGTCTTGAGTGAACTTTGGGATGCACACTGAGTTGTGAATGCATAGCTTTTCCACTCTTGAACAGGTTTCAGTCCACTACAATGCTGCAGCAGCGTGTGGCCTCAATCAACTTAGCTGAGCGCACATATATTGGTCTCATGCTGTGCTGAAAAACATGGATTTATTAAAACTCCATAGTCTCATGGACTCATGTCAAGAAAGTTCATTTATATGTGTGTATATTAATATATTATATAATATATTAATATCACACCTAAGTATAATTATCTGTCCAGCTTTCTTAGTTATTTAAGTTTCAAGTTTCAAGTTTTATTGTCATATGCACAGTAAGGAAACATGTTCCCCCCATATAATGAAATTATTCCCTGGCTGTCCCCCGAATGAATGCAGCTAAAAGGGTTAAAAAAAAAAAAAAAAGAATATATATATATATATATATATATATATATATATATAAAAAAATAATAATAATAATAATAATAATATCTTTTTTAAAAGGAGCATAAAATATAATTAAATAATAATAAAATAATAATAAAATAGAATAAATAATAAAAATAAATATGGGTATAAAAAGAATAGGTATATAAAAAAGGATATGTATCAAACAGAATTAAAGTCAGAATATGAAAATATGAAAAAGTATGAAATGTGTATCAATAAATATGTATATATGATCTCATTCTGATGATTTCGATGGTTTCTGTTAGTGTCCACGGTCAATGTTCTCTTTCTTTTTCCATATACAAAATGACCTTTCTGTGTGCTAGCTAGCTAAAAAATTTACCCAACTCATTAGCTATTAGTTCTGTTCTGAAACGTATAGGTATCATTACAGTTTAAAATTAATTCATGTGCAACTGAATAAATGTTTTTTTCTCCCCCACAGACGCCAGAGGATCATGAGGGTGAGACAGGGATCAAGTCTAAGGAGGCCCGCAAGTACATTTTCAACTGCCTGGACGATATGGCACAGGTAAAGGAAATATTTGTATATATACTGTATATACACAGCTAAAAATGCTCAACCACACAAAACAAACAGCATTAACATCTGGGGTTTTTAGTGATGTCACTAAAAAAAATGTTTCCCCGTTGAGTTTTGGTAGCTAATATAAATTGTTATAATAGTCCAACGTTGTACGTCATACGTTCCCCTGTGTGTAATTCCACATGCCTTGTCAGTGATTTGTCTATGAGTAAGTGAAACCGAGTTCTTCCCCTGGTGAAGTGCCATCACTTGTTATAATTTTAAGAAAACATTTACGCTCTGAAACTAAGGACGTGATCTAAAGCCTCAGCCCGAATTTGGTTAGATGAGTCTGTGTGAATCATTTTTTAAAAACTTTTTTCTTCCTGCAAATTGCTGCAAGTTATTGGAAATTAAATCAGCTCACCCCATTAGCTGTCAAACGTGCCCTGGACTTACCAGCACAGCTTGTACTTTTCCAACAATGATGCAAGCTTCAGTGTAGGTTTTTTCCCCCCCAAAAAAACAGCTTAGGTCACTGTGTTCATGAGATGGAAATTGATGAAAAGTCCAATGAAATCAGGGAAATAAGTTAATCTGTGAATGGTTAGTCTACATGAGAACTGTGTTTGCTCACTGGGTTCATGTTCGGTTCTTTCATGTCATTCTGACAAAATGAATAAATACAAATAAATATAAATGCAACATAATAATAATAATAATAATATAAAAACATGCAACAAATATTTAAACATGCAAACAGCTAAACTGTGCCTTTTGGATTTAAATAAACTTCTTGATTATTGCACTAATTAACGTGTTTCAGCTGGCAACAATTCTTTAACTCTAACTGATGCAGTGTGTAGCTTCTGATTTCTTAAACAACCACGTCAGGAGACATTTTCTGTGGTTATAAAAAAGAAGCTACTATGTTTCAGAAGGGTCAAATTATTGGCCTGGATTAAGCAAAGAAAGCAACTAATGAGAATAAGATTGGGTTATGAACTGTCCAGCATATTACTACAAACTGTAACAATAGTCCTACTGTAAATTGCCAACTTCAATGAAAAGAAGTGTTTAGAAAAAAAAAATCATGAATGATTGGAGATGAGTTACTGTATACTCATGGTGAGATTGCATGTTTAAAAAAATATTAAACAATCAACAGTATAAATCACAGTTATGTTTAATAGTGAAAGGAAGAACATTTCGACAGACACACACATACACACACACACACACACACACGCAGTGAGATGAGAATTCGCAGGATTGGTGCTGAACAGCTGTGTGGCCATAACCACTTGTTAGTGAGACTAATTGGAATAGAAAAGCTTCAATTTGCTAGCAAGGGTAAAGATTGCACTTGGAAGAAATGGAAAAAAGGTTATGTGACCCGATGAGTCCAGATCGTCTCTATTCCAGAGCTTGGTTGAAGCGATGCATGAGGCGATGCACCCATCATGCACAGTGCCTGCTGTACAAGACTTGATTTTTCTAATCTGCTTCGTACTGTTAATCATATTGTTGTTCCTTGCTGTCCTAACTCATTGTACTAATTCTTCTCAAAGTGAATTTTTTTGCCTAACAGTATTTACAGACTCTGCCCCATGTGTACTAGAATTAGATTATGTTTATCGATAGACCGTCCAAAACGCTTTTCTATGTCGTTTTGGATGATGGAGTTTGACAAATGATAGAAATGTAAATTTAATGTAAATCTGATTTATATTGCATTGAGCCGGTTAATACGCTAGAACCTGGACATCTCTAGGTTTGCTCCGCTTTACACAATGAGATCTCCAGACAGACAGACAGACAAAGGCCGAGCTTCCATTAAAACACAGAAGTTCAGGATCGAGCACAATTCCGATCCTCTCAGGATAAATGAGTAGTGAGTTGTTTGGGCTGCGTGCTTGGTTTGTATTATGGATGATTGCAGAAGGTTTAAATGCTGGGATGATTGCCCAGGAAGTTGAACAGCTCAGCCTGCTCTCCCTCCATCCAGAGAATGACAGGAAATACTGAGATACATCTGGACCGAGAAAGCGGATCATATTGTTACAGGCCTACAAAAGTGTCGTTTTTTTTACGAGGTGCACACTGATGTTTCGCTTTCCATACAAATCGCTGACTTTTTATATGAATGTCATCGCGAGCGGCCCTAAAAAAAACGAGCATGGAAAGACGCCGCCGTATGGGCTTTTCCATGTCTTAAGATGTTTCCAGACGAAGGACGCAAGGCCGAGCGTTAACCGACAGACGAGATCGACTATGCCAGGGGACAACCTACTCCCGGGATTGGCTGTTCATTACACTGTAATTTTTGTGCTTTGAGACGTCTATTGCACCGCCATATTTTTGCTCCCGTGTGTATTTGTATATACGTATATGTACGCTCCCAAAGTCATTCCATTTCCCAGCAGAGGACAGTCTGATTATTTTTCAGTGTGTGTTGAAGATTATTGCTTTATCATGCAGCAGATTGATGTGGAGTGGGGAGGGGGGCAGCTTGCATGAGAAAAGGGAAGGAGAATCAGATTTGCGTCTGTGACCGGCAGTTCATCAGATAGCCTCAGGGGGTGGGGCCGCGCTGCTTTATGAAAAATGTGCCTGCTATCTCTATCGAAGAGATTCCCAGTGAACTAGTCTTCTCCGACATCTGTGCTGAAACTAGGCACTGCCCTTCAACAGCACTCTGATGTGCAGCGATTTAATTCACTCTCTCTCTCTCTCTTTCTCACATACACACACATTCATTTGTCATGCTGTCCTTATGAGAACCTTCCATTTAGAGAATTATTAATGCTATTAAATTAATGCTATTAATTCCTAATCTTGCCCTTAGCCTAACCTAAAAAAAAAATTTGCCCTTTTTTTTAACTTTTATTTATTTATTTATTTATTTAAGCTGCAGTTTTCATTCTGCACCAGGTCTGTCAGGTTGTCCGAACATCTGGGGCACAATAACATACTGTATAAATCCGGTATATGCACATACATACATTATAACCCACAAAGCATTAATCAATGCATAAATAAAACTTGTAAAACTTGTAAATGCCTGGTTAACGTAGTCCACGCATGATGAAGTCAGTAAAAATGCTCCGTGTACAATGTTTTTTTTTTTTTTTTAATTAATAGGATTATGTGTCTGTTTTTAATTTGATCCCTTTAGGCTGATTAAGATCTTTGCTTTGGCGCCAGGCACATTCCAAAGTGTCTCTGTGACGAGCCGTTAATATGAATGCAAATATTTGGAAATATCACAGAGGTGCAAGGTTACCAATATTTTTCCTGGGACCTGTGACATGTTGATTATGTATCTCTGGGTTTTGCTCTCATGGGTCAAATTCCTGCATCTCTTTCCCTTTTTTTCTCTCTCTCTCTCTCTCTCTCTCACTCATTCTTTTTATTTTTAAGTAAAGACTACAGTATGTTAGAGCGCTCAATGAATTCACAATATCTGCTTTTTGACATTTACTGTTTATGGATATATTTATGTCTTTCAAAAGCACATACTTGGCAGTCAGCTTTCACCCAGATTTAGCCTCAGTGACCCAAGAATTCATGTCCGACCAGAACACCTGTGGCTCAGTTTATCTTAAACACCTGGTTGTGAGTCAGGAGTTAGAGAGACGTGGATTAACCTCAGTTCTTCCTGTGCAGGTGAACGTGAGCACAGAGCTGGAGGGCAGTGACATGCTGGCGGAGAAGGCAGACCGGAGAGAGTTCATCGACCTGCTGACCAAGATGCTGACCATCGACGCAGATAAAAGGATCACGCCCATCGAGACGCTTAACCATCCGTTCGTTACGATGGCTCACCTGCTGGACTTCCCCCACAGCACACAGTGAGGACGCAGGGATTTTTACCCAGACATCATTATGAAGCTTGTGCTTTTTGAATTAACTGAAAAATAAATCATATCTAAAGGTGGTGGCACGGTTGCTTAGTGGTTAGCACTGTCGCCTTGCACCTCCAGGATCAGGGTTTGATTCCCACCTCATTTCTGAGTGCATGTTCTCCCCGTGCTTGGTGGGTTTCCTTCGGATACTCTGGTTTCCTCCCAAAGTCCAAAGACATGTATAATTGGCGTTCCCAAATTGCCCGTAGAGTTTGCACGAGTGTAGGTTTGAGTGTGAGTGTCCTGCGATGGATTGGCACCCCGTCCAGGGTGTACCCCGCCTCGTAAGTATCCTGGGATAGGCTCCTGGGCCCCTGCGACCCTGTACACAGGATAAAGCGGTATAGACAATGAGCGAGTGAGTGATACCTAAAGAACAGAGATTATATGGTTATGACTTCATCATGGATGTGGTCACACCATATCTGGAACCTACAATCAGCCAAAATCAGATTGTCTGAGCGACAATCTGGAAAAAGTATTCGACTCAGAACCGACTCAGCTTCAGGAAGCGAATCAGACATGGAGCATGTTTTGTGTTGTATCATGGCTGACCGATGAGGCTTGAGCTGAGCGAAAGGACAGTGCAGTAATGCTGTAGAAATTTGATTTGCAGGCTGCTGAGGGGTGTGACAGAAAGTAGTTCTCCTTAACACCTGGGAGATTGCGAGTTCAGATCCCGAACAATTTCACAGCTAGCTGTGGCAGACAGAACAAGAATATGCCATCTAATTGAGAAATATTGTGTACTCTCTCTCTCTCTCTCTCTCTCTCTCTCTTTGAGTCTCTCTTCAATGTTGGCCAATCAGTGTCGTCTATGCATTTTGTTAGATTTTAACCAACACCAAAAAATCTGTTTTTGATCCTCTGGGTTTTTTTTTATTTTGGCTTTTTGATTCATTTTGCCTTTTTTTGGGGCTTTTTTTTTTTTTTGTGTGTAAAAAAAAAAAAAAAAAACTCAAACCGAACGCCAAACAAGCATCAATTTCCCTCTGCTTTGAAACTGCCAAATGCACTAATAGATATGAAAGCACCCGCAAAGTGTTCATTAGCATACTGCTGCCTTCTGTGATGTCTCTACTACAGAGTCTATGACTGTAATAAAGCTTGACAAATCCAATTTTTTTGCAGCCCTACTGTAGTTTGGCCATTTTCACCTTCAAAACGTAAACCTTAAAACGTGCTTATAATCACGTGCATTCCTTTGTGCATATAAAATAAGTGAATTTACGGTTTCTAGAAAACTTAAAGACATTGGACATGATTATGTGCAGCTATAAGACTGATACTGATACCATTTCCTTTTTTTTTTCTTTCCTTTTTTTTTTTTTTGTAGCGTCAAATCCTGCTTCCAGAACATGGAGATCTGTAAGCGTCGCGTGAACATGTACGACGCGGTCAACCAGAGCAAGACCCCGTTCATCACACACGTAGCACCCAGCACTTCCACCAACCTCACCATGACCTTTAACAACCAGCTCAACACTGTGCACAGCCAGGTCAGTGTCTCCACACACACACACACACACACACACACACTCATGCACATCTGCACACATACACATACCCTTACATCCTTTCCTGTTTCCTTGTTGCATCCTAAAAGGCGGTTATTGATTCACGCATATTGAGTCATTTACGGTGGAGCAATGCAGATAACTTCTCGAAACCCCTACAGGTTTATGCTGGTATAGATACAGTATGTGTGTGTGTGTGAGTGTGTGAGTGAGTGCAAGGCCAGCCCTGTGTTCCTGTCTCCTAAATAAATACGTGATACTTCCTGCTTGTCTTAGCATTTTCCTGTGCTCCAGCCATACGGATTATATGGTCGGGCCAAACTGCTGACTTAAGATCAGACCTAAATCACAGATCTGCTTTTTAAGTTCTTACATCCTGCTAACTGATTCCCTCCCTTCTCTATCAGTCTGATCAATGCTGTTGTGCTATTCTCAGGTTCTCCTTGCTAATCGAGTTTTTACGCTCCAAATGCAGGACGTTATCGGCATGTTTGCATTTGGGGTACCGGCATCGCTAGTAAGAAAACCACATCAAGCAGGGGAAAGAAACTAAACAAACGCATTTAATTTAGCCACAAAAAAACAGACTCTGACTCGTATGGGGTCTTACATGTCCTTATCAGTGTTGGGGGACGTTACTTTTTAAAGTAACTAATTACATTACACAATTACTGACATTAAAAAGTAATCTGTTACATTACAGCGTCAATTTCTGATAAAAGTAACTAGTTCGAGTACTTTTCCATTACAGAAAATGAAAACTCCTTTGTGATTCCTCATGCATGTTGTTTTAGTCAAGACCTTTATAATTATTCTACCATCAACACTCAGTGAAGTTTGACCCATAATATGTTAACTACTGATACCCCTATCTCACCTACGCGGTTTCGCGCGGTGGCCGTAAGTACGGTTCATCATGATTCACCGCAGGTTTTGGCGCTGTGATCAGGTTTCCATCTTTCCACGCGTCGGTCCTCACATAGTCAAACCACACAGGTGAGATAGGGGTATAACAGCAGGAATAACAGAGGGGGTGGCGGGTTATCGGGGGCGGGGCTTGTAGGACGACTTTCACACACACTAACGGATTGGGAATCACTGCTCTGAGGCTCACGGATTACATTTTTGAAAAAAATAACTAAATAACTGAGTACTTAAATGGCGGACCTAATGCGTTAGATTGCTCGTTACATCAAAAAAGTAATCCAAGTACTCTAACTTTGTAACGCGTTACACCCAACACTGGTCCTTATCATGAATGACGTTGGAAAAAAAAATTTTCTTCCAGGCTTTCTTTTTGTAGTCACTTTAATTAACAGCGCTCAAAAGGTGTCATAGGACTAAAGGGCCATATACAGAGTTACACACACAAACACTCAAAAGAGCCACTGGAATGCCAGTCAAGGTCAATATTGCATACCTAAATATGACACTATTTATTTCTCATATCCTCACTTTAAATTTCAAAAATAGTTTTGTTCATCTAGACGCCATCGAAAAACCTCTTCTCACATGCTTGTAATAAAGAAAATATCCAGCCACCTCAGATGTGTGAAAAATATTCAAGCAATTTGCATTTTCTGCATGCCACGCTCAGAAAGTCAAGTGAAGCAGCTGTGTAACTCCAGTCACGATACGCATAACTTAAATATTGATGTTTTTAGTTTTACTTAATGGTGCCATGTTTTGCTATTTTTTTAACACAAGTTAACACGGCTCTCTGAGCACTGCTTAATGTGTCTGTGTGTGTGTGTGTTAATACTCCAGCTGAAATACTCTCAAACTCCGTCTGTTTCACTCCTCCTCTGAATCTGCTGTTTTATTGTTTATTTTAATGAGCTACTGCTGAGCCACGCCCCTGCAGACAACAACAGAGCTGAGCAGCTAGCCGGGGCGGGATTTCTTATATCATCTATGAGGTCATATTAGGGGGTGGAAATGTTACCGCTTGTTTAAGCCCTAGGAAATACAATGATGGAAAGGGACATTATGCTTGGAATGTTTTTTTTTTTGTTTTGTTTTTTGCACACACACTAGTGACCTATCTGGATGTCTAGACATTACTAAAAAAAAGTGAGTTTTGCATAATAGGTCCCTTCTAAGTTCAATCATTCTATACTGCTTATGCTGTATAGGGTCACAGGGGGCCTGGAGACACACACACGCATACACACTACAGGCAATTTGAGAATGGCAGTTAACCAAATCTGCATGTTTTTGGACTGTGGAGGGGAAACCGGATTACCCGGAGGAAACCCACCAAGCACAGGAAGAACATGCAACAGACCTACACACACAAACCTGACGCGGGAATCGAACCCTCGACCCTGGAGATACGAGGTCACAGTGCCAACCACGTAACCACTCCATGTAATAAGAGCTGGAGCGTACTTGTCAGGTGGTAAGGTTTGTGCCGTGTGTGATTGTGAAAAGGACTGGGCTGGTTCTTGTTGTATTAGCAAGCTGCAAGCTGCAGTGTTTATTTTGTTTGATGAATGCCACAGTGGCGTATTGATTAACTCTCTCCCCTGGTGCTCATCGGCCGCACGAAACAAGAGAAAATGAAAAATGAAACGTGCCACTCAGAATTTTCCCCATGCAGTCTCTAATGAAATGCTTGTAATTACTAGCAGTGGCATGAAATGAAACAGGATTGCTTCAGTAGTAAATGAAAGTAAATAAGGCTACCCTTCATTAAAAAGCTGGGGTTTGGAGTAGGAAATGTTGATCAAGGACGTTTTCGATACCTCTCGTTCCACACGTCTGCTGTGGATTATGTCGTGCATTTGAATCAGCAGCTCCTCTAGCTGTATTCACAGACATGAACGGTCCGAGCAACTCGCTCTCATCCAGGCTTGGAATACCTGCGCTTTCTTTTTCCTGGAGTTAAATAAAACGTACCGCGATTTAGACCCACATCTAAGAAGAAACTCGCTCGCCGTAATAGCCAAGATGGTAAAAATAACACGATAATAGGTGAAAAGGCCCGTGAACCATGCAGGATAAAACACTCTGGAGGGGAATAAAGACCAGGCTGAGGCATTTGAAAAGCTCGGCGTCTCGCTTTTGCTGTATAAATGTGTGTGGGTATGTTTAATCACAGTGCAGTGCGGGGAGAAATTATTATCTGCCGCTAATGAGAGCGAGCTAGTTCAGTGAGCTGGAGTTGCATAAACTGTAACACGAGAGCATTGATTGACACGTACTCATCCTCTGTCCCCCCTCCTGTCCCTGCGTAGTGGTCAATAAGCCATTTTATTGAGCACCAGATGTACTTCGGCACATCAAATAAATGTAGCGTTTGTGTTGATACGTAACGGATTATTAATGACCTTGAATACACAGCATTAGAAGGATGGATTATGTTTTTTTTTTTTTCATTTGCAGTCTTAAAATATTTAAGATCTCACATCTTGGGACATCAAGCTTGTAAAGCACTTGGATGGTTTAGCCATTTTTGTCATTCTTCCATGAAACAACACCCTTGAGTGACGACGACCCTTTAGACAAATGATTTACAACCAGTGCATTTTTTTAATCATTTATAATTTTATAATTTTTATACTTTTTTCCCCCATCTCCCTCATTGTCGCTCCACCCGCATCCCTTCCCACACCCACTCCTCATGCTTTTGTTTTGTCTTTGTTTGTTTGTTTGTTTGTTGACTCCATCGGTTCTTTTAGGCCACCAACCTGGCTCCCAACTCCACCAGTGCCACCCTTTCCCTTGCCAATCCCGATGTCTCCATACTAAACTACCAATCTGCACTCTACCAGCCTCCTGCAGCGCCCATGGCTGCCGTGGCACCCAGGACCATGCCCTTGCAGCCTGGAGCCCCTCAACTCTGTGCCACTCGGCCAGACCCCTTCCAGCAGGCGCTCATCGTTTGCCCACCCACCTTCCAAGGTGAGAATACGATTTATGCACATGAAGTCATGTCTATGTCAATTCAATTCAATTCAATTTTATTTGTATAGCGCTTTTAACAATTGTCATTGTCGCAATGCAGCTTCACACAATCAAAAGAATTATTTAAGGTTGTATGGAATGTGAATGTGTATGAATCAAAATGGTCAGATAGTCCCTGATGAACAAGCCGAGGGCGACAGTGGCAA
>JAQMYJ010000038.1:10645094-10663187 GCA_030014305.1 Clarias laeviceps
CAAGTCCTCAGAGAAACAGCTGTCAACATCAGTCGAGGCCAGAACCGTCTTCATGGTAGAGTGAAACCGTCCCCAGATACCGGACACATCCCAAAGAGACACACAGGGCATCCATGTGACGGGATCTCCAACCAGAAGCGGGGCACCAGGACGGGTCAGACAGGTCCGGAGGGCAGAGGGAGTCTGAATCACTGGCAGCTAAAAGCCTGTAAAAATGTCTGTCTATACTGGGATTTGAGAATAATGCTAATGCTAATGCTAAGGCACGGTAAATATATACTTACTTTACATCAAACTTCAGACAAATTCTTTGATCTTTGATCATAACATTGTTATTAGTACCAGGTGGTTTGCTTTGAGTGTTTCAGAACGCAATGATTTTAATGCACAACAGTCCATAGAGCTTATACAGAATGATTGATAGACAGACTGCTCCTTACCATGAAGGCCAGAGTAGCATGAAAGGCTAAAGCTAGGCTACAATTGAAGCCTGTGAACTGTTCATATTAGGAGAACCTGTATCTGTACCATGCACATCGTTAACATGAATGGAACCTGATCTCCAATCATCTTCTGCCAGTTAGGGGGACAGGTGTTCCTAATTAAGTGGCCAGTAATGAACCGTAGAATCCTGAGGTTCTCGAAAGTAGTTCAGTCGTTTAGTTAATTTATCTAAGTAAAGTTTTGTAAGGTCATGAAAATGTCAGTCATGTTCTATAAATAGAGGTAGGAATTAGACCTGTGGTGCCTATGGTGTGTCCTCAGGGTTGCAGGCGTCCCCCTCCAAGCACAGCGGCTACTCCGTACGGATGGAGAATGCTGTTCCCATAGTGACTCAGGCCCCGGGTGGTCAACCCCTGCAGATCCAACCTGGCCTTCTCACACAGGTACAAACACTTCCTGCTTCACCGAGGCGATGAAGAACGATGCATGCTAAACTAATTATACTTCTCTCTGTGTCTCCTGAATGCACTGCTACATCTGAATGTGGCTTTTGGAAAAGAGCAATTAGCATGACCCATTTTGTTTTAATGAACTATAATTCACCTCCACTGACAAAGTCTTTTTCATTTGGTCATATATTATAATTGCGTTTGTGTGCACTGCTGTGTGTGTGTGTGTGTCACAGGAGCCGGTCCCAGAGCCTGTTACCAGGCTGGGCTTTTTGTCTCCACTGAAACTCAGCACTTGTGTTTTTTTTTCCCCGGAGTGAAAGCCAGTCATGGTCTGACGAGCATGACAGAGGCCGGCTCTCAGAAAGATCTATGGACGCTGACGGGTTTTTTAGCCTCGGGGGCTATAAGGCAGGACCTGCGCTGGATTGATGATGTTTGGCTTGAACTTCTTGACTAGCTGGTGGAGTTTGATACTTTCCAGCCAGTTTAAATCAGACCTTAGTTACTCGCTTTTATGGAATAGTGACACGTCGTTTCTTACCGATTTTTAATGTGGAAAAAAAAAAAACTGGTCCCCTTTCTGGTCTCTGTTCTTGTTTGCCTGAAGGTCTGAGAGCCCTCATGTCTTTCAAGTGCGTGTGAAGAGGGATGAGGCTAGTCCCAGAAGGCTGCCTAGGCCTTTATCTGGATCAGGAATGCAGAAAATGCAGGAACAATCAGGGAGGGAGAGCATTCAGAGCCTCTAGGGGTGACAAAGGGCCTTCACCATGCGAGCGAGACTGGGCGCCATGTCAGAATGGGGGTTGTGCAGAAGATGGCTATGCATGGAAAAGAGCCCTTATCTGGGTTACAGTTTCTGGGCAGAGGAGCTGATTACACACCCCGGGCTAGTCTGAGAGAACCGAAAGTGCTCAGAATGGAGGAAAATGGCTGCAGGGACATAACGTCTCGTTTCGACATAAATATTTGTGACAGTCTTGCCGCAAAAGAAAGAAATAATCTGCTATCTGCCGGGAGAAAAAAAAAGTCATTACCTTAGAGGATGTCGAGCGTGCGGGCAGCATATAGGTTAATAGTGCTTTCAGCTTTTCATGTCAGCTAAAACAATACCAAGTGCTGACTTGAAGTGTTCAGGGGGTGAAAAAAAAAAAAAAAAACATCACCAAAGTACACGAAAAAGGGACATGTTCTAGTTTTATGCACTTTTATGTTTCACAGCTTGAGTCTTTGAGATAAATTGTTCAACTCGACTAATGACCGCCCTCCATGCGCCTCTCCTCTAATCCCAACATTTGCTTCAGACAAAAAAAAAAAAAAACTCAGTCCACAGGCAAAAGATGAAGGTGACTGTAAATATTCTGGCAATTTTCTCTATCCAGCAAACAGCTTTAAGAATATTCCAGCAATACTGGAAGCCTTGTAGCACTAAAGACTTGGTCAAATATAAAACAACTGAACCTTTTTTCCCCCTGTAAGGTCCTTGTTTGGTCTGTCTCTAAGCTTACACATAATAGACCCCTGCCGTTTGTGGTTAGGCCCCCCCTATGTGTGAGCCAAGCGCTATAACCCATACTGATGATGCCGTAAACCTGATGTGCGAATGGTATTAAAGCAACAATGAATTAGTTGTGTATTAAACTGCTAATCAGCAGAGTCTGCATTAAGCCATTAGAGCTGCAGACACTCCTCTGCTAGCCACATCTCTGGGCAAATTATGCCTGGCACTCTGTGCACTCCATGCCAGTCATACAAAGCAGCTCCTCACAAAGCCACTGAATGGGAGGGCTCCTGAATTTAATTAAATCCTGAGCTGATTTGGAAAACGTCAAAGCCATCAGCGCACTCCCTGTGAGATGCTACGTATCTTTATTAAGGCGAGGTCTTATCTTTTTTGAGATGCGAGTCAAGGCCGTGCTTCGTTTTTCAAGGTGCATTATGAATCTCTTAAGATATCGGTTCCAAGGATGGGATGAGAAACACCAAAGTTAAAATGAAAGTGACAAAAGCTTTTTGTTATTCGACAGTGGCTTTTTGCCAAAGTTGTTTCATTTTTGTGTGTGATTCGTTTTTTTTTCCCATGAAAAAAAAATGAGATGCGCTTGTCTGCCTTATGCTGTGTATTACATTTTTTGATATGAATGTATTACTACAGTAATTTAGAGACTGAAGAGAACACATTGTGATGCTCCTCCTTGCATAGTCATCGTGCCTAAAGGGAATGTTTGACCCGTTCGGTAGCTCTTTGGCACAGTTTTGGCACAGTTGTTAACGGTCACAGCTGCAAATAGCTTTGTCCTTTTTCTCCTTATTCTAAACCTGTGGGTGTTCTAACTGAAGTGTTTAGTTGAGTTACTCATACACTACCGTACCACCTACAGTGCAAACTTCAATCTGTGAACCCAACCCCCCCTATTCTTTTATTCTCTCCTCGTCCTGCAGCAGGCCTGGCCCTCCGGTACCCAGCAGATCTTGCTGCCCCCAGCATGGCAGCAGCTCACCCACACCTCTGTACAGCATGCCACCGTCATCCCGGACTCCATGAGCACCTCTCAGCCCCTGACCAACTGGAGGTAAGATCACCTCCATCCCCTGACTCGTTTACAGAAAATAAGGTAGCGGAAGAAAATTGATAATGAAATTGATATGCATTGCTGATTTGTTGTTGGCGTGAGCTCAGTGTTTGGTACCGGAGACTCGATGTGAGAAATGGAAACAGAAATTGTGGGTCGCGTTGCATAGAATTAATATCGGTAAATAAAAATGTCATTTCGTCCAGGAGCTATTTGTATTCATTTGGTGTCACGGCTATCCGAGCTCGTCGGGAGGGAATTCAGCCTGAAAACAAATGGCTGCAAAATCCTTACAGGAATATATATATATATATATATATATATATATAGTAGGTAGTGTACAGGAGTATACTGTAGGTTCCCTTCATGCCACTGGGGTGGCTCTGGCCCCTCAGGTCATGACTCTCTTGGAGTGTGGTGTAGTCTCTGGCAGCAGGACATTGATCAAGGATCTTTAGGGTGCTATGGGTTGGGTTTTTATTGAGTTGGACCTCTGTGGATCAGGCTTACGTCTCCAGTGCATTCCATGGATGCTCAGTGGGATTAGAGATGTGGGATGTAGAAATCAGATAAGGCCCATGGGCTCTTTGCCTGCTGGGCAATTGTGTGCTGCATCCTGTTGTGCACTTGGTGTTCTGGTGCCTTTCTATCGTGGACAGCGGCAATTATTTGGCGAATTGTGCTTAATTGACTTTTCTGTGGAATCGGACCAGACAGGCGTGCCTGTGACGTTTTTTCATTTATTAAAGGGAAAAAAAGCTGTCCAAACCTGCCTGGCCCTGGGTGAAAAAGTAATTGCCCCCTAAACCTAACAACTGTTTGTGTCACCCTTGGCGGCATCAACAACTGTAATCAAGCATTTATAATAACTGGCGATGAGGCTTTCACATCTCTGTGGAGGGATTTTGGCTCATTCGTCTATGCAGAATTGTTTTATTTCATCCACATTAGAGTGTTTTATCCCATACATCCCATAGTGATTAATATTAGTGTATAATATTGAGCAAATAAATTATATCTAGTTAAAAAAAAAACAATGAAATGAAATGTTGTACTAAACAGTAATTATCTTTGTTAACAACTATTTTTTTCTTAACCATAGGTCTACATACTAGAAACCTGAATGTGACTGCATAATTCAGGTTCAACAGATAAATTGTCCTAAATGCACACACTAGTACTGATATGCTAGAGGCGTGCATTGGAATACAACAAAAACTTTGCATGAGCGGTCATATGTGAAGCTTGTGCATCATTGCACAGCACATTTACATAGCAACTGCCTGATCAGGGTCATGCTGCTTTAAATTCGGCTCCTAATTTGTTTAGATTTTAGAACCCACTTAAATGTGTTTAAAAAAAAAAACAATCAGTTCTGTTCACTAGTGCTGGTTTAGACCGGTTGAGTGATAAGGAACATTCAGGGCTAAAAGTCCCAAAAGTCATGGTGAGAAAAAAAAAATAAAAATCATAGTACAGCTTTGTGACCTAATTGGCAGATACTTTTTATAAAAAAAAAAAAAAAGCTACAATTGAGTTAAAATTGAGCTGAGCAGTGAAGATAATCGCTATGTTAGGTCATTCTTTCTGGGTAAAATGTGTGTGTCCTTGTGCTTTCTGAAAGCTGTGGAAGGCATCCATGATTACTTACTAGTTTAACTTGCTCACAATATCGACATGTTGAACCGAAGCCGCACCCAGACGTCGTCTCCTACCGTAAAAGGCTGACACATGGTTGAACGTTTTTAGAAATGAGAACATGTTGTATGTCATGACGATTATAACCAGTGACAAGGGGTGTTTCTGAGGTATACCAACATGTCCATTTGAATCCAGGCTGAAATAATGATTAAGGCTCCATTTACAAGGGGAATATGGGGAGCATAAAACTATGTGGAATGGAAGGTAAATGTGCCGACTTGACGGTTGAGCCTCGTCACGACGAGGTCGGTCAAGACGGTCATGTATGGTAGCTGTAGTTATTGATTACACGTATACATTAAAGCACACATCACTATAGCCCATTCCCCAGAGTGTTGATGCTCATTTGCACCTTTAAAACACAGGGGGAAAAGTGTTATATATCGCATGGCTATTTGACTTTGATGAATGAGCAAGTTGAACAAGGCAGGAAGCTGTGTACTCAGCCTACCAGCTGGGTTTGCTCATGAATTATGCATGTAAAATAAAGTACAGTTTTATTTTAAAATCCGCTCGTCAAAAGCACGTCATATTCCATTCAGTATTAATAGGGAATTCGTCTTGAATGTTTTAAGAGTTTTTGAGTGGTTTCTCGGGGCAGCTCGGGTCACCGGGTTAACTCTATGGGAAAGGATTCGAGCTGGCTCGCGTTGCCGTGTGGGCAGCAGGCGCGGACTCGTGTGGGTTTGCAGATGTGATGTCGTGCGAAGAGGGAGATGCGAGTCTTCGGCCCAGCCCTGACGGCTCTATTGTCCTCGATGAGCCCGTCTGCAGGAGTGTCGCACTCGCACTGCAGAGTCAGAGATCTCTCCTCTGAGAGCCATCCCTCTGCTGTCAGTCTTCTCAGCGTCCGATACAGACACTGCTGCCTTCTACTGGCCAGACTGCGTATTACACGAGGGCATGATTAGGTCACGTGAACTATTGTTGACTGTGGCATGATTTATGTCAGTTTAGATGGATTTAAACGTCTTTATGAAGACAGGGTCTTAGCTTTTTCTTACGGAGAGGCGAGCATATCACCCCTGATATGGACTCGTCTTCAAGAAAAGAGAATAATGTGGAGCTGAAATGAAAAAAGAGAAGGCTTCATCATTCCGTGCCGGGGTTTGCTCTCTAAGAACCCATGTTTGCTTTGCGGAAGTGAAAAGAGTACAAAAGATTATAGATAATTAAATCTGCTCTCTTTATTTTCAGGAATTCCCATCCACATGGCAGCCATTACAACCCCATCATGCAACAGCCAGCCTTGCTTGCCGGTCACGTCCCCCTGCCTTCCCAACAACCTTTGAACGTGGGCGTGGCTCATGTAATGAGGCAGCCGTCAAACAACAACTCATCCTCTAAAAAGAGTAAGCCGCACCAGATGAGCAACAGGTCAGTCAGACACATCACTAAGGCACATTCTGGCTTTTTGTAAGATGGCATGGAAGAGTAAATTTTTTTCCTCTCTGATGCTTTTACTGTATTCAGGAATATGTCCGCCTATGAGGTTTCCTCGTCCCAGGCGGTGTTGTCTCCTCAGCGCTCGAAGCGTGTTAAAGAGAACACACCACCACGGTGCGCTGTGGTCCAAAACCCCTCAGCTCCCTGTGCCCCACCCCAGGCCTGCGGAGGAGGCGGAGGAGGAGGATGGGGTGAAGAGCAGGCCTCTAGCACAACGCGAGAGCACCACGGACCACACAACCAACACCTACAACACAACCAACATAACCCACCTCGGCAGACCATCGTCATCCCCGACACCCCAAGTCCAGCTGTCAGCATCATCACCATCAGCAGCGACACGGACGAGGAGGATGAGCACAAGCAGCCTAGTAACACCAGGTCTGCGGGGTTGGACTAATGATTATTATGATTTTTATTATTTTATTTTTTTACTAAAATCTTTCCATCTCTGTTTTTCTCTGGTCTTCCCAACCAGCACATCATCCAAGCAGCGGAAGAACGTCATCAGCTGTGTCACCGTCCACGACTCCCCAGATTCGGACTCCAGCAATAACAGCCCCTACGCTCTCGAGTCCCGGACCAACGGTCTCAACGCTAACAACTACGACTCTAAGGGTACAGTGCTGGACGACTACAACAACGGCAATCCCCGGACCATCATCATCCCTCCCCTGAAGAGCCAGACCAGCGAGGCGTTGAGCGAGTGTAATCGACTTGTGCCTGGTGAGACGGCGACGCTCTGACATTATAGAACATTAACAGGCTTTTTATTTAGTTCAGTGCTGTCTGTGGCACTTTTATAGCCATTATGAATTAATATGATAATTATGATTTTTTTTATATTTCTAAATATCACTGAAAATGTCTTTGATCGCTCCAGACACGATGAACCACCAGAATCCTGCTTATAAGTTTAAATCCTCCAATGAAGGCCTATCGGCCAACATTCACACGTCAGGGGGTGGTCCTGGAGGCGGAGCATACCGGCAGCAGCGTTCTGGGCCTCACCCGTTCCAGCAGCAGCCACTCAATCTCAGCCAGGTATGGAGTTCACACGTTTATGGTTACACCATCTTTTTGGCATTTGTATGCATGTATGGATGGTATGCAGATGCATAACACACTCCACACTTTCCCACAGGCTCAGCAGCACATGGCGGTGGAGAGAAATGGAGGGCACAGGAGACAGCAAGCCTATATCACGCCCACGATGGCGGCTCAAGCTCCCTATTCCTTTCACCACAACAGTCCCTCCCACAGCGCTAACGTGCACCACCCCCATCTAGCTGCCACTCACTTATCTGGCCAACCCCACCTTTACACGTACACCACCCCCGCTGCTCTGGGATCCACTGGCACGGTGGCACATCTGGTGGCGTCACAGGGTTCAGCGCACCATGCAGTCCAACACGCTGGCTACCCACCAAGCATCGTGCACCAGGTACCCGTCAGCATGAGCCACCGCGTGCTGCCATCCCCTACACTGCACCACGGCCAGTACCAGCCCCAGTTTGCCCACCAAACTTACATCAGTGCTTCGCCCGCCTCCACTGTCTACACTGGATATCCCTTGAGCCCCACTAAGATGAACCAATACCCGTATCTCTAGACCCGAAAACACTGGAGCCGAGTCCGACGCTGCTTCCCGTTCTCTCCCCACTAAAGACTTGAGTCGGTGACACATGCCTAAGCTTAACCGCCCTGACCCATTTCCCCCCGTCCCCGTCCCCGTCACGCTTAAACTTGAAGACAATGAAGACGCTTGATGGTGAAAGAAAGAGTACTCTGAGGGGGAAGGGATGAGTTTGAAAGGAGTTTCCTCTGCATATGAGTTTTTTTTTTGTTTTTGTTTTTTTAATAAAGGCCAGTTTAGTTGTCTTTTATTATTATTTTAAATCTGGAAATCATATCTTTTTTTTTTTTTTGCATTTATTTCTTTCACGACATGGTCACGTCTGTCGGCATTTTGGGAGAGACTGGGAGTCTTATCTCATGTGTTATTTTTTTGTTTCTTCTTCTTGTTTTTTTTCTTTGACGGACTGTTGATGAGGTCACGTGGTGGATGAGAACGTTATATATAAGGTGAAATACGGATATCTGCTGCTCTACAAAGAAATAAAAATGAAAACGATGGCCTTGAACTGTCTTAAACATTTCCGAATCGCTCACGGACGGCGACTGGTGCCGCGCGTACTCCGCCGTCCTCTCCTAACAACAGCCGGAGGAATCTTCTGGAAATATAAGGAAAAAAAAAAGACAAAAGACTTTCTAGTGTATTTATAGATTTTTTTTTTTCTTCTTCTTCTCTGTTTGCGTTCATATTTAGAAAAGAAAATAAGTTTTGTCATACAGTAGGACATTTAGCCGGCCCCTCCCACACGCCTTTTTTTTAGAATGTAGCAAACTTCACCCGCTTATTATTTAATGAAAAACTTTTCTGATGCCAATAGATTTTTTGATTTTTTTTTGTTCCTCCTCTTTAAATGTGATTGCACAACGTTGTTGTAATGACGTAAGCATGTATAACATAATAGTCTGTGCACGTGTGTGCTGCTGTTGGCCATGTGCGTGGTACACCTTCCTCTGCACCTTTTGTGCGATATATTCCTCCACGGTCTTAGGTTTATCGTTGTTCCCTCGTAGTGCCTTACACATATTACAGCAGTTTACTTGGCTGGAAAAAAAAAACAACAACAACAAAAAAAAAAACTATTAGAACCAACAGGTACCTATTCAGACTGGACTGTTGGCTTCTAGATTGGACATCTTTGTCTGAGATGTTTTGTTCTTAACTTCCAGGTGTAAGCCTAGTCCTAAATGTAATTATCTAGATTATTATACATGACACCATTTCGTACAACAGTGCTTCTTGTTTAGCATGCATGAGCTTAATTGAAAATTTAGACCAAGATACTTCCTCGGAGTAACGAACCAAAGTTGTCACTCGGTAAAGATTAGTAACATTTTGTTACTGTATTATGTATAGTATGTTTACTGTAGAGAGTAGCTGTGTGTGTGTGTGTGTGTGTGTGTGTCTTAGGAACCTTTTCAGTGGCACTGAGCTTTTTTTAATTTTTTTTTAAATTCCTTTTATAATAATAATAATAATAATAATATAACAGCAGATTGACATGAGTTGATTGAACCTAAAGCGCTACATGTGAATCCTTGTGCTAATACAGTACGTTTGATGGTTAATCCTAAAACTGAGGTTAAGGTCAAAGTGTCAAAGTTATCTGCTGAGGATGTCCAGTTGCAAGAGGGAGGTCAGAAGAGCGGGAGTGTTTTGCGGAGAGAACTTAGCCGAATCGGACGGTGACCCCCCAACCGGTGAGCCCGGTGCAGAAACGATGTCGGAACAGTAAACCTGTGAGGGTGAGCGAACGGATCGACGTAGGGACAGGAACCGAGTAAAGGTGCTAAAAGATGGCACTGGATGGATTTCAGATGGGAATTGTACGGAGGAGCGGGAAAAAAGGAAAAAAAAAAAGGAAAGACTAAATTCCACACCTTAACGAGGATAGCATGTTGGCTTTGAGCATGTCGGTAGGACTTTGGAGGAATCTGTGCTACTTGAGGCACTGCATGAAAACACACTACCTTCTGATCCAAAGGGTTGTTGGGAAGATCCGTGTGAAGGTTTTGTTTTTGTTTTATTCTTCAATTTTGTATGTGTGTGTGCTTTGAAGGCTGTGGTTCTCAGCATGTACTGAAGCCAGTCACAGTAGGGATCGTTCATCTGAAAGAGTTGCAGATTCTTAATTAAAGGAAGAACTTGTGCTAGATCTCCATTTAAGAGAAAGGCATAGCTGATTTGAAGAAGAAATTTTATCGTGAGCCAACGTTGTAATTTTTTTTTCTTTCTTTTTCTTTCTTTTTGCTGCTTGAGTTAATATCGGCTTGTGTTTTAGCCAATGATTAAGCGATTTGACTTGACGAGGGCACGTGTATGTGATTTTGAGTGCGTCCGATTCTCCCCTCTATGTCACGCCGTAGTGCATGTGTTTGAAGTGGATTTTTATTTTTTTTTGAAGAAGAAGAATTATCATGCTATTCTACAAATACAGTATATTCTATGAGTTAGCGATACGTTTAGAATCATTTCTCAAGTTCTTATTCTTGTTCTGATTAGGCTCACGTTTATTTTTTTAATAATAATTCTAAATGTACTTTTTAGTAATCAAAATCCTAAACCTTTTTAATTCATGAGCTTATTTTTGATCCTGAATAGATGTAGAACGTCGCATGTCTATGGATTTGGAGGTTGTATTCAGCTCACTGGCCCTAGTACAATGAGACGGAGAGGTTCCTGCGTTATTAGAAATCCATCGAACATTCCATATTAGAAAGCCTTGTCCCGTCTCACTGGACTGTCTATAGTCCCTGATCCTGTCTTACCTCATGTAGACCGGCCTGTGTGACCACGTGGAGAATCGTTGTCAATTTCACACTTGTAGATCTTCCCAAAGAAATCCAGTGTGTTGATGAGGCACAGAATTGTCCATGTTGATGTAACGGAGATGACTGACAGAGAAAGAAAAAAAATCTGATCGATATTAGAAATCATTATATAAGACCACAGCACATAGGACACAATAATTATACATCAATCATGCAGAATCACCGTGACCCGAAGTGTGCATGCCATCACGAGCTGCTCGGTGCTTTCGTTCGAATGCCGTTGTGCAAATGACCGTCTATATTTGATTTCTATAAGAAAGTAAGGCCACTTAGTCATCTCATCCTGTTTAGCTTTACTGATGATGAAGTGAGTATGTGAATCACATGACAGATATAAAGCAGTACTCCATAGTGACCTGAATGACATACGAGTAACGGTCATGAGCACAAAATGAATGTACAATGTGAGACTAAACATCTCATATATATATATATATATATATATATATATATATATATATATTGTCTATATAACACAACACACAGATATATATATATATATATATATAGTGTATAACTATTAGTTGATATAAACGGTGCCATCTTTTTACTGTAAATGTACATTTTTCCTAAGAAAAGAAAAAAAAGGATGCAATATGTCTCACTAGAACTTGGTTCTCATGGTTAACATCCACAAAAATGTATTATTCAGAATTTAAAAAATCTTGTTTATCACATTTAAACTAAATGAGATGAGCTGTAAAGCCCTATTCGCTCTACAAAGTAGTAACAGAATTATTTTTTGTTTTTTTAGGTACATAGTGTTGGTATGGTGACCTTACAGTTTGCAAAAATGTCTGACAAGCGAGCATCTTTTTTATACGTATAATAACAATTTCGAAACACAGGAACTTTTTAACCGTGATTGTCTTCACATGAGCACCTCCTGGAAAGTCATCCACATGTCAAAACACTGCCTTCCAAACAAAGAACTCGAAGCTTTAAGCAATGGTCAAAAATGACTCCTTCTTGTATGTCTTTTTTTTTTTTAAACATTTCTGCATTGCTTTTATTCATGCTAATCAAATCTGTAACCGTCTTACGTTCCCCTTCGGTTTGAAAGACGTTTCCAGCGCCAGATGTCCTCCTAGCTAACTCTTTGAAGTGTTTTAATTTCCTGACAAGAGAAAATGGTCTTTATTACCCTAAGTAATCTAATCGGTATAAATGTAACGCTTTGTGAAGCACACACTGTTGAACAACGTCAGAGCCGACAGGTGTTTAATCGCTTCCTTTTGGTGACACAGTGACAGCACTTCGACAAACTTAAAGCCCTTTTGTTAAGTGTGTGTTTTTTTTTTGGTTTTGGTTTTGGTTTTTCAGGGCGTGGGTTAAAACAGAAAGGCCACGAGTCATTAGTCTGCATGTGCAAATGTGCTAAGAGGCCAAAATATACGTTAGAAATGGCCATTCTTCTTCATATATTATTTTTTTTAACCAAAAACAAGTCAACCATTTTTAACCCTCTGAGTACGGAGTTTGTCCGATTCTCAGTCATGACGGTCTTGCTGGTCCAAAAGGGTTTTGTAATGTCAAAGCAAAGCTCTATTAGCTACACAATACCTTGGTCTCCACCTGATCCCAAGCCGTAGCCGTCTACGATGCGGACACTTTTTTTTTTTCCTACTTGCACAGCGACGAAAAACTCGAATCAAATGTAAACGAAATATTTTTCTAGAACCTCTCAAGACCTAAGAAAGCATCCGCGGCCTGACCCTGACTTTTTGTGTCTATTGCTGTAGGGTTTCTCAGTGGTGTATCCCATTAGTTGTTGTCAAAGCTGTTGTGCGCTGCAGTATTTTCAAGTACGTTTCTTTGTTAATGTCTTCTTTTTTTTTTTTTACTTTTTTTTTTATTTAGCTTTCTTTATTGGGGATTTGAAGAAGTGTGAAGTCTCATTATTTCAATCTGTTAACGTAGCGCTACGTGTACCTTGTACCTTAGACTAATATTATTAAGTATGTTATGAGAATGGATATTTTACTGGCTTTATAGAATGTTAAAAAAAAAAGAAAAAATGACTATAATAATGACAATAAGAAGAATGATTTAACTCCAAAACGTTGAGTACTTGCTAACTAAGCGCTTGTGTTACCATTAAGATGTTCAGTGTGCTTCTCTTAATTTTCGTTGTAGAAAAATTGAGTGAGTTTATATTAGGCTTCGACGATTAACGATAGCAGTGTAAATGTACGGAGGAGTTTAACACACATCTGGGTTATAGAAGAATATAGTTATTTTAATTGTTCTATTTACTAACTGTAGGGTGAGAAAGGGGCTCGCATTGTGGTGAACTATGTTATAGCTTGTTATTCACTGTTACTTTTGATCATTTTTTCGGTCTCCAAGGTGAATCGAGTTATTAATGAGAATTTGTATGCTCACATATGCATATTGTATATGTGTAGAAATGTAATCACACTTTGTCTTGGATTTACATTAAACTGTCACAGCATTAATCTCTCATCTCATGATTTATTATTATTAGTAGTAGTAGTAGTATTTTGTTTCAGATCATTTATGTGATTTTGGTGTTCACCCACGTGTTATAACTGTACATAAAACATACCTTTTATACTTCACATCAATGCATACTCACATACAGTAACAGTCAAAAGTTTGGACACACGTCCTAATCCTAATTGGACCTAACGTCCTAATTTCCTGATTTGTATTTCTTTCTACATTGTGAAACAATCCTGAAGGCGTCCAAAATATACAATAATCTCCTTTGAACAGTTGCTACTGAGATGTTTCAGCTACTTCTGCTCTGTAAATCCTTCATAACAGCTCTAATCTGAGTCGCTGTTTGTTAATTGGTGATTTCTGAGGCTGGTAACTCTAAATGAACGTCTCCTCTGCAGCAGAGGTAAGTCTAGGTCTTGATTTCCTGGGATGGTCTTCATGAGAGCCAGTTTCATCATGCATCATGCACTCGACACAATACTGTTCTTACAAGGACTATTCCAGAACAGCTGACCTTCATGTCTTAAAATAACACCTGAATGTTTTTGTTGTTGTTACTTAATTACCTAATGCCATACGTGTTATTTCATGGTTTTGTAATTTCCAGTATTGTTTCTAGAATGTAGAAAATGAATCACTGAATTAGAAGGTGTGTCCAAATAAAAAAATTAAATAAAAAATTCAAAGTTAAACTTTAAGAATGTCCTCATAATACCCTGACTTAAATAACACAGGAAATCTGTGTGCAGATCTTTAAATATGCTGTGCATGCAAGATGGGCCAAGAACATCTCAGAACTAGGCCACATGATGAACAGTGATGATGCCACCACTCAGTAGGCTAGTTTCTGGTTACGCAAGGAGGCCTGTTTCCTCCATCACAGATATATAGTTAGTCTGGGAAAGGAGCGGATGCTGCCTGGCCTAAATACTATCATAATACTTATATTGGGCACAAAAAATTAAATACTGTCATGGAACACTGCAAGATCAATCGATTGATTTACAATATGAACTTGGGCAAAAAGCACATGTTTACCCATGGTAATAAATTACTGAGCCTCCAGAAAGACGATATTCGATATTCACCACATACATGTTTACTGTAGATGCAGCAGACTATTCTGCAGCTCCTGAAAGAAAAGTTAATATTTTTAGGAATTGTGCAATGCACCAGACTGAGATAATGAGTGTCATCTCATTTAAGGAACAATGTCTACCAAAGGAAAGACTGTATAAGGCTTATGGACTAGAACATTCTGGAGTGTTTCCTGGATTGCTAGGTTGTGTTTCTCAGTTTGTAAGAGACAAAATAATAGGCATAGGTGACCTAGCTGTGGGTGCGAATGAATGAATGAATGAATGAATGAATGAATGAAGTATTGTCAAGCATGGAAAAAATATCTGTGCAATGTTCCTACATTTCTACCTGATTAAAATAAGCACAACTTATAAGCATGTATAAGACTTAAATTTTTATTTTTTGGGGGTCTGTCCATCCAGTACACTCTCCACTTTGGCAATATAGCTGTTGTTTCTAAGGGGTCAGGTTGCCGGCTTGACTCCTGATTGCCATTCACACACACACTACAGGCAATCTGGGAACGCTGATTAGCCTAATCTGCATGTTTTTGGACTGTAGGAGGAAACTGGAGTACCCAGAGGAAACACTAAGCACGGGGAGAATATGCAAACTCCATGCACACAGACCCAGAGGCAGGAATCAATCTTGGATCCCGGAGGTGCAAGGTGAGAGTGCTTACCTTTATAAGGCAGTAAGCATGGTACAATTCTATGAAATACATTTCATCATACAGTACTGTGGATGAATAAAAATGCACCTTCTAATTAACGCATTATATATAGTGCATTTTTATTCATCACCAAAAGGGGGCGATGTGAGTCAACATACTGTATTATCAGTATACTATAATACATTCATGTATATTTTCTTCATGTACTAGAAATGACGCCCTGATACAAATATCTGTCTAAATTCTTATCTGACTGAGTTTTTTATTTTTCTAGTCCTTTGTTTTCGACATTTTAACCAAGAAACAGTCTAAGTTTTATCTCGTTCTATAAACTACAGACTAGAGTCAGCGTTGCCGTGAAACCACAGACGCCAGCAGACGAAACAACCTAACTTCATTTGTGATGGACAGCTCTCCCAGCCAATAGCGATTGAACTTCTCGGCACTACATGCCCATATATGTACAGAAGGGAGGCGGGGTTAGTGTAGTGGCTCTATTGGAGGAGAGAAGGATGCTCTGTCTATCTGTCTATCAGCGGAGAGGAATGAGGCATCTATCCATGAAAAATATCCCGTTATGTCTAGATGTCATGGGAGAAAAACTTTTCTGGGACCTGATTTGTAATTAAGTCGAGCGGATATTGATTTAACGTTAGCTCAGCGCATAAAGGTAAGCGTTGTGTGGTTTAACATTAACAAAGGCTTTGTGGCAGTTAGCATTTTTTCCCGTTTTGCACAAAGATTAGCTAGCATGCGTTAAATTCACATGAGTTAGCCAGAATAAAAGGACAACTTTAAAAATAAAAATATCTATTTATTAGTAATAACAAGGTGGCGGTTAGCCTTTTTAGCTAGCATTACACATAGCACCACAACATGAGACCGTTATCGCTGTCAGTCTCTTTAGCACTTTAAGGGCAGTAGCATTGTACTGAACGATCAGCGTATGGGACTGTTGTTGTATCTTCGCTACACATTCAGGTACATAACTAACCTTCTGACACCAAAGTGATAAGAGCTTTTATACTTAATGCATTTTGGTTTGAAATATTAAACACACAACTATCTGTACCTGGGTTTCTAACTTATCGCGCATATCATCACATTACCCCAGGGTGCTAACCCAAAAGTGACATTAGATAATATGTTTGATTTACCTGTATTTATTTATTTTTATTAACGAAACGCTTGTTTGCCCGAGCGCGTGCTGAAGAAACAAAGAACGCGCGCTTGCTCTCGCGCACACCTACTGCGTTGAGAACACGCGCACGAAATAACGAATTCTAACCTTAACGCGCGCTCGTGCGGCATGAATTACATTACATTGCACTACATTACATTGCGTGTGATTCAATCCTAATTTTATTATTTTGCAGATTTTATATATATTTTTTTAATTGATTTTATTTTGGTGCGGGCCGCTTCTTCTACAGTCGCCTTGGCCCAAAAAACATGAGTTTGTCTGAATGGAGGCTGTGACGCGTGCAGCTGCTGTGACGGCGCTGAGCCGGGGATGGCGCGTGCTCTTTCTGTGCTGGATAACGCTGGTCTCCATGGCGACCTCAACCTCAACCCTCCCGGCTCAAGGTAAGTCGCGTAAAGATGGAGATTGTGGCTGCTTGGCACTGAAAACAAGGTTTAGGAGCTAACACGTTTAAATCTGTTGTGGCTAAATGATTTCTGATGTGTTTTAGAGATTCTGTTGGTTGACGCTGTGTTTGTGTCATTCCTGTGAGAAGTTAGAGGGTTTTGTGCTGCAGTGATGTCTTATTGGGACACTGCTAGTCCAGTTACAATGCTCTTTAGTAGGACACTACACTTAGGGTCCGGGTCCTGGGTCCTGGTATGATTCCCGACTCGGAGTTTGCATGTTCTCCCTGTGCTTGGTGGAGGTTTTCTCTGGGTTCTCTGGTTTCTTCCCACAGTTCAAAGACATGCATATTACACTAATTGTTATTTCTAAATTGCCCTTAGTGTGTGTGTGTAAATGTTGACTGGAGGTCCTACTACGGTTGTAAAAATGGGAATAAATACAATGGACATCACTGGCCTCAACAGTCCCTGGTTGGACTACAGAGGTTTCTAAATAGATAGATGGACATTTAGTTCGTCTCGGTTCATTTGCTGATATGCCGAAAGTGCTTCATATGTGCGTTTCTTGCAAAAGGTTAGTCCATTCTTTTCCAAATTACCGTGGTACCTTGCCATGCAAATTTAATCCGTTACGGAGGCAAAAACGCATTTTCCTATGGGAAATATCGTATACACATAAAAAAAAAGTAAACTCACTTTGCTTGGCTTTCCACTGACGCAGACAAGTTTTGAACGGCTCCCGTTTGAACGACGTGTGTGCAACTTAGCCGGCGTTCGGTTTGTTTGCTCGAATGCTGAACATGCTTAGTATGACGAGATACCACTGTATATCAAAAATTGTCAAGTAGTTGGGTTTAAGGTTCTCAAAGCTCTACCCCTAGTCTCACTCATGTTCTCGAAGTGTTCTTTGTTCTTGCTCCACTCTTGCTCTCCACCTCCATTCATGCTCTTGAAGCTCTTTATTCTTGAAGAATGAAAATGGAGAACTGTGCCTAAGAACAGTCTAAGTACAGTTATGCAATAGTTTACACTGACCGAGCAATCTGATTGGACTTTCCAAGATTGGTGAGACATTAAACTGTATGTTAAGCCATAGCTGATACGGTAGGATTCATCCCAGGTGTTCTAATTAGGGATGGGCATTTTTGTTCATATTTCATTTCGAGTAATCCACAGGTTTGAGAAACGAGTACTCGATTAATCG
>JAQMYJ010000038.1:10669809-10682861 GCA_030014305.1 Clarias laeviceps
GGCACGACACTACACACACACACACACACACACACACACACACACACACACACACACACACACACACACACACACCTGTCTATGAATAACTCTGCTCGTCCACGTTCCATTCCACAGGAAGCTCCCTATGCAGGGAATGTCTTTTAAAGGAACTCTGAAATCCCTCCATTAACAAAATCCCTCTATTTGGAACACCCTGTGATGTCACCAACACAGTCATGGCTTCCTCCATGCGTTACCCTGGTAACAGTAGCACCTCGGATACCTGTTGCTACTGTGGAAATTTTACACTGCCGAAATCACTCACTCACTCACTCACTGACTGTATACAGGGTCGAGGGTTATATCCCAGGAGACATAGGGCACGAGGCGGGGTACACAATGGACAGCATCGCAGGGCACACACACTCGCACTCGCACTCTCATTCACACACTGCAGGCAATTTGGGAGTATGTTAGTATAATAATGATTTATTAATTAAAGATTGATTCAGATCATACAAGTACACAATAAATAAGAAGAATCTTCATAAAAATGACGAGTGATACCATTATTGTCTTGCCGTTGCACATCTATCTATAAAAAATACATTTTGAAAATTGTTTTGTGCAGCCTGTACTTTTAGTATGGTACTTAGACCTAACCTCCCTTCCATGTAACTGAGATCACATGACCTGAGACCTCATTATAATGTTCTTCAAAACAACCATGGACACAGAGCAAAATAAGACACAAGCTTATAAGACGCAAACATCTTGTTTGTTTGTTTTGACACCTTGTCACATGACCGTTGCATTTGCACACTCATTAAGATTGAGGGGTGTGTACACAATATCAGCCTCGTCCGTGTTCAGTTATTTTAATCTTCATACAACACAATACAATATAAATTTTTGAGACTCATGTATGGTCTAGTTTTTTGTCAATTAAGTTACAATAGTACATTAGTGTCATAACATGTCATCTTTGATAATAATAATGATCAAAAAATATATACATGCAGTTTGGAATCTTATTTATCATGGCTGAATACAGTCCACTTCGCAGGGAACTACTAGCCAATCGGAACGCAGCTAATATCTTAAGGAGCCCGGCTAGCATGGATCGCTACGTAGGCTAATAATTAATAATACGTAGGATATAATTATATTATATAAATAACATGTTATTATCAACTTATTATCAATAGGGATGGGGGAAACTCGATTCAGTGATGGATATTTTTTTTTTGTGTGGCAATTGATGTATCGCCTCCACCAAAAATGTTTTTTATTTGTTTATTTTTTATTTACACTACCACTGAAATGTATGGGATCACTTTCTAACTCCATGGTCATTCTTAATTTTTATTTCTTTCTGCAATAATCTCCCTTGAACAGTTAGTTGAGATGCACAGTACAGTATCTGTTACTTCTGCTCTGTAAATCCTTCTTTACAGCTCTAATCTGAGATGCTGTTTGTTCATTTGTGGTTTCTGAGGCTGGTAACACTAAATGAACTTCTCCTCTGCAGCAGACGTAAGTTTTGGTCTTGCTTTACTGTGAAGGTCTTCATGAGAGACAGTTTCATCATGGTGCGTGATGAAGGTTTTGCAAATGCACTTGACACAATACTGTTCTTGCAAGAACTGTTCCAGAAAGGCTGAGCGCAGTGTCTTAAAATAGCAACTGACTTTTGTTTTTGTTGTTACGTAATTACATAATTCCATATGTGTTACTTCATAGTTTCGAAATTCCCAATATTGTTGTAAAATGTAGAAAATAAATAACTAAACAAAAACAAAGAAAATCTGCAAGTGATCCCAAACTTTTGAGCGGTAGTGTGACAAAAAAAAAAAATAGAAAAAGAAAAGGTTTTGCATGGAGTTAGAAAGTGATTTCAAACTTTTGAGCGGTTGTGTGTATGTGTGTTTGCATTTAAGGTGGTAATATACTGTATCATGGGGATCATTTTGTGATAATATCGTATCATGAGGTCCCTGGTGAGTCCCATCCCTAATTATTGCAAATACTCGAGTGTTATGTTAAAGTTCCTGATTATCATGTGAACAAGCATAACATCCCTCCTTTAACGAGAGCTACTGATTTATCTAGCACCCCCACACCAGAGCCTCGCTGATGTCGTTATGACACACGCAGATCCGTGTTAAGTCATGCCGGAAAATTGGAAGCCGATCTTTGTAGTTCTTTCAAGCGTGACGCGTATCTGTGCTGGCAAGCATGTCTGAAAGTCTGGTGAGCGAATCCAACAGATCTGACTGTGAATAACTGTTACAGGATTTCCTGGTAACTCACAGCAGTGAAGGTACTCCCCAGTACCTTTTGAGGTGTTACAAAAATAAACTAGACAGGTACACTCTGAAGAAAATGTGAGCGGTGCTTGCCGTAGCTAAAAATCGGGCCTCTGGGCATTTTATAATGACAGGTCTGCGGGATCATTTGCTAAGTTGCTCTAAAGTGGTTGCTAGGGCGTGGCATGACAGTTTCATAATGATCCTGATTGGTTGCGTAAGTAAAATTAGCCCACCCCCCACGTCTCTGTGACAACAGGATCCACAATTTACACCCCACTCCACAGAAGAAGAATAAAATAAAAATAAAATAAAAAAAATAATAATAATAAGCCTGTAAGATTGAACAACCTCGTTAAAGTGTCGTTGAAAACATCTGCCTCGTGTCATGTGAGTAAACTGTAACCGAGATTGCATTCAAATGCCTTAGCAGTGATTGTTTGAGGAAAGAATGCACATGTCCCGGATACTTCGAATTAAAATATCCTCACTGTCCTCACCGCAATGTTTGCTGATTAAAAATCAAGACTGTTGTCTTTTGGGACAAATGGAAAGAAACAAATGATTTCTCTTGTTAAAGCAGGTGCTCAAGAGTCATGTGCTCCAGTTCACACCTCCACAGCTGAAGGTCTCACAATCCTCTGTAGGTCATAGCAGAAGTGAGAATCATTTCCCAGAGTCCTGTGCGTACTGTAGATGAGCTGGAGATGCAAAAGTTGCCCTACTTACTTTGGGACTTCAGACGACAACATATGCTCTTGAAAAAAAATCTGGCAGGCGTTGACCTTTTTGGCGATATGTGCTGCAGTGGGATTGGATCAGATACACTGGCCTTTGGTCCCATTGGACACTGGTGAGCTTTGGGTGCCGATGATTCTGTCACCAGTTTGCTGCAGTTGATCCATATTATTCACTTCAGCTGTCAGTGGTCATAATGTTTTTGCTGATCCGTGCAGTCAGGGCTAAAGGGCTAAAGAATTATGTAAAATGTGGCCCAAAAGTTATTTTATATATGACTTGTCTGTTTATTACAGATGTTTGGTAAAAGCTGTTTCTTTAACTAGCCCATTTGCTATTCTGAATCTGAGCAAGATTGATTATTTTGTTTTGTTTTGTTTTACATCAAAAAACAAAAGTAATGGATGACTGAAAGCATATGAAACTTTTTTTACCTGGTTGGCCAGACATTTGTGCCAAGTGTGTGAAGAAATCACAAAAATTACTCAAGCATGGAGGACACAAAAATAAATATTGTTTTTTTTCTCTCCTTTTGTTCGTCTTTCGAAATATCCAGAACATGTCATATCTGGACAGCTACAGTTCCATCCTTTGGCTTAGATTGAAATCACATCACCCTCTCAGGCTGGTCATTTCGGTGCACGCGAGTGAGATTGTTGCGTTTTTACCTGCCGACAGAAGCAGCATTAAAGAGGAACCAGAGGAATGTTAAATTAACATTAAACATTACATATGTGAACGCACTAGTAGTGTAAAGGATCGTAGTTGACCCGTGCTCCGTATGGATCACTCCCCCGCAGTTTGGCACGCATGCGAACCATGGATTAATTGCAACGTTTTCCATCATAATGAGAAATAAAACTTTATTATATTTATATTTAGCCACGTTCCCTTTTTTTGTGTACATGCACAAATGATATTTCCACTCACTCAAACTCTGTCTCACACTTTGTGCAAGTCCCCCAATGCAGTGATGGAAACCTGCCCACTCCAATGATTGTTTCACTAAAAGTGGTTTAATACTTTATTAACAGGATAGTAAAGGGTATACCAATTATTATTATTATTATTATTATTATTATTATTGTTGTTGTTATTTTTCATTTGAACAATAGTGACAAATGAATAAGTAGCCAGTGTACACATAATGAAATAAAGTTAAAGAAGAATCGTCATGACTCACATTGCAGTTTAATGTAACAACAAAAAAAAAGAATAATTATTATAATATAGTGTTTTTTTAATTTATTTATTTGTTTTTTTTTATTCCTTCATGTACAGGGTATTTGGGAACGCCAATTAACCTAATTTAGATGTCTTTGGACTGTGGGAAGAAACCGGAGTACCTCCGGGGGAAACCCACCAAACATGGGAAGAACATGGAAACCTCTGAATTAAACTCCCGACCCTGGAGACACTGCGAGGCTACAGTGATGAGCACTATGCCACTGTGCCGCCATCGTGTGTTTTATTGTAAAAAAAAAATCTGTGCTGTTTTTAAGAACATGTGAAAAATTTCCTCTCTGTAAGTGTTCTCTCTCTTTCTTTCTTTTTTTGGGTCATCCAAAAATGATCCTATCTTTGACCGTAACCCGTGATACGATCCAAACCGTGCCTTTTGTGTTCCGTGGCACCCCAGAAAGCACTCTCAGTTTCTAACTTGGGATGGCACCGTCTTCTTCTTCTTCTCCTCCTTTCACAAATGTACGGCTTTAGAGCTGAGAGCCGATTCCTGCTTTCTAATTACACATGTTGTCTCTTTTTAAACCGAAACCCGATCTGCTCCCGAGTGACAGCGAGAGTATTCATTATTCATTGGCTTCAGTACGCCAGGCCCATCAAAATGCAGAGCTGCAGTGCTACACAAGCAAACAAAATGCCATTGAAGGACAGAAAGCCTGTTGGAATCTGGCCACTCTTGCTGGTGAAGGCTTTTATTGCTGTTGCCTTTTTTAAAGCATTTGGCGCTGGAGGAGGCACGAACGTAAGTCCAAGCGCGGGTTTCGTCGTGCTGGAGGTCAGAATTCACTCCGCAGACAAAATTGTCCGCCACCGAAGACAACAGTTATTACATGGTATTTAGATACTCTAAACTAAGTAAGGCAGTTGTTAGGGCAGGTGTTTAGTGGTAACATTTTGACTATTGAGGCATTTTTACTAAGAGACAAGATGTTACAGTTGTCTCTACTCCATAGAGTGGACACATGATTACAGAAGAAGCATCATAGCATTGTATCCATGTGCGGTGCGCTTCTTCACTCTCACGCTCTGTCTCACTATGAATGCACTTGCAGTGAAAAGCAGCTGGTGATGTGAACGTGTGAGTCGAGCAGGGAAGGTTCTCAGGTACAGTCATTCCATCCATACATGGTCAGTATTCAGTCATCATCAGATCATACTAGCAAAGCACGGCTCACCAAGGGCATTTTCACATCAGGGCCGTGGGAACGTTTCCAAGAACGCTTAACCCCAGAGTCTGGTTCGTTTTAATCATTGAGAACACAATCGTTCCTGGCTCGGGAACCGTGGAAAGTGAGGTCTCGAGGACGGTACAGTGTACTCGGGCACGGATCGAATCGTATATGGAAACCTCAACGTACCTCAACGTCATCAGTGCCTCTGAAATCTCTGTGTGCGTGTAGTCAATCTCGTCCTCTGACCTACACAGCCAGAGCTAGTACAATAGGAATGATACAAATCCATCATGCCTCCAAGTGCTCTAAGTATCTTGTATTTACAGTTCCAGTTTAAATCCGTGTAGCTTTTGGAGTTCACCTGGCTATGTCATAAAACGAGTTAAAATTTCTCTCATAAAAAAATTATTTGGCTGCTAAACATTCTGGGTTTATGAGCCAAAAGCTCTTAAAGATTTACATTAGTCTAGAGCTCTGCATATATTAGTTGGTTAAGGTGTATATATTTTTTTAAGAGTTGTAATCCCAGGCTTGAAGAGAACCACTGTACTCAACACCTTTAATCCACAAACACAAGCTCAGCTTGTATACACTCTCAGTATTATGTCACTTTGCATAAACCAGTCTGTCAGCTAAATAAATTTGAAATGTAATTATCGGTACCTTTATATTTTTCCAGAAAGATTGAACGTAGATATTAATAACCAGGGTGATCCAAATGTCACGTCTCTCCTGGAGTAAACGGCTGTTAATTGTTTTGCAGCGCGAGCAGAAGAGAAGATTTAACACTCGCTTAAGCTGTTGCCAAATATAAGTAGTAATTTGGACATCTGCAAGTCATTTCGTCTCTCCAGTTTTTTATTTTTTTCATGGAAACGTATCAATTAACGATTTTGATCAGCCGATCAAGTTTTTAAACTTGAATGAAGTTAATAGACAATCGACAGCAAGTATTCGTGACAGAATCCTCGTGTCCTGAAGGTCTAATATGTGAACCTGAGTGCGGAAAGTCCTAACTCTTACAAAAGCCTGATGTGTTTTTTTTTCTTTTTTTGAACTATGAAAAGGAACTTTGTCTAATTAAATCTGCTGTTTGTTCCTTTTCCATCTGTTTTGAACTCTCTATTACTTAATCATGCTGTTTTTTTACACCACATTTTGGCAGAACCTTTGTCAGTCTTGGCTCCGTCGTTTGTGAATTCAGATCAATTGCCGGAGTCTAAATTTGGATCTGATGTAGCACGTGTGACTTGCACTGACTTTTGAGTTTTTATCTGTGACTGCTGACTAAAGGACTCTCTTTCCTTTTATTCTGTAGAGTAAACAAGACCAGCAGTCTACCAGGATAAGAATGATTCTTTTAGCTTGCAATCAAACGCGGTGAAAGCAGAGCCGCGCGAGCCCAGGCCTGGCCGACTGAGATAACGCCGCGGTCGCGCCGATGTCTGAGCCATTACACCGGCTATTTTAAAGCTCAGACAAATGCATTCACTGACTTATCAGTCATCACTTGTTGCTTTTGTTTCAAACATTAGCTACATCAGAATCACTTTATAATAAAACTTCATGAAGAAAGAATTAAAGAAAGCCTGACTACTGTAAGTCAAACCCCAGTGTAACACAAATCTTACAGCTCATCTGTTTCTGCATTTTTCTTGACTGTTTTATCTCAAATCGTTATTGTAGATCTATATCTAAAAGCTGACGGAATCATAAAGACTGTTCAGTGCTCATCCCAGGATTCTTAGTTAGGCTGTCCTCAAAATGAACTTCCTCTTTACACATGTAGTACTGTTTGATTTTATCATATTACAATAGTGATGGAAAGTTTGGATCATTTTAGTGACTCGGTTCTTTGAATCTCGTTCATCAAAATGAACAAATATTTTTTTGAGTCATTTAGTTCATTTCGTTCTTTTGATCAGAAATAAAAAAATAAAATGTTGCATTTTCAATAAACAGACCCCCAACATGTCTACATACACAAATTTTGGCTATAGTCCCAGTAATGAAAATATTACAGTGTAGCTAAGGACATATTATGATAAACAGAATGAACAGCTCACCTCTTATATCTTCTGGACCGAGGAAACAGAATTGAACGGTTCTTCTCATGAGTCTCCTAGTCCGAGTCATTCGTTCTTTTGAATCTGTTGCATTGCAAAGCATCTATGAGAGTCACGTGAAGTGGAAGGGTTGCTTTTGAGTCTGGTTCCTCTCAAATGTTTCTTCCTTGTGTTGTCTCAGGAAGTTTTGATCTTTTTAATAAAATTGCCTGATTATGCTGTTTAGTCAGTTTTTTGTTGGCTGTTTTAATTAACTAAATGAATGTGTCAGTTTTCAATTCAGAATCAACTTACACTTTTAAAATTATTTAGCCAAACTTGCTACCTGTAATTGACAACATCATACAAAAACATTTTTGTAACTTTTAAATTATTATTTTTAAAATTATATATATGAAGGATGTTCAAGTCAAACTGGGATAATGATTCGTGCAGAATAACAGAACACAGTTATATTATTTATCTCTATAATCCCCTGCTACAAAAGTTATAAAGTTTTCTCAGGACCATAATCAGGGTGCCTGCTTCATGTCTGAAACGCCGGCCTCCCAGGAACTCCTTTAAAGACTCAAATGTGTGGGCATCATTTTGATGCGAGGTCAGGACTGTACAGGGGAACGTGGCAAAAACTCCCTGGCGAACATGGTGGTGTTGATGAATGATTGTGTGTACAGTTTCACAGCAGCAGAGAGTCTCGGCACCGTACTCTGCTTGAAGTCTTCTATTGATGCCAATCGGTTATATGACTTTATTCAGAAGAAATTTAATTACAAGTCTTAGCTTGACTTGAGCACGCCTTGTATATAATAAACATGGACTATTAAATATATTTTTATGTTATTTCCAATAGTGCACAAACTTCAGCACTTTCTCCAGGCGACTGGTCAGAACTTTTTTTTTTGTACACATAAACTTCAAATAAAATTTTAACAGGGAGAGAACAAAAGGTCACCATAAAGGTTCTCAGACAAACTGGCTTCTTAAAAACCTGGACGTGACATAAAAAACGGTGATCAGTTGCTGCATCTCTACTAGTTTACAAGATAACATTTATGACATGTACCACGTTCATCTTTTCTTTTTCTTCTTGAGTTTATTGATGGTGGGTACATTACTGCCCCTACTGGTGTGGAGCAGATGATTGGCATGAATATTAAATGTTTTTTTTTTTTTTTATGCTTACTGCTGGAGACAAATATAAAATAAACATTAGAATAATATGTAATTAAATCAAATAAAAAGGTTTTTCAGGTTGAGGTTGTTTTAGTCCGGTTTCCAAGTGATCTCTAATGGAGTTTGATTCAACTGCATGTATGTATTTTGAGGTGGAGGTGACGGTGTTTTTGTAGATGTGAGCTGCAATGCACAAACTGAGCCAAAGCGCTACTCAGGCAGAAGCATTTCAGACGCAAGGTGTTCGAGATATTTGGAGCAAAAAAATAAATAAAAAAAACGGTCTGCGTCAAACAAATGTATAATTTATTTAAATGTCTAATCATGTATTGCATGTTACATCTCGGTGTTCTCTGTGCTTCGGGAATATTTGTGATTTATATTCACGCATTATATGTGTAAAAGACTTTTTACCTTCCAGGCCCCCCCCACACACACACACACACCTCTCACCCAATGTGTTTTTGCTTTGTGCCATATTTAATTATGTGCGGTTTGAAACCAGAACAAAGAGCAGATGAATTAAAAGTATCACGTTCCCTCTCACTCTGTCTCAGCAGACTGACTAATAGGGGTGAAAGCATTAGAGTCGTTAGAGGACTTTCTCTATTCTAAACAAAATAAAATAAAAAAAAACAAGTTCAGGAGAAAAAGACACCATTTTCAATAGAAAACACTCATCCAGGCAGCTATAATGGACAAAATGATTCATTAAAAAGTGCATTAAACAGAGAGAGGATTTCTGATACCTGGCATCAATAGCTATAATGTTGATAATCTGTTCACATGGTATCACATATAGGCCAGCTTAGTGTCTAGCTACAGTATATACATCTACTACTTACAGCATCTACCGTAAAACCCAAAGAATTGTCAAAACACTAGTATAAACTTGGGACAGGGATTAATCGAATTAATGACAAAATCTAACACTTAAAAAGTTAAATTGTTGCTGTCTTTTTTTTCTCTTTCTTTGGAAATAGCATTATGGCCAGTTGTAGTGCAGCTAGACAATTGTACAGCTCTCTCTCGGTTATCCATTCGGCTAGTTCTAGTTAGTGCTAGTGAAAAATCAATTCAGTTCAAATTCAGTGCCGATTCATGTATTGACTTCAAAATTAAATTTTGAAATGGTTTACTCAATCACTCACTCATCGTCTATAGCACTTTATCCCGTATTCAGGGTCGCGGTGTGTGTGTGGGGGTCTCCTTTATCCCAGGAGACTTAGTGTAGGACAATTCCCAAATTGCCTGTAGTGTGTGAGTGAGTGTGTGTGTGTGTGTGCCCTGCGTTGGATTGGCACCCTGTCCAGGGTGTAACCCGCCTCATGCCCTAAGTCTCCTGGGACGGGCTCCAGGCACCCCGTAACAATGAAGGGCATCTGAGGTAAACATTGTGCCAGACCTTACGGGTCAAATGTGGCAGCCCCTAGGATTCTCCCATGTTTCTCCCAAACCAGTTTAGCTATTTGATTCAGTACCTTGATTCTTTTGTGTAATAATTCATGTATCGCCACACCGGATCCAAAATCTTTTTTATTATTTTTGAACTGTGTAATATGTATATCTTATGTACGCGCACACACACACACACACACACACATACACATGCATGTACATGTACATGACAATTTCTTGAATGTTTAAGATTAAAATATAAAAAATTAGGATTATCCGGGAAAAATTTTTTTTTTAATAATCCATCCTGAAAAATGTAATGGCCCTAGTATAAACCTGGAATATACCACAGTGCCTTTTTGACTATTAACTGGGAGTGATGTATTGGAATCAAACGCAGACAGTCTCTCTTTTATATTTTATTAAAGCGATGATTTCATCCTGGGTCTGTCAGCCTTCACTTCAGATCTGGTTCTCTGCTGGGAAATTCTAAACACTTAGTCGAGACAGAGGGAGAGAGAGAAAGATTAAAAGAGGCATCGAGGGACATATCAAGCATATAGACAGATCACACAACCAAACAGTTATGAGGTCACTCCTCTCTGTGTGTTTTGTAGGTAAGACATGTGTAGAAAGAAATAACTTGATTTTTCCTAACAGTATGAGTTTAAATCATTGTGTGTGTGTGTGTGTGTGTGTGTGTGTGTGTGTTGGACTTCAGACATGAGAGACATCGATAATGCTGAGAGCCTGCAGAGTGGCACGGGCTTCAGGGCCTCTCGGGTTACAGTCACAGTCTTCCTGACGTTTGAAGGAAGCAGAGCGAGCGGGACAAACACACACAACTCGAGCGCTCTCCTGTGAATTACACAATACACCAAATATGGTGCGGAGTCCTGCGGAGATTATCCCAACCTGCTTTCTCTCTCTCTCACTATCTCACTCTCTCTCTCTCTCTCTCTCTCTCACTCTCTCTCTGTCTCTCTCTCTGTTTCTCTCTCTCTGTCTCTGTCTCCTTCTTTCTCACCATACAGTTTCCTGTTCGTCTAGGAGAAGGGGTTTACAATATGATAAGGAGCAGACATGATCTCAGTCATGCCTGCTCAGATCAATAGCAGTTTAATCCACACTTTGAGCTCTGTTGTAGTCACGTGTGCCCACTTTATACACAAGATCTGTATACTGTATACTGGACTAAGATCCTGCATGTAGTGTATTACTGGAAGCTTCTAGAATAACATTCTTCTCATTTGTGTTTCTCAGAGCTGTGTTTTTACTCAGTTGTTAGGTTAGGTTCAGTGCACCACACAAAAAGTGTTGTTTGTTCCTAGCACTTAATCAGAGAGAGAGAGAGAAGTGTTGCTCGGTGTTAGAGGAGCTCACTCCATCTGCCATGTTACACCTAACAACATGGCGCTTTCGCTGTTTGTCTATTAGATAGGGTACGATACCCAGGTGCCGGTTCTGTACATATCACGATTTTATAAATATCCTGCTTCGATATTATATATTTTTTTCAGATTTTGTTAGAATTTTAAGAACTTTAAAAAGTTTTATACGTTAGCTTTATTCAGCACCTTCAACAACTGAATTGATCACGAGTCATTAAATGTAGCCGTTCCTTATAAAATTAGTGTTCTGCTTTAAAAACTGAAAGCAGCAGTTAAACAAAACTTCAAATTCAAGAGTTTAACATTTAACTTCAAATTAAATTAAATTGAAAGAGACATTTTTTTCTAAAACAACTTTATAACTCCGACCTTATCACACAGATTGTGCCAGTGTGTGAACAGTTGAGCGTGAAATGGCAACGTTTAATATATATATACACCCCGCCTCAAATGCCTAAGTGTGTTGAGCAGTTGTGAGCACGTGGGCGCATGCAGCTGCTTCTAACGCATGTGTTTCGAGGCTAATTAGCGCACGTGGTGTTTTGAGACTGAGCGTGTAATGAGTTAGTTTGAGACTAATTCACTCAGAGTTTGGAGGAAAAGGCCAGTCTGAGTATTTTTTACACTTCTGGTAATGTAACGCGTAAAAAAAAGTGGTTTCTGTTTCACCACTTGGATGCTCGTGCACTCGGCACAGAATTGTCCACGGATGTCCGGTCACGCCTGATTAAGTTGAAAAACCTTCGTATCCGGTCACTGATCGTCTGGTTCATCTCTACTATAAAATGTAATGAATCATTTAAAAATTGATTTCCGAGTCAATGTGGCAGTACATGAATCGGTTCACAAAAGAGTTGCTGAACTGAATTGTTCTTTCCTCATCTCTAATATTAGATAAAGCTTGTAGAGTGAGATTTACCAGATAGATACCCAGTTGCTGATTTGATTTGTATTGCGATTCTGTTGATATCGTGATTTTATGAATACTGATTGAATATTAATTCTTTTGGGAGCACAAAGTACCTCTCATCCCTCCCCTCTGAGAGAGCTCGGCCAATCAGCTCTCTCTAGACCTCCGGCTCCGAGAGGTTACAGCATCACCAGGGGATCAAACATGTGATCTCCGGATGATAGAAGGAGCACTTTACCACTGCGCCACTCGGAGCCCTAAAAAATATATATATATTTTTAAAAAACGATTTTGGAGTCAGTGTATCAGTACAGGTAGTCCTTGACTAAGAATTCCCGAGGATACGAACAGACCATGGTTCTACGAACATTCGTAGATGCGTATTGTACACTGCAGTGCACCAGTTACCAATATTTACAATTTTATACAATATTTTCATTTCAATCCGGGAGCACGATGATAGAAAATGTCTGTCCTGTTAAGATTTCCTGACGGTGAATTCTCCTAATTTCGGAAAATCATCAACAAGACAAAATGGTGTCCGGGATTCCCCTCGCGATTTAAAGGCACACAGACATTCATTTCTAGGATTGAGAAGGAAATCAAGCTAGACCAGAAAGTGACCATCACTTTCAGAGATCTTAGCTCTCATGGCAGCTGTATCCACGGTG
>JAQMYJ010000038.1:10688042-10698921 GCA_030014305.1 Clarias laeviceps
TCTCTCTCTCTCTCTCTCTCTCTCTCTCTCTCACACACACACACACACACACACACACACACACACACACACACAAAAATCATCAAATTATTATAATGGTATTTAAAAATCTATTTTTGACCTCTTTGTACCCAAGCATGTAGGTACAGCTACAAAGTCTAATAAAAAAAAAATCTCTTCTTTAAATTGAGAATGAAATAACACAAATTGGGTAAAGAACTCGTCTTTTATAATCATCAAAACTGTCAGTAATTTCGAAATTTCCCGTATTAACCTGAATCCTTCATTTTCATCGCGTATGTATCATCCCTTCAGTTCTCTTCTTTTTTTATATGTCAAAATTGTGAAAAACTTGCGTCAGCTTGTGAGCAGCACGTTATAATATTGAATTCTGATTGGCTAATCGCCGTTATTTATAGTTCGTGGATGATCATAGAGAGTAGAGAGTTTTAATATTTAATTTTCATGACAAATTTTTACATAATACACAGCATTATTAATCTAAAGGGGATGGTAAGGGGGATGCTGGTTTTACAGAGTGGATGGTTTTTGTCTTTTTTTCTTTCTTTTTTTTTTTTCAACAGACAGGGTGCCATCACCCCCCCAACTACCCCCCACCCCCCCTCAATTCGAGCCCTGGCTACATGCATGTTTATTTTTGGGAGGTTAGAGGAAACCCACACAGGCACTATTAAACATACAGTATGGGACACAGTATGGGTAATTTAGATGTAAAATTACTAAGAAATATGTGACATATGTGACCTGAAATTACCAGCCTTAGCAATGACACAAAAGCTTTATATAATTACTTTATTACCGTTATTGGTCATAGAATGCTCGATGCTAGCAGCACTCTTCTTTGAGCTCTGTAAATAATCATTATAGATGTAGGGTTGTAATTTCACTGCAGCTCATATCCAGGCGCTTCAAATACTTAGCATGCTGCAGGGTATACGGATGTGAGTAGAGAGAACTGTTTACTCTCCAGAGACGCGAGAACGGAGTAGACTGACCTGGTTTAGACAGCACTGAGTTAGGATGTTATACTTCGCATTGTAAGAGCTGTTTAGAAATAATGAAGGAAATCAATTCATGGTGGTTTTTTTTTGTTTGTTTGTTTTTGTTTGTTTTGTTTTTTTCTTCCTGTGCTGAATCTGTGTGTGTCCATGTGTTGACAGGTTTTCTTGTTCGTGTTGGTAATGAGATCAACTTATTAAAGCGTCCCACTTGATTCTTTGCTTTTCTACTTTGCATGAGTCTAAATATAGATTAATAGGCTGCAAATATTACAGAGGAGTGACTGAATAAAGTGGGAAGATTGCATAAGTAATGGCGGCTGCTTCTGACTCACACAGCTGTCTGGTTCGAATCTGGAGCCATGTTTGTGATCTTTCTGACAGATTGCAGTCACAGTTCACAGTGGGCCATGAGCATATTTTTGAAAATTTAATTGAGCTGCTTTTAGGACGTGTTTATATATCACAGTCTGAATCCAGTTGCGCTTTTGAATACGCACAAATCTCCCTGCACGATGGCTTAAAGCTACGGTGCATCTGTTTCCTTTTTTTTTTTTTTTTTTTATAGTTAACTTAATTGCAGTCAAGGGAGAAAATCATTGTTTAATACAACCTCTTGTGTGTTGTGAGTCACTTTGACAATGACGTAAAACTAATTGAGTCACTAAACAGTCAGTAGAGCTGTGCAATTTAAATATATAAATAAAATATTAAATAAATTTTTTTTGCCCTAATGACGGGTAGGAAAAAAATTAATTGAACTTGGAATTAATTAATTTAAGGAGAAAGTCCAATAATGCAGGGAGTCCCCGACTTAAGAACATTCGAGTTATAAATTTCTGCAGACATTGGTTTCAATGAATCAGCTGTCCTGATGGTGTCCTAATTTCCAACAAGACAGAGTTCACAGTCCAATATGGTGGAAAACAGCTCTGAGACAAAATGCTGACCGGGATTCCCCTTGCAATTTAAAGGCGCAGAGACTACAGTGTTACATTTGACGTATGAGATTAAGTACTCCTTAGGCACAATTACGTTTTTTGGTGTGGGGAAAGGGGACAGATTAAGTCAAGGGGATTAAGTTTTACATTTACATTTACATTTTGAGACTTAAGAACAAATTGGACTTATGAACAACCTGTTATAAAGAGAAAAAAAATCAAGTACACAATAAATAGTACAAAAGTACCCACCTTAAAATTCTCTTAAGTATCAAAAGCACTAAGCTTGTATTAGTTCACAGTAGCCTTTCTCTCTCTCTCTCTTTCTCTCTCTTTCTGATTTCAAACACCTGTAACATTATTAAGTGTGTCACAAGGAAGGCACAATAACACACATAATTGTCATCATAATCACACACTATTGTGATTATGAAACGCAAAGCCCCGGAAAAATATGTGCTTCAGTACATTTGTTGTAGGATGTAGTGGCGTAAAAGTATAAAGTGTCTACTAATATAAACTATTCATGTAAAGTACAGGCACGTGAAATATGTATTTAAGCACAGTAATTTCTGACACTAAACCTGAGTGCTATATTAAATAAAATTTAAAATCGCGATGTCTAAAAACTGTATCGGATCCAGAGTCGGTATTGGCGGGATACTAGTACACGCATATCATATAGATACTGTATGTCAATCGTTAGCCACAAAAGAAGTCCAAGTACATGAGAGCAAGCTTCCATTCAGAGAAGCATGAGAGAGTCAAGAGTTTGTCAGAGAGAGAGAGAGTAGATAAAATACTGTAAGGAGAAAATTGATTCTCAAGTCTCATGTGTTTTTATCCTTATCATTTATTTGTTCTTCACTTTCATGGAAATTCAGTAAATGCTGATTACCGACAGTAGTTTATTCTCTTTGTGGAATTTATATCATTACCCAGTTGTGAAATTGTTTGTGCAGTTCACTATTTCTTCCTAAGAGTGAGTCATTTGCAGCATCTGCTCACTTCAGTTTGTGTATTTATTGCTCTGTCCTGCAGATGCGTTAACACTACTGTATGTGTCTCATGGTTTTAAGAGGTCAGAGAACAAATGCACATTAAACACAGAAGTTTAGGTAATAGTAATATATCTTATTAGTATATAGACATCAGAAACAACCAGAGGAGATTTTGTACACTGCAGTTTAGACAATAAGCTAGAGTTCTACAAAATGTATTGATGCACCGAGCCATAACCCCTGTAGGTAGATGTAAATTCTTTGTGCACAACAGCCTGCTGTGAGATTTAAAAGGTTTTGCACTTTTTTTCCATCGGTACAGAGTAACCTTGAACATCGCACAGGAAAGTTTTACATTCTGATAATGCTGATGTTATTGAGAAAATGCACACTGGTGATTATTCCTTTACATTCGGACCATGTTTCAACCTGTCATGCTACCGTTTTTTTGGGATGCAGTCCTAAATCCAATCTAAATGTGTACTGTATTGTTTGCTCTTGCAGCCATTATATTAATCAAGGTTACAGCACAACGAGCGGTACAAAACGTTCCTCCCACTTTAAGAAGCTTGCAGTAGCAGCTTTCCACCAGAGAGGGCACAATTCCAAATTCTTACATCCAGCAGCTGCGGAATAGATTTGCACGCTACAGATCGGGTACTTAATATTTTGCTGCAGTCGACAACAAAGCATCTATTCATGACCCGCGCTTTTATGCGACGCCAGGCTTCGGTCTTAGCTGCCAAGCTCTAACACCCACTTTCTAATAGCCGAGGCTGTTCTTTCCTTCATTACGCAAGCAACTCACCTTTTCCTCTGCATCCTCCCCCCAGAAAGGCCCATTTCATTAGCACACATCTGCTACTGAAAACACTGCCAGTCTTTATTCCAGTGCCTTTGCTTAAGTCGTAATGCCTGTGCTAATGGAAATTTTTGAACATTTTTAAGAATATATACCGAGCAAACCGATACCGCTCATAAGGACTTGCAGTTCAGAGCTTTTAATTATTGAAAGGTTGACTCGAGTGTCGTGTAAGAAATGTGCAAGCGGAATTGTGACCTGTGTAATCATTGTGGTTTTTATTTAAATAATAAATTAATGCTAATCATGGGCAGTGCTGGGAAACCACAGGTCAAATATATGAGTACTCTACCAGTTAAGATAGATTTTAGGTAATGAAACAGGAGAGAATGAATTGTAAGTTGGCACTTTCTACACTTTTCCATAAAGTAGGTTCTTTTGTTAGTAGAGCATGGGAAAATAAATCTTAAACTGCTCTGTTTTACATCATGCTTAACCCTAAATCCCTAATGTTCTGCTATTTATTTATTTATTTATTTATTTTTACCATACCTCAGTTGTTCATAAAAAGTGTTTTATAGCCTGCTACCTGTTTGTATGCTAAAAAGCTAACCCTTACTCTATTTAATGACTCAGCTCATACATGATTGTTATTAAAGTAATTTGTGCTGCATCAACACATCCAGAATTAATCACAGAGCTTCACTGAGACAAATAACTATGAAAATAAAATATGAAATGACTTTACAATAACTAGGATTTTGAAAATATAGGCTATAGTTTGGCAGATGCAGTGTGAAGGTACATAAGGAACATACAGCATTATTATGATTCATCAAGTGTGTGTATATATAAAAAATGAGTTGAAAGCGCAGTTCTCAAATCAGATCCCAGGACTAATTATTGGTTGTCAAAACTTTGTTGTTGTTGGGACAATGTCGTTATTTGAGTGTTTTTGAATATAAGAATTACTTTGATGAAATGATGAAGGAACAACGTTTGATTACATGATGACGTGGAACATGGAATAGATGCTCCAAAGCAATATTGCAAATATGACAAAACAACACTTAATACCAAACTAATGGTCTGAGTCGGGCTTGAACTCTGGTTTCTGAGCTCGGAGCACTGCTTTATTTGCGTAGGACTATAAGAGAACAGTTGTTAGGTTGTATTAGCATTGTGTTTGGGTCATTTATCCATTCAAAATTATCTCAATGTCATTCTCAAGTCTATGTTACATTCAAAAACAACCTCGTCCTGACAGTGGACCTTATCGTACAACCGAATTCCCACAGCCAGCCAACGTTAGGCTTCATGCCGGGATTGATCTTAAATTAATCAAACTGTTTTTGTTCAGTTTTAGTTAATAACGTACCATTATTACGTTTTAATTTTCTTCTTTGTTCTTGTTTCCTTCAGACCGGTCTTTGTTGGCCACCAACACAACAAAGCAATCCCTAACAGAAGTGCCACATGATACAGTTTCATCCACCACCTTATTATACACTTCCTTTGAAGCCCTGGGATGGTCCAGTGACGTCCATAGCACTGTCTTGCCTAACAATGAATCGCCCAAAGCCCCAGAGTATTACTATAGTGACACCACCAACACGGTATATGGCTCAGCATCCACACCACCTTCAAGTTATACCCCTGATCCAGAACCTTTCACTGGCCTGCCATCAGATTTCTCTTCACCTGGGTCAGAACCTTTTGCAGAACCGCCATTTTCACCACCTGAGCTACTGAAAATCAACAATAGTGACAGTACATATGGGAACCTTAAAGAAATTTCTAATCATTTAGTCACCAGTCATCACTTAAATATCCAAAATGATGTACCCCTAGATGATCCAAGTCATGCCATTTTTAAAAAGTATGTGACACCATCTTTCATAGAACCAACCATGGGTCCAGCAGTGGTCTACTTCCCAACCAGCATTATGGATGTGGACTATGGCTCTGGTTCTGGTGATTACCTGGAAACGATGTCCTACATGGGATCTGATGGCGATGACAATTCTTTGGTCTCCAGTTTTTCTTCTGACATGTATGACTTTGGGGACACAAACTCTGAATCCTATGATACATCTTTTCCTACGAGGTTAACGATTCCTTTGTCCACAAGATACGTTTCTCCCAGTCCCTCCATAACTGTCCCTTATAGTCATGTCACCATGACCTCCCTAAACCTTTTCCAATTTTCATCTTCCAGCACAGGAGTGCATTCCAGTGCCACCTCACATGAGAGCAAGATAGTCAGTGAGCCTCCAGAGTCGTATTCCATCTGGTCCGATGTAACCATTGAGCCCAGCGATGTTCTTCTGCCTGATATGAATAGTTTGGAATACTACAATATTCAGCTTTCAAAGAATAGTGAAACCTTGGCCGAACAACGAGCAAACCAGTCTACTTCCAAACATTTCTCCCTCCCTCTGTCAGTAAACACAGAGGATCTGGTTACACCTCCTAACCACGTGTTAACAGGAATGAATGGAGAGGATCTGCAGCCCATGGACAACAACTCCTGGCCTGAGGAATCTTCAACAGACATCCAAGGATTTGATTTGTTCAACTCAACTATGTTAGATTTGCCAGATATAAGACCTAGTCTAATAAATGGTACTTTTCCATTCATGTACTCATCAGCAATAACTCCTCCTATGGACTTTTCAACCTCCCAGTGGGACCTGTCTGCAACTCCTGACTGGATTAGCACAGAATCTGCCTCCTTTGATCTTGCAAGCAGCAGCTTCCCATCAGTGGTTTTCCCAGCCTCTGCTTCAGAGGAATCTGCTGTCATATTTCCGACTTCCACAAAAAACACCTCCTGGATTGTCAACCCTACTTTGCCAGACATTTCACCTCCTTCTTCTTCACTTTTCAGTAATGTGTTCACCCAGACGCCTAATGCCCCTGTAGAGTCCACCGAGTCGACCTTCAACAGCACCTCTGCATTTTCTGTGACCGAGATGGCTGACCAAGGTTTCACAAGCGCAGAAAGGTCTTTCACTGACGTTACAGATGATGGAATGACAACAAGCAGCAGGCCAGAAGCCTCTACCATCTCAGTGTTACAGAACGAGACAGATGTGGATACCCTGGACCCAACAACTGAGGTGTTTAATCCCACAACACAACTGCCTACAACCCCTTCAGTGACGACGCAGACGTCTACTCTTCACACTACCACCATTCGAGAATACCTGTGCAACATTACCAAACCTGATACCTACTTAGTGCGAGTCGGTATGTTTCTTTATTTTATTATAGCTTCTCCTTTAGTACTAGTGCTTGTTTGAAAATAAAGGGGGAAAAAAGGAGCAGACTGCTGGAAATATATCATTATCCTTGTTCTTAACCTATGATATCCTTTTTCTACAGGTTTTCCACTCGGCTCCACTGCTGGTTACGCCAAAGCAAAAGTCAGAGAGATCCTCAAAGCTGAATTCAATCGACCAGTTGAACTGCAGGTGAAATTTTAAATTCCTGAACATGTTTTGGGTCCTTTTTGTCATTTATTTTAATCTGCTTCATGGTCCAGTAGTTTTAATAGTTTTTCTGTCATGATAGTGTCATGATAGTGATTACTTGTGCTTCTCTCTAAGTAAACCTCAATCTTGTGATCCAATAGAAAATAAGTATAGATGACTGCGGTCTCTTGGATCAGTAAAAATGGAAGAGATGTTCATTATTATAACTTATTCAACACTTAGTTCTGACCGAGTAATTTGATTGGACGAGAGGCATTGCACGAGAGCCGATATGGAAATATAAACTAAATCTCGTAAGTTTCTCAGGACTGTCCACCACCTACATGGTTTATCTGGAATATAAATAAGAATATAAAATTAGAATTTAAAACTACTAGCTCAACGCTAGTTCTGCCAGTCGCGAAAGGAAATCTGTTGGTGACGCAAAATATCTGGTTAAATAACAAACAAATCATAATCCATTGATAAATGTCTTTTGTAGAACCGTAGTATAAAAGCAATATCACGTTTGCGTTCCTGCTGTTGTACTGATATTCTGATACACTGATATTCTCTCTCCCATGTGATATCCCTTAATTATATAGATTACTAATATTTTTTTTGTTTTATCTTTTAGCTTTGCAATAATACAACAAATCTTGTAAGCATTTCTGAGAAAAGCTGGCAAATTGTCGCATAATGACCACCCGCAAGCTTCACGCCGGCTTTCAAGAGTCAATCCGGAAACGCGCAGATCTTCCTGTCTCGCGTTATCTGTCCATTTCAGAGACAGGCTTTATGGAGTGACATCATTCTCAGAGTATAAACAAATAGTTTAGACTGCTTCAGATACTTTTTTGGCAGCTCTTTAAAAAAAACAAAAAAAAAACAGAATGGTCATGTCTTTATGTTCATCATGATAATCTCTCATGGCGTGATTGTTTGATTGAAGTGATTATAATCCTTTTTAGTTGTTATTGGACTCACTGTAAATGAGACTTCTTGTTTTGTGTGTGTGTGTGTGTGTGTGTGTGTGTGTGTGTGTGTGTGTGTGTGTGTGTGTGTAGGTGGTGAAATCCCCTCCAGACTTTGTGTTTCGGGCTGTGTCTGGTCCTGTTGTCTACACAGCCATATCAGTTATGAACGCTCTGAGACGGTTTGCACATGCATCTGACATCATTCTCAGTGTCTCCCCAATCAGTCCAGTGCCAGGCCTACAGTACCACATCCACTCTGGTAGAAATCTACACGTCACCCGTTTACATCCATTTAACTATTGCACATGCCGTACAGTACCAGTCAAAAGTTTGGACACACCTTCTAGCTCCATGGTTTTTTCTTGATTTGTATTTCTTTCTACATTGCGAAACAATCCTGAAGGCGTCCAAAATATCCAATAATCTCCTTTGAACAGTTGATATTGAGATGTTTCTGCTACTTATGCTTTATAAATCCTTCATAATGGTTCTAATCTGAGGTGCTGTTTGTTAATTGGTGATTTCTGAGGCTGGTAACTCTAAATGAACTTTTTTGCAGCAAAGGTAAGTTTTGGTCTCGTTTTCCTGGGATGGTCTTCATGTGAGACAGTTTCATCATGGTGCTTGATGTGTTTTGCCAATGCACTTGACTATAATGTTCTTGCAAGAACTACTGCAGAAAGGCTGAGCGCCGTGTCTTAGAATAACACTTGACTGTTGTTGTTGTTACTTAACGATCTAATGTTATTTCATAGTTTTGAAAAATCCGGTATTGTTCTAGAATATAAAAAAATGAGTCCAAGCGTTTAACTGGTACTGTATATGTGGTTTGCTATAATAACACAAATCTCTATTTTTGATGATTTAGAGAGACTTGAAGTCTAAAAGTAAAAGCAGATGGTTATTATCTGATGTCTTATCGTGTACTCCTCCTCTGCAGTGCTTCAGTTTGTGCCCGTTCACATAGACATGTACGTGTGCACGTTCATCGAGCACATTGAAAGAGGACTGATTTCCGCTTTCACCGAAGTGCGCCGTCGCTCAAAGGAGTCTACGGACTTTACCATAAATGTAAGGATCACCTCCATGTTCTGTATTCTCATTTGTCTGATTTGCCTCGTACATATAGTACAGTACAGTACACTGCCTGGCCAAAAAGGCTTTAGCTTTGTTTATGGTGCACATTGAGATGGTGAATTCATGTGTGAAAACGATTCCTCGTGCTCCCAGAACCACAGTGTGAATCCTGGAATATAAAAAAATCCATAGATGTGATATCCTGATCCTGGTCATTCACTACATTCAGGTCATCAGCTGACTTCATTTAGTGCCACATAACGTTGCTGAGCCTAAACCTGACCAACTGAAGCAACCCCAGATCATAACACTGCCTCCAGATGCTTGTACAGTGTATGATGGGTGCATCGCTTCATGCTCTTTTCTTCTTAATGGAACACCATCACTCCAAGGTCAATCTGGACTCATCAGACCACATGAGCTTTTTTCCATTGCTCCAAATGGTGCAATATCCATTGGTCCAATCTTTATGCTCCCCAGCAAATTGAAGCAGATTAGTTTTACATATAGTCGACCGCTGAAATTCGTGGGGATTACGTTCTTAGAGAATTGTGAAAAAACGCTAATTTTTTGATGTGGTCAAATAAATGCCTATTTTTTATAGTTTAAACCCTAAATATGCCCCCAAAACACTTTAATTTCATTTCAAACTCAGCTTAATACAATACTCTTATTTATTTATATATTTTTTTAATGTAAAGGTAAACGCTGTACAGTACTGTCCTGCTGTGTCTCCCCCTGCTGTGTCCCCGTGCCTGTGTGTACTGTAATTCATGCAAGCGCGTTTTCTTTGGTAGCGCAAGTAGCCTAAATACGATAATAATTCACCATCCCAAGCTGCGTTTACCTCTACGGTTGCTTTGTGTTCTCTCTACAGTGCTAAAAAATTATACAGTATTGTTTTTTATATGGAAATTTTGCTGAATTTGTGTTAATATTTATGCTAAAAAAATTACATTTAGGCATTTGGCATACACACTTACCAAGAGCGACTTTTATTTCAATATACATCTGAGCAGTTTTTTTAGGGTATTATATTAAGAAAGATTTTAAAATGGAATTAAAGTGTTTTGGGCCTAGTTCTAGGACCCAACAGGGACAACTTGGTGGTCGTGGGGTTTGAACCTGGTACTTTCAGCCTTAACCACTGAGCTACCCCTGGCTCAGTAAATGATATTGTTCTTAATAGTTTAGTCTTAAAACGCATAAAAAATTATATATTCCCTCGGAAAAAGCAGAGGATATTTGTGGTTTCCGCAAAATTGCTGGGGTTTCCGGGAACATTTATTAGTTAGGTTGTAAGGAAAAATCTGAAGCCGCGAGCTCTGAACCGGGACTTTCGCAGGGGTCAACTGTACTGTATTTTGCAGCAGTTTTTCTGGTTTTGCAGGTTTGTTGTTAAATAATTAATTCATAACAAATTAATTAATTGTAGCTTACCGTTTCCACCTGTCAATCACTTTTTCCGTGGGACTCTGGCATGAGTAAACAGGAAACTGTGGTGCAACTCAAAGTGATCTGTGTCTTTATAATGGCGTCGACAAACTTGGTTGGTAAAAAAGGTGCAAATTCACCTATCTGGCAAT
>JAQMYJ010000038.1:10705694-10735136 GCA_030014305.1 Clarias laeviceps
GGTACCTGTGTATCACCCCGGTCAGATCTGTCCTGCCTGCGTGTTACCAGGACGGTAATTCACACCACCGTGCTCCTTTTTTTACTTCTCCTTCTCAGCCATAACATTTGAAACAATACTATTAAGAGCATTGAGGTTTGGGGTTCAATTGGCATATGGGCTTTAGGCTGAGGTACTGTAAGTTTAGGTCTTGCTTTCCTCTTGCTTATGCACCTTGTGTTGCGCTGGGCTTCTGTCATGGCCAGCATTGATGTTTCTGTGGTATCAGAGTGGATGGTCTAGCCTTTGGTCCCCGTGGGCTTTCAGTGAAATTTGGGTTACCATGATCCTGTCACCAGTTTGATGGTGTATAGTTGGTGATCAGTGTTGTTCACTTCACCTGTAAATGGTTGTAATGTTAAGGCTGATGGTAACAACCAAGCTACGAGTTCATTTGCAACAGAAAACAGTCATTTTCATCTGCGGCCTGATGCCACTGTTGGGCCCTTGAGCAAGACCCTTAACTATCAACTGCTCGGATATATAATCAGCGTTGGGTGACGTGTTAGAGTACTTGGATTACTTTTTTGATGTAGCGAGTAATCTAACGTGTTAGGTCCGCCATTTAAGTACTCAGTTATTTAGTTACTTTTTCAAAAATTTTATCCATTATTCAGACAATTTATGTAATCTGTGAGCCAGACAGCAGTCATTCCCAATCTGTTAGTGTGTGTGTGTGTGTGTGTGTGTGTGTGTGAGTGTGTGTGAGAAAGTCGTCCTACAAGCCCCGCCCCCGATAACCCCCCCCCCTCTGTTATTCCTGCTGTTATACCCCTATCTCACCTATGCGATTTGACTATGCGAGGACCGACGCACGGAAAGATGGAAACCTGATCACAGCACCAAACCCGCGGTGAATCATGATGAACCGTATTAACGGCCACCGGGCGAAACCGCGTAGGTGAGATAGGGGTATCAGTAGTTAACAGATTATGGACCAAACTTCACTGAGTGTTGATGGTAGAATAATTATAAAGGACTTGACTAAAACAACATGCATGAGGAATCACAAAGGAGTTTTCATGTTCTGTAACGGTAAAGTACTCTAACTAGTTACTTTTATCGGAAAGTGACGCTGTAACGTAACTGATTACTTTTTAATGTCAGTAATTTTGTAATGTAATTAGTTACTTTAAAAAGTAACGTCCCCCAACACTGTGTATAATGCAATAAAAATGTAAGTCACTCTGGATAAGGGTGTCTCCTAAATGTAAATTATTTGCCTTTAAATTGTCTAGGCTATACAGTCGCAGTCAAAAGACCTTCTAATTAATTGTTTTTTTTGTTTAGTGATTTATTTTCTACAGTCTTGAACAATACTGAAGATTTCAGAACGATGAAATAACACATATGGAATTATATAATGAAGTAACAATGTGAAACAAGAGCTGATGGTTCCAATCACTCTTGTTTTTCTCCCTGTCAGTAGAGGGGTGCAGCCAGAAATTGCTTGTCCACTTTATCACTGCTTTTAATATGTGCTTTTTCTCTTTTTCTATTTGCTAAGGATAAACGTATAGTGTGTATCATACAGTAAGTGGCGATGTATATTTACAGGAATATAAATTGCACTGTTTTTGTCTTGTGTGTTCAGCTGTGGAGAAGCAGGCATTGCCGTCCGAGACGGAGAACACGAACACATGGATCATAGTTGGCGTGGTGGTGCCCGTGCTGGTGGTGATGATCATCATAAGCATCCTGTACTGGAAACTGTGCCGCACGGACAAGCTGGAGTTTCAGCCAGACACAATGAGCGCTGTCCAACAGAGGCAGAAGGTAAGACAGAAAAGTCTGCTCCGATCATGTCCACTCGGACATGTTTGGAGCAATAGAAAAATCGCACAGACGGGAAAGCATTTGTTTTCTTTGTTAGCACCGTTGTCTGTCTCGTCTCTCAAGCTGTGTCGCTCAAAGAACAGAGTTAATCAGCTAGTGGGCTCCTGGGTGTCTCTGCTTGCTGCTTATCTCATCTCAGTGGGACTGATTTGGTCCTCAGTGCCACTCCAATCTCACTTTTGTATACAGGACTAAGGAATGTGATGTCATGACGCAGTGATTTGTGGGTAGTCCACAGGCTCAAACTGTTATTTAGATGGGGCTAACCTGAATAGTCACATTATTGTTGTATTATAAACTAAAGACAGCAACCATTATGGAAATGCAAAGATTTTAATCTTATTTAATACTTGAACAGATACTTATGTTCACTTGTAACACAACATGGCAAATATTGATAAAAGTGTCACGGAGAGTAATCACGACACGACAACTTTATAATATTAGTTGCACACATGAGTTCAAACTGCTGAAGTATGATATTATGGCTTCCCTTTAGACTTTTAAATTGCACAATGAGATTGACACTCAAACTAAATGCTAGAGATGAGTTTATCCTGGAAATGTAAAAAGCACATTCAGAGCATTACTCCACTCTGTTTGAGAGAGTGTATAGATCCTCCGTGTCAATAAGACTAATTTTATACATTCTGCTGTTGCTTGACATCACTCTGGAGTTTGTCCTGGTACAACCCACGGAGCATGACAGGTCCGAAAAATCTTTCACAGTATGTTATAGCTTATAAACATAAAACCGGCCATACCATAAGAGTGGAACAATCGTATAATGGAGTCTGATGTGATGATATTGATTCCCAATCCATATTTGTTCCTTCGCCTCTGAGGTCATATCTTAATTAAAATGCTCAGCCTGTGCTGGTTCTCTGGAATTCCAGATCATCTTCCAAAGCCCAGACTGGTGAGGAAGTTTGAGCCAGTGCTAGGCTATATCTAAAATAATCAATTCAATTCAATTTTATTTGTATAGCGCTTTTAACAATCTAGTACAGTAAGTCTCCAATTTACGAACAATTTCCATTCTGGGAGCATGTTCGTAAGTCAGATTTGTTCGTAAGTCTGACAAAGTAAGTCTTGTACACCTTTGACTCAAATATACAGTGTAAAGCATAAAAAAAAAAAAAAAACATACAGGTTTGTTGTTTTGGTTCAGCATTAGACTCTCGCATGACTGCGCCTCCAAACCGCGATGGGAATCCCAGTGACACATCAGGGTCAGCTGACCTCGTTTAAAGGGAGCTCAGGAAGACGTTGGGGGGTGGACAACGCTAGATGGTGTTTACTGCCCGCTTGCCCAGATGCCATTTTGTCTCAGAGCTGTTTCCAACTGTAAACTCTGTCTTGTTAAGGATTTTCCGAAATTAGGATTATTCTCTATCCGGATAGCTTTACTGGACAGCCATTTTCTATCATCGTGCTCACGGACTGATTCATTGAAATCGTTGAAACAGACTAATTTCTCCAGCACCCCTACAACGGACTTTTTTACATTCACTTACACACTAAAATTATTGTCAATATTACTGAGCTACTAACGCAATTTGTTCTCATCTACGAATGTTCGTAATGCGAGATCTGTTCGTATCTGTCACGAACCAGCCTGATCAGCGTGGTTTCTTGCTTGTGTACCTCCCATTCTGCCTTTCTCGCCCCTGAGAGTATCTGTGAAAGTTTGCAACTCGAATGTTCATAAGTCCGGTACTTGTATTGTATTGTATTTTACTTTTAGAACAAATCGAACAGAATGAACAATTAAAAACTTGTCCGTATGCATAATATTAAACTGACACTTTTCTGTTTTTATCTGATTCCGTCATGAGTTAATGGAAATGGTAATATACAGCAAAAGAATGCTGTACAGCAAGGTTGCCTTTAATACATAAATAAATGAATAAATAAATAAATAAATAAATAAGTCTACAAAGCCCAGTAAACAGTAATTAATGAAACAAAGTCAGTACATTATTTGGTGTGATAATGCTTTGAGGACCCTTTAGTGTCAGGTACAATGTGTGCGGTTTTATAAGGGAATTGGCTACATTTTAACTAAATTTTACCTTCTGCAGAAACACCCAGTTCATCTGAGGAAATTAGACTGTTGTACCTGCTGCATTTTCCCATGCAAAACCCAGCAGCTTGTATTTTGTTTCTGGCATACAAATATTTTTCTGTAAAATTTCTGTAATTATAATTTAGTAGTGGATTACTGATGTAAGAAAATCAGAAATGCTTTTATACTAACTCAAAAATAAAGTCATTAAAAAAATAATAATAATAAGTTTGTACTAAAACATACAGGGTGCTTCACACGTTTGCACAGTATTGTATTTAAGCTTCTGCACGGCTTCTGTGTTTCTATCCTGTGTTGTTCTGTGCCATGACTTGAACTGCATTTCACACACAGATCTGTTATTTCCTAACCCTGTATTTACATTAGTGAGCACTCATGGTGCTTCTACTTTGACTCGTGTGGGTGTATAGTGCCTGCTGCCATTGTTGCTTTTGGAAGTAAACTGTTCGGCTTTTATTTAGTTTGGAAGAGGAAGGATTAAAATCAGTCTTCTGAGTGGTGCAACAGAAAATATGTTGATCTCCTAAGGAGTTTAAATCATAACTGCACAAAAGCTGAGCAAAGCTGATTGTGAACTTTGGGAAAGGTGCTGAATTCTGTCCTAAAGCTGGGCAAATTCATTAATTTTTTTATTCAGAATCAATTCATACTTTATTAAATGATTATGGTAAACACATTAAACGATCTAAAATTGTTGAATTTCTTGCAAATACTCGCATTATATCACTTTTTTTTCTTTTTTGAGTTTGTGGGCGGTTGGTGCAATACCGCCACATACTGGACTGGAGTGTTGAGCAGAATATTGGCAGGAAAAAAAGATGATCGATTTATACAAGTTTAACATTTTAACAATCAACAGTAGCATTTTAATGTTTATTAAATTAATTTATTAATTTTTAAATTTTTTATTAGTTTGAAAACAAAACCAGACGTAGATGGCTAACGATTCAGTTACATATCACGATTCTTTTGTGTGGCATGTATCGCTACTCCAAAATCATTGTTTTAAAATGTTTTTTTTATAAGTATATGTTTGGTAAGGTAGTAATGTGTTACAGTTCCTCTATAATCTATAATCCTACACTCTAAACTACACAACACAGTGTCCTTTGTGGTAGGAGTTTGTTTAGAATTGTAACAAAATCTAAAGAAAATAATAATAATAGTAATATCGAATAAGGATATTTATAAAAATATAACAATTATTTTATTGCCATTTAAACTCTACATAACATTGCTCCAGCGAAGCTGTCTGAACTGAACTGATTACATCATATGTATCAAATGATTTGCCTTAGCTGTCCTTCTATTAGTACCAGGCTTTAATCATAAAATACTGGGTACTAGAGCGTTTCATATAACTTTGGTTTTTTTTTTGGTTTATTTACTTAATGTGTTTTAGCAGTTTAACTTCTACCGATCACTGATTGACTAATTATTATTTTATTTCCTCTTGTGAATCTTAATCGTCTGCAGTTTTACTTTTTATAGATTCAGCTCTTTATTATTAATTGCTGTTTTTAGTTCCTCACCTTTTATGTTCAGTGTAAAGTGTCCTCGGGTGCTTATAAATAAAACATACTATTATTTTTTAAAATTATTAATTCAATTAAATTACATTTTATTTGTAGATCACTTTTAACAATGGTCATTGTTACAAAGCAGTTTTGCACAATCAAAGGAAAATTATGAAAATGTGTATGGAACGTGAGAAAATGTGTATAAATCAAAATGATCAGATTGATAGATATTATTAATATCATGATACTTACAGAAACGCAATACAAATTTAAATGGCACCTAGGTATCGTTATACTCCCCCTCCATTCCTATTTCTACTTCATGCTGTTATTAGATGACATCATGGTTGCACGTTTTGGGTTTTTGTGTGTTTATTTTTGTGCATCAAACAGTAAATGGAAACTAAGATTAGTCCAAGAAAATCTTTTAAGATATTAAGTCAATTTTTCAGTACAAGGAATCAAATTTTATCCTGTGAGAAATCAATTTTTATACATTGCGCGTTGGTGTTAACTGGGTCCATTGCCACTACTTTCTGTTTTCATGCCCTTTATTCCTTTTATCTCATTCTCACTTTCTCGTCTTCATCCAGTCGACTACTTCAATACAGAAATCCATACCCTCACTCCAGCAGTTAATGACCCCAGTCAAAAGTAAAAAGCTATTAGTTGTAGAGAGTAGTGAGGATGAGGAAGAAGGTGAAGAAGAGGAGGAGGAGGAGAAAAATGAGGAGGAAGAAGAAGAAGAGGAGCAGGGAGAGGAAGAGGAGGAGGTAGATGGTGGTAGCTTATTTGTTTTTTTGGAATTCTCTCCCCCATAGATAAGTGTGTTTTTTTTTTTTTTTGTTTTGTTTTGTTTTGTTTTTTTTCCCTCCCTGTAGGAACCACGTAGTCATTTGGTCACTAGTCTATAGTACTGCAGTGTTCTGTTGGTAAAAATAAAAATAATAATTAGAAAAATACCTGAAACTTTGTCATGTTTTTTTTTTCCTCTAAAACCCCAAAGCAGAAACCTATCTCTACTGCCACAAGCAGTTAGAAACAAGAGTGTGTAGAAGACGAAGAGGAGGAGGAAGTAAAGGAAGATGACCATGAAAGAAAAGAAATCAAGGGAGAATTGAAAGAGGGAGTAGAAAAAGCAGAGGAACAAGAAGCTGTAATTTGCTAAGCTGCTGCAGTCAGTTTTGTGGACACTGTAGCTGGCAAACCCTGTGTCCTACACGTGATAAGCAGAAATTAGAAAATTATTCAGAACACCAGATGTGTGCATGTATGAATGCTTCTTTGTTAATCCCTATTCTTTGGAGTGTTCTGCATGTTAACACTGTCCTACATTCAGTCCCCATTTTCAAACAGTTTTTTAATTCTACTCAAGTTGTTCCTTTTCATACACAGCCGTGTTTAGATAGATGAAGATAGTCTGCGAATTTTATTGCCCTAAAAGCAGCCTCAGATAATATACCAGCTAATATATTTTATATATATACAGTATATATACTGTATATACAGTTTATATATATATAAACAAAAGCATTTCAGCTGTTACGGGAGGATTTTGCATTGTCCGTCTGTCTCTTGAGAAAAACGAGGTGTTGACAATTAAGCTCCATTGTTTGGAGCCATGTTTGTTCTGCTCATCTGGTGCTTTATCCAGCCACAGACAGGCATGCAGACAGACCTACTCGCTCACTTTTTTCACTATGACTATTTCATTCTGATTTCAGGATTCTTTGTCATACATACACATCTTGTAACAACCCCTAGATCAGGTCCTGATAGACTTACTTTTTCTAGAATTTCTTTTTCTCCCAGCCCTCTCAGGCCCCATAGTCTCTTTCACTCCTTCTTTTACGTCTCTGCATTATCTGTTATTTCCATCCACGCACGCTAATTCCTCTCTTCCTCCTTCCTTCCCTCCCTCCCTCTCTCTTTCCAGCTGCAGACTCCCAGTGTAAAGGGCTTCGACTTTGCCAAGCTTCACCTGGGCCAGCACAGTAAGGATGACCTCAGGGTGATCCAGGAACCTCTACCGGCACCAGCGCCTGCTAAAGACCCGAGTGCCAACGAGACCACTGAAGCCTCCACACCCAAATCCAAAGGCTCGTCCACCAAGGCCTCTCGTAACAGCCAGCACAGGAGGGGACAGTAAGTAACCGCGTTTAAATGGTCAGATCAGACATGGAATCGGACACGCTGTAATGAGACTGCGCGGTCTGTGAGACAGTCATGTACATCCCATTTAGAGAACTTCTTCAAACTCGTATTAAAATAACACATGTTCGTCAATTTTATGAAAGAGCTTCTATCGATATTGAGGTTTCCCTAAATCAATAAAGGTCTTTTTGAAAGCGTCTTCTATTTAGCCCACAGATCAATAGCTCATGCATCAGAGTAATGGCATGAGGCAGGGGACTGGGCCTGTTCACTTACCGCACAGATCATCTGACATCACAAATCACAGACAACTGACAAACACGGTTTATATCATGACTTTCATTATGAAAGACTAAAATAGAATGTAAAGAATTAAATAAAAAATCTTAGAAAGAATAAACTAATACATAACATTGACATTTTGTCAATTGTGTTGCACATTGTAATTAAATAAGTAATCCTAAGCTTCTGAGTTAACCAGGTAGACAAAATCGATTGCCTTTATAATAGATAAAAAAGAATTATGGCATTGTGTAGCTTTTAAATATTGATATTATGTAAAAAAAAAAATTTTTTTTAAATTTAATTTTAAATTAGTTTAATCATACCCATTTTACTATTATTTGCTACTATTTATTTTTGTTTTTTTTCCCCCATAATAGTCAATGAGACCCCACCATGCCTATAAGACAGGCCTTTTTATTACTTCATACCATCCAATATACTGTAACAGGCAGAAGTTTAGTAATGTGGCCACACAATATTATTGAATAACACCACTTTCCTTTTTGTTGAGGTAGACTCCAGTTTAATGTGTGCACTCTGATTAACTACCTCATTAATGTGTGCACTTAAGTTCAGCTAATACTGAACCTATTCTCCTCAGTAATGAGTGCTGAAGGGTGTGATTGCTATATTTTACACTTCATATATAATATATACTTATATAAAAAGCTGGAGGTGTGGAATTAGATAGACCCATTAAATACATGTTTTTTCCGCTTTCTAAGCTAACCTGATATTATGGAGCTAATTCTTCGGCTCACTCTAGTAAAACTGGATCGATGTTCGATATTCAAAATTTCTAACCATAGTATGAACCATTCGGAAAGGAAAATGACCTGACAATACTCATTCACATTTTATAAGCGTAATGTGCGAAACTTAATATTAGTGGGGTTTTTAAAAAAATGACAAAGAAAAGTACAGAAATTCTTGTTTTAACAAAATATATGCACTTTTTTTTTCTTAAAAATAAGCTGCTAATTTAATTAAAAACAGCAAACATATTTTGCTTAGTTTATATTATACAAAAGTAACTTAAGACTGGTATTTTTTTTTGTTTATTACAACATAAAATGCCTACTGTCAGTAAGTGTTATATAATATTATAAGTGCTGCAGAAAATACAATTATTGTATGAAGGGCTTGGCCTCCCCAGATCAGCAGTACTCCATAGTATACTTATAGAACAATACATATTTGCCCTTATTTTTTTGTTGTATACAAAGTGGCATATTTTCAACCATACTCATGCAATAGACAAGGTGCTGCTGAATTACAACGCGCTTGCCCACTCTGTAGTACACTCATGGAAATTACGTTGTACGAGAAATAAATAATCAAACATTTTAGCATTTCACCTTTTTGCCACCAAGCCTGAACAGAATTCTAGGGGAAACATTGACTTAAACTATTTTACATAACAGTTTTACATACTGCTCCAGCTGTCTCAGATTTGAAGGATGCTTTCTCCAGAGTGCATGTTTCACCTCTTTCCACAGATTTAGATCAGGGCTTATAGAAGGACACTTCAGTTTGCTTTTAATAATGAGAATTACAGTAGGAATCATCTACCTGTAATTTTGTTCAAGTAAATGCAGCCACTTGGTTTGTCATTATTACTACATAATTGCTGGATCGCCTTTTAATTAATTGTTCAAATAAACATTCATGTTTCAGTATGGACAAATGTCTGCATCATTAAATGTTAGAAATTATTTTCGTAGGCTCTGAGATTTATTATTATTATTAAACACATAATAATTAGTGTACATTTAAAACAGCTTTTCACAGTTCAGTTGAATATTAATTATTAATTACGAATAAACTGTTATAATTATTGTGGTGCTGAACAGATGTTCCTCATAAGCTATATACAGTATGTTATGTCAGAATTGTTCTGCTTGTATAATGCATTTGGCAATAGAGATTAAATGTATCAGTATTATATGTTTCCCAATTATTCATCAGCCATAAATCCGTGCTCATGACAGGCCTAGCAGCTCATTTAATCTTTCACCTTATAAATTAAGATTGTACTCAGTTCAGATCAGTATTAAACGTTTTTCGGTCAGTGCTCTGCCTGTAAATTAATTTCTTGCTATGGTTCACATTGTGTTTTTTCTTTCTTCAGGATCTCTCCTTCCGATGGCGATTCTCTGGGAAGCGAGCCGTTCAGCGAGAGGGAGTCTCCGAAGGCGAACACGAAACAAGCCGGACTGTCCAGTGATCCCAAGCAACAGCGTAAGATGGCTCCTAACGGATTAAACGGCAAGATACGGCACTGTTGCACTTCCCATGCTAGTATAGCTCTGTTACGTTATCATGGTGGCAAAATGAGATGAAGTGTCAAGAGACTAAATGATGGACCTTAAGAAGAAATATAGACAAGCATGAGATTGAATCGCATTGAAGGAAATAAGTCTTTCATTTAATCTAATTATATTTCTTTGGTCTGATGATGGCTAAATGGGGGTGAGATGCAAATCTCTCGAGTTCTTGCTTGAACCGTTTCATGTCACATGTCCCTCTTCCCCCACTTTCCCAGTCAGCCGGTGCCAGTTAATCCAGGCTCAGTGTTGAGGAATGAGCTGATCAAGCCCTCCTGCCTCTCCTAATGCCTGAAATCTGACCAAATCAGCCTTAACAGTGTCTTACTCTTCGTTCTTTTTTAATGTTACGTGTCAGACTTTCACTCAGTCTCACTCAGTCTCACACAGCTCAACTAGTGAAAGCCAGCTGTTTCTTCATTCTCTTCTTAATATACACAAAATTAGAGACTTAACAAGGCCATCTGTGTATCTGACTTTTTCACACTCTTTCATTTGTTGGCTCTCAGGAAGAAATAAGATTGGTAAGAGCATCTCTCATCTGTTACGTAGCGCTAGTGGAGTTTGTTTATTTATTTTTTATTCATGTTTTGGTCATCTTTTATTTATGTATCTTTATTTAGGCATGAGGTCGTAGTTATATAATTAGCAACCTTATTCAATTCCTTCTTTGTGACCTGTCCGTCTCCTTACGAATCATTCCCTCAACCTACTGTATTGTATATGCCAGATTCCCAAAAGTCAGGTTGCAGCAAAAGTTACAGCAAACACTGTCCCCTGCTGGAGAGGAAAGATATGGCAGTCAGAAGGAAATGGATGTGAATAATCAGTGTGCTCACATTGTAAAAACACGTTATTTTATAGTTTACCGCTTTTTATATGACAGCATTAGAATAATGCTTTGTATTATTTAGGTCCTCCTCCACTGAACAGCGCAGACGAGCAGGTATCATCAGCCTCCATTTTTGAGCACGTGGACCGGATGTCCCGCTCAGCCGACGGTGCCAACAAGCGCTTATCTAGCAAGATCCAGCTGATCGCCATGCAGCCTATGCCTGTGCTGCCCTTACCGTGCACTGCGACCGACGTCAAGGCTGCCGACAACGCCAAGATGAACAAGGAGGTACCTCAAACACGCTACCCTTCCACTATTCCATCTTAGAGGAGAACCTGGGAAAGTTTATGCAATCTTTCACAAGAAACGTGGGAGACCAATCAAGATTGTGGTAGAGTATTGTAATGGATGGCTATCGTACCAAAATGTTTTTAAGAGATACATTTGTGTAAGTACGTCATTACGTCACACAGTCTTCCCAGTAATCACTAGACATCTATCGGATTTAAGTAGAGCAGTTGGTACCCAGTAAAAATTTTGAGTCTATAAAATGTCCAAAAGGACGTCAACATTGGACGTCCTGTGACCAGCCGAATCAGGTAGGATGTGTTAGATCAGAAGACGTCCAACTTATCTATCTCTTTTTCTCTCTCTCCCTCTCTCCCTCTCTCCCTCTCTCTCTCTCTGTGCTCTGTTTCCTTCCTCTCTTCCACACACAGATCCAGGTCGCTCTCAGGCAGAAGTCCGAGATCGAGCACCATCGCAATAAGATCCGTCTCAGGGCTAAGAGGAAGGGCCACTACGACTTCCCTGCCATGGACGATCTCATGGACAGCCTGGGGGACACTAAAGAGCAGGACCACGTCTACCAGAAGGCTCAGATGCAGATCGATAAGATCCTGGACCCGGACAGCCGAGTACCCCCACTATACACCGAGCCCAAGAAAAGGTTAGAAAGACGTAGGGTGTGTTATATTTGTTTACATATTTTGAAATACTATATGGAGACTCATTAAGTGGAATTGTGTGTGTGTGTGTGTGTGTGTGTGTGTGTGTGTGTGTCAGTGGCAGAGAAAAGCGTTCTCCTAAGCAGAGAAAGAAGCAGCAGATGAATGGAGATCTGACAGACGCAGACAGAGACAGACTAATCACTAACGACAGTGACGGCACATACAAGAAATACCCAGGAGTCAACAATGTAGCATACGTGGTACGCGCATCTGTTCATGACGTTAACAGTCACACGAGCCATTTAAACTTCTTCAATCATATGAACCGTGTAAAAATTTTCTTTCCAGTCGGATCCTGACCAAGGTCCTGATCCTCAAAGTCCATCCCCGACCGACGATGTCTTTCTGAGCTCATCGTCGCCCCCAGGAGGCCACATCGCCCCTCCTCCACCCTACCTGCCCCCTCAGCCCTCTATAGAGGAGGCCCGGCAGCAAATGCACTCACTTCTTGACGACGCTTTTGCCCTGGTGTCTCCCACTTCACAAGCCACTAATGCAGGCATCACACTTCCTGGGTCGGGGGTCCGAAGCGAAAACACAGCACTTTCCAGCCCTCCTTCACGTGGCCCACGACCCTCTGGGCCTTCATACCCTGCGCTCAGCCCATTCTCTGGGGTAAGATTTCTACTTTTACTTTTTACTCTGGTGACCTGACAGTTCGAACAAAACAATTTCTTTTTCTTTTTTTTTCCCCAAGATTGTGTTGAACCTTTTTTTTTTTTTTTTCAAATTTCATAACTTTAATCAAAGTAGATGAACATGAACAAGGGTTTCAGCATCTTTCAAACTAATTATAAAGATTTAGAGCTCAATTTACTAATATGTTTGACTAAAGAACTCATTAAACCGTTCTATAATAATGCATGTCAGATGTTTTTAATGCCCTATTATCACCCATAAACTTCTACAAGTGATTTAAAAAAAAAACAAAAAAAAACATTTCTCAGTACAGGAAGACACATTGCATTTGTGTTGCCTTTGCAAAAATCACAAGGGGTGTTCAAGTCAAAACCGGGACTTTCAAAATCAAATTTAAATTTTATTTGTCACATACTCCGTCATACACAGTACGATATGAAGTGAAATGCTTAAACGACCGCCCGTGACCTTAAAAATGTAAAAACAACTAACAAGAAATAAATAGAACAAAATATAAAAAATATTTCAAAAAATATATATAAAAAAACGTATCTATACAATGAGAAAAAAATATAAAGATGAATTTAAATTCATTTAAATTCATTTAAATCCATTGACTTTTGATTGTGTAGAATGACAGAACATAGTTATGAAAGTAAAACTACCGTTATTTCTCTATATATACACTCAGCGTTTCACTCTCACTTGAATACCATCAAGATATAAAGATTTCTCGCTGTACCATATGTGGCAATAACTTCTTGCCAAATTCTGGTAATGTGCAAGTGGTGTTGGTGAACGATTGTGTTTATAGTCCCGACAGACAGATGCGTCTCATCCAAGAGTCGGCCGCAAGTTATCTGTTGATTTTCAAGGATCAAGCGTTTCCACTGGCCGAATGTTGACAGTAACGACTGCAATGGACTTCGAGCCACCTCAGCCAGAATCGCCGTTCACGGGCGTACGGCCTTCTTTAAAACGTTTTCACCAGCATTCAAATGTTTTGCTGCAGCTACAGTAAGAGTCTCATCATCGTACTGTGCTTAAAGTCCTTCATTCATAAGAAACTTCATCACAAGTCCCAGTTTGATTCGAACGCCCATCGTAACGTGGACACCTTCATTAAAGCATGTTTTTTTTTTCTTATTAGAGCACATAAAGGTCATAACAAGCTACCTTAAGCTTGAGTGGCTACAAGTCCAGTTCTACCATAGTGATCTTAATAAGTAACAAATCTGGATGTTGAGTGCTTTACACGTTGCGCAGTTTTAGAAACTTGAAGGACTTGTCAAGCAGAAATTCCAGGTTAAGTGGCGTTTTCTGTGGCTTTTACTAGTTGTTGGCAGAGAATTGCCACTCGCAGCCTCGTCTCAAATCTAACGTTAGTGATTAATATTCCTTTGGCTTTTAAAAGGGAAGCATTTCTTTTTAGCCTGAAACTGCATTAGATAAATTGCCCTCTGAAGTGAAAGGAGTGCTAACGGTGCTTTTATTTGAATTAGGTTAATGCTTGATCTTTATTACATCCGGTTTTTTAAAAGCTCTGTGTGAGCCAAGTGTTAATAACTAAAGCTGATTAACTGCAGTCAAACATGGTCATGTGATCAGAATGGTTCCTCCTCATATCCCTGTAATACATAAAGTATAAATTAAATAATACTCAGTCTATAACCGTAACATTTGTTCTAATTTAGGCCACACTCCCACCTGCTGTCTATGGTTTAGGGAGAATGGGAGACTGGCATTTCCTCTTGACCTTCTTTGTCTTTATACATGTTATTTTGCAACAAGGCAACCAATCATGTGTCATATCCTGGTCTAACTGGACAAGAAGTGTGATTTTAAATGTCTAATTGTGTTTATTTTCAGAGATATTCTGACTTAGGCCTGCCGCCGCCAACAGTACAAGGCTTAATGCACAGGTGAGCTGCAGTATTATACACCATTTGCAAATGTTTTTTTTTTTTTTTTTGCATGCAGAGAAGATCTAATAGTGTGGTTCATTTGTTGAGATCCATATTCCCAAAATATAGTGAAATGGACTCCCGGCTGTGGAGGTTTATGATTAAACATTATTATTTTATGAGCACATCATTTATGAAATCCAGTTCCAGCAGATAAAAGCGTTGTGGTTTGTTATCACTGTCAGGTCTTTTGTAGTCTGTCTCTCTCTCTCTCTCTCTCTCACTCACACACACACACACACACACACACACACACACACTTCATAGTTAATAATTCATGTGCAGGACATTTTTATTTCAGATGTGTCCAAATTCCTGCAAGAACTATTAGTCAAATATTTCTCAACTCCAGTGTCCTTTCACAGCCAACACGTATATCCTTGCAACTGAATCAGACCAGTTACAAAGAATTGATTTGTGTGTGTGTGTGTGTGTGTGTGTGTGTGTGTGTGTGTGTGTGTGTGTGTGTGTGGTCTGTTTACACAATGTTCACACACCGATATTCTTTACCCATCTAAATGTCCTAGGCCGGGTTTGGGGTGTAGTTACCCTCAAGGTGAAGGAGTTGGTGGAGAGCAGCTGCAGTCTGAGGGGCTCTACAACAGCAGAGGGGGCTATGTGGATGAACCGCCTTCTTCTGCCAGGCCTCGGCCAGTAGGGGGCACAACAGGTACATGTTACACATAGAAAGAAGGGCCTGTGATTAAGTAGAGCAGATGGCAAAGTTGGAAATTAAACCGCATGTAATGAATTAGCTTTGTTCTTAGTTATGTTGTTCTCATATTGAAAACAATTTAACATTTTATCATTGTTTTTCAAATTAGGAAAAGAGAACCATGTTCACAATTAAAATTACAAATCATTGCCACAGGATAGATCTCAATTTTATGTACAACAGTGTTGGACATGCAAACAATTTTTGGCTAAACTGCACATGAACTGCATGATAAATTAATTGACATGGCTTCCAAAAGCTGGATGTAATGGCAGTGAATTTCTAATGTCAGAGAGTGTAATCAGTGTAATCATTTAATCTGAACAGTGCCACGGTCCAACACGCCTATTAGAATATCGAGTTATACTAGCCAGTTCAAGTGTTTGATATCATCAGACTGCCAGGGTGATTACATTCCTGTACTTAACGCTGCATGCAGAAAATGACCACCCTGAGGTTGAATCTCAAACACTAAAGTATTGTATGTAAGTAACAGTGAATGGACACAAGCAGCGGTTTTGTCTGTGTATTCTTTGCCTGCTGCCCGCTTATCATCATTTCAGATCGAGGTGACTAAACCGTGACTGGCGTTCGACTTCCAGCAGTGTGCACAGCTGCGTGTAAAGTACTGTATCAGTATCGTACAGTTTGAACTTGTGACATGGTGTGACTTTCATAATCACCTCGAGAGACTGTGGCAGTGTGAGCAGGTTGTTGTATGGCATGATAAAGTCTATGCCCAGCTTTAACATCACTTTCTGATGTACAAAAAAAATTTTGATTATCTTTCTTATAATATGATTTTAATCTAGTATCACACCTGTATTTCACGATTGAGGGCCTGAACTGAAAAATGTCATTATAATTAAAAAAATGTAATTTATTTTCACAAATTAATCACTTCATAGATTTTCTTTATAAAATAATGGAATTTTTTTTTTCATTAAATCATTCAGTTTATGACTTTTTATTTTTTTTACAAAAACATGTAAATCACCTGAGCATTACTGTAAAATTTTATAAAAAATATATTTTTAAACAATTTAAGAAATAAAAAATAAACATATGTTGTTGTGAAAGACTCTACTGACGATCTTAAAGGTTTGTCATCCCCAAATCCAAAACTGTTTAGACTGTGTAAAAATATGTTAAAAAGTATTTTCTAATATTTTTGTCTTTAAAATTACATATTTTTGAACATATATGTTTTTTTTATTTATTTATTTATTTTTATTGACATTCAGAGATTTTTAATGGCCAGCCATCCTGTTTTTAGTTCTTGGACATATTTTGTGCTTTTTTTATATAAGTAATGATTTACATAGAATAAAAATTCAATCATGCAATTTTAAGCACAAAACAAGAAAATGTAAAATAAAGTTAGCATTTTGGTCAGTGCAAGGCGACACATCCAGGTTCCAGGTTCTATTCCCGCCTCAGGTCTGTGTGCATGTTCTCCCCGTGCTTGGAGGGTTTCCTCCAGGTGCTCCGGTTTACGCCCACAGTCCAAAGACATGCAGATTAGGTTAAGTGTTGTTCTCAAATTGCCTGTGATGTGCAAATGTCTGCCCTGCGATGGATTGGCACCCTGTCCATGATGAATCCGGTCTTGCACCCAAAGTTTCCTCGCGCTCGAGGCTTCCTGTGACCCTGTACAGGATAAGCAGTACAGAAGATGAATTGAATGAATGAATGAATAGAATAATGTGGATATTCATATAAATATTTGTGTGAAGGGGTTCATCTTAAATTAGGTAAAGTGTCCACCATACTGACTAAGTCTCTGTAACGAAGCAGTTACTTTAAAAATGATAATGTTAGAGCAAGCACTTCATTATAAAGCTGTGATTTGAATTACGGCCAGGTCTGCTGTCTGATCTGCATCAGGAATTCATCATCCTGCTAACCAATCAATAACACAATATAAACGTATTATAATTACAGTATGGTTATTGTTATGATTATATGGTACACTTGTGTGTGCGTATGTTTAGGTGCTCAGCTACACCACATGACACAGGTCGGTCTGTCAGGTCGTGGGATTGAGGCCAGGCAACCTGGTGCCTTAAACTGGGGACCTTATCATGAGGAGGACTTCAGACCTGTGAACAGAGAACCTGTAAGTTCATCTTCTCCTTTTCTTTCTTTCTTTCTTTCTTTTCTCTCTGCAAAGTCTGTTCTCTTGCTGACTTTTTCCTTTTTCCCTCTTCCTTGCCGTCTCATTGCGTCCATCGTCCAGGTTCTCAACTCTTTCGACTACCCACCCGTCTCTGTGTTCCAGACCCCCAGGAGCGGAATGAGAGAGCCGTCCGCCCCCCCTGCCCACCTGGACACAATGGGCCTAGGTTTCTCTCCGTCTGATGAGTCTATCCCCCCCAGCCATTCCTCAGCCTCGCTCATCAAAGCCATCCGCGAGGAGCTGATGCGCCTTTCCCAGAAGCAGACGGCCCCTGCAGGCTACCACAGCTGAGACCTGCTTCCTCCTGACACGCCGCCAGCAATACTGCACTGTACTTCCTATGGAAGTGTTTCTTTTGAGTAGGAAGCCCAAAGAAGACGTGTGCTAAAAAAAAAAAGAAGAAAAAAAAGAGGAACTTTTTGACATGACTACTTTACTGGCAGCCAAAGTTTTACCTGATGTCAGTGCTTAGCAATGTATCTGAGTGAAATGCTTATCACTGAGACCCTTTAACGTTCACATCCTAACCCCCTTTTTAGCACAGCTGGACACACACGCACTGTATCACGGTCGATGAACAACACTGTCTTTGATTCGGTACTTTTTTTTTTAAGTCGTTGTAATTGTTTTTACACTGAAAGTGTTTACCTTACATGGCAACCCAGAAGTTGTGGTAGCAATTAACTATCGTACTGTCTTAGCAATGACTGGGGAAGAAGACGCCAGCCTAAGCCTCACCACCACACATTCCTTAAAAACGTCAGAAGTGCTGTCTGTGTGTGGAGTACTGTTTTGTTGGGCTTTTTTTTCTTCTTCTTCTTCTTCTTCTTCACTACCTTTGCATTATAATGCAAATAATCTTTCACAGTTTTTTTTCACTAAGCGTTAACTCGGGTGGACTTTTATCACTGGTAAGGCATAAGGTTTGGACTTTCTTATGTTTTACCAGCAGCTGTTGTTTTACCGTGCACTATTTTTCTAGATTTCTAGTAGCAGTTAGTTGTAGTTATACTCTTCCAATAATCTCTTTATCATCTTACCATTCTTTTTTCTTTCTTTTTTTTCCAGTTTATTTTTAATTCCCATAAACCACACATTGCCTTCTGCTGTAAAGGAAGAGAGCTCAGAACATATGCATGGACTTCTGAATGTTCCTTCTGAAAGTTGCGTATACAGTAGGTGAGAGTTAGATTAACCAACCACATTTACAATATTGTCTATGATCTATGTAAGATCTGCATCTTGCATTATGATCCCAGACACGTGTTCATGTTCACTATTCACTATGATGGATATGTTAATATCCTACCAGGTTTGCAAAACATTACAGTTAGGATGAGAGAATTTGTGTCCAGTGTTTACACCCATGATTCAGCAGCATAAAGCAACGGATCGGGTTTGAAAATCTGATCCGGACCCACCTTAAGGCCAGATACTGATGGTTAGAATTGTATCTCCTGCAAAGAAGAAAAGTTGTCACGGCAAGATTAAAAAAAAATCACTAACATGGGTCCAAATTTTTTTATTTTTTTAATTTTTTTTGTGATTCATTTCTCTGTGGTCCAGTTTTTAGCTTTCTGCTACAAACCGTGTTTCAGTTTTTAGCAAACATACAGAATGTTGGTCTCTGGAGGTATACTTGAGAGATGAACACTGATGTTTCAAATATTTTCCCCCTCACTTGATGTTTCGGTGTAATGCTGACAAGCGCCGACAAGGATGTAACTCCCATAAGTGTTAACTTGTTTTGAGGTCTGGAGACCATAGATGATGACCATAGGATATGATTTACATCAGCTTCATTCTCATTAAATCATTCTTGTGACCTGTGGAGGTCATCCTGGAGGAGACGACTCCAACCACTCAGAAAAACGTCATATTAATTTTTAACTTCTCTATAAGAAGACATGGCAGCATAAATAACAACATAAGACAGGCACATTTATTTCCTTTGATTCGTCTTAATCAGTATGTTCATTTGCAATATAAGTTGCAGCACCTGTAATAGGGAAAAAAAAAACATTTAGAATGCAGTACTGAAGATGAGTATCGCTTTTTCATTTTCACTTCTGATTGTTATTTGAACGTGAGTTTTGTATCACATTTTTTTTCCAGTGCTAAAATATTCTTAATCATACTTCTAGTTTTAGTGCATCATCAGTAACTGAACAGTATTACATATAAAATTTGTAGTCAAAAACTATATCGATATCTAAGAATATCGATTCCATTCATTTGTTCATACAAATTCATACTACTTATTCTGTACAGGGTCGCGAGAAGCCTGGAGTCTATTTCAGGAGACTTCACGTATGAGGCAGGGTACACCCTGGACAGGGTGCCAATCCATTAGAAGGCACACACACACACACTATGGGAAGTTTAGGAACACCAATTTAAGCCTAATCTGCATGTATTTGAACTGTGGGAGGACACCACAGGACCCAGAAGAAACCCACGAAGCACAGACTCGAGGCAGCACTAACGCTTTGACTTTAGAGATGCGAGGCTGCAGTGCTAACCCCTACGCCACCGTGCCACCCGGATAGTCCAAATAGAACAAAATGCAAAAATAATTTGTTTTCAGGACCAGCGTATTGTCACACTGAAGTTCTGATTTGTGTTATTAATTTTTTTTTTTTTTTTCGAAACTGACGCAGTGCTTGAAATTGTATTTCATTACAATATATCTATTATTCTGAGAGTGTTTTTTTTTTTTCATTAAGCTGTCATTGATAAACCAACTGAACACTTCACCTTTTGTTGTATTTGAAATCTGTGTATTAGCCGAGTACTGTATTCAGCAGTGTTGAGTCTGAGACAAGCTCAGTCTGAGCTCAGGCTCTGGTACTCAGCATCACCTCCTAGTTTGATCTGTTTTGTGCACGGATATGTGTTCTTGCTTTCTCAAAACTTGTACAAATTCTGTGTTACAGTGGCGAAACTGAAGTACTGTTTGGACTGATCAGTTTAGGAAAAAAAAAAGGTTTATGTTTCTGATTTTTTTTGTTTGTTATATTTGTTGAAGTTTCCTGCCTTGTGTTTTTGCTCAGCTGTTTGTTGCAATGGAAATTTCTTTATCTGTAATTAAATTTCCTTATTTAAATAAAATGTTTAATTTCAGTGTGTTGATTTGAGTGATTTATTGGAGGACTAAATTATCCTTGATTATATCCTATTTTGTGCTGTGTTTAGGACTAGCTAGCTTATGACTAGGTTAAAATATGAGTAGTTTGTTTTTTTTTGTGTAAAAAAATATAATAAAATTCATTTGATCATAGTGGCTCTCAGTATTAGGCAAATACAATTTTAGACAAACAACATATAATTTTGCTATTAACCATAGCTAATACCCATGCTATTAATTTTTAAACAAAAATAAAGCTAAAAAGAAAAAACGTCGGTAACACTAAGTACCTCCCAGGATTCAGGGGCTTATAGATCCAACTTTAGCAGCAATAACTTAGTAATCATTTCCTGTATGACTTTATCAGTCTTCATCAGTAATATTGTTGAGGAGGAATTTTGTCTCATTCTTCTTGACAACATTGCTTTATTTCATTGCATTTTTTTGGGAATTCACATATGCACTATCTTAAGGTCCCACTACAGCATTACATTTGGGTTGAGGCCCAACCTTGATTCTTTTATTTTTCTGCTGCTATGATGTAGAGTTACTTCTGTGCTCCAGATCATTGTCCTGTTGCATGATCCATGATGCAGAGTTCATTGTTGACTTGTTGACTGCTAGGGTTCCAGGTCCTGTGGCTGCAAAACAAGCCCAAATGCTCATCCCTCCGCCGTGCTTGACAGTGGGTATGCAGTGTTTCCGCAGTAATGCTGGGTTTTTTTTTGTCTCTTTGCCAAACATGGCGCTGGGCATTAAGGCCAAACTCCACTTTGGTCTCATTGTTCCAGAAGTCTTGTGGTTTGTTCAAATGCAGTATTGTGAACCCTAGTTGTGCTTCTGTGTTCTTTTTAGGCAGAAGCACCTGCAAACAAACTGTACCTGTTCAGTCTTCTTCTAATTGTGCTGTAATGGACTTTAACATTTAACATGCTCAGTGAGGCCTGTAGAGACTGAGATGTAGCTCTTGGGTTTTGTTTTGTTTTGTTTTTTTAGTATTTCTCTGAGCATTACTCAGACCTGTCTGACTTTAGGGCGAATTTCCTGGAAACATCCAGTCCTGGGAAGATGGCAGCTGTCTTGAATGCTTTCTCCTTTTTCTAAAACACTTCAAAAAGCAATACTGTAGCACCAAAGCTTCTCAAGATCTCCTTTCATTATGCGATTAGGATAAGCCACGCCCCCTCCACTCACTCACTGGACTCAGAGCCAGTATACTAGGGATGGGAAGTTTGAATCATTTTAGTGACTCGGTTCTTTGAATCTCGTTCATCAAAATAAACTAATCTTTTTTTTGAGTCATTTAGTTCATTTCGTTTTTTTGATCAGAAATAAAATAAAATGTTGCATTTTCAATAAAAAGACCCCCCATATATATACATACACAAAATTTGGCTCTAGTTCCAGTAATGAAAATATTACAATGCAACTACGGACATATTATAATAAACAGAATGAGTAGCTCACCATCATATCTTCCAGTCTGAGTCGTTCGTTCTTTTGAATCTATTGCACCGCATAGCACCTATGGGACTCACGTGACAAAAGAACGAACGACTCGGAGTAGAAGAGTCATTGAGAAAGATTTGCTCAATTCTGTTTCCTCTACATCACCTACGGAGGTTTTGCGATGATTTGCGCATGCGCGCCCAGTAAAAAACGAACGAATCACTCTCCGAGACGACTCGTTTTTCTGAGTCACGTTAACGATTCGTTCAAAAAGAACAAATCGTTCATGAACGACCCATCACTAACAGAGCCAGTATACCATAAATGCTTCTATCTCAGGAAGCGTGTGTGTACAAATGAGCTGTTATGAAAAAATGAGCCTGAGAAAAACCATTACACCATCTTACAGTCCCTCTAGGAATTGTCTTTTGTTATTAACGTAATTGCCATTTTTCTGTTAAGTATTGTTCAATATGCTAGTATTCTACTATTTAACTAAAAGGAAGACTAACTTTCTATTATGGCATGCTGTGTTTTATGTGTTGCACATAAAAAGTGTGCTTCAGTGTAGTTAGCAAGTTTCTCCTAGTAGCACGTAGTGTAGCTAGCGTACTTTAGCTCTAGCTTTGTTTTTTTTTCAACCACAAGTAGGACCTGCTGTTATGACATTTTTTGGTCTGCTGAGCAACATACAGTCTTAGCAATGCAGTTAGTTAAAGGCAGTAACACTATGTGCGCTACTAATAAGCTAATTAATTTTGCTCTAATTCACAATACATGTTCCGCACGAGAGTGCTCTTCACGTCGCTGATCCAGTAGAAACACATTCACAAGACTCAGCTCATGTTTCCGCTGTGCACATATGGTGAGTCTGTGCACTCTCGCTAGAGTGGAAACCCAAGTCCCGTTTACATCGTCAGACAAAAGAGTTCATCCATGTTTCATTAGCTCTCTACTCTCTAATTTGTCCATAGTGTAGTGATGAATAAATACTAACATTTACATCATTGAAAACACTCAAGAAGAATGTTTCCTGATCTGTGAATTTTTACAATATAGTGTAACTGCATATTACTGTACACACCTGGCTCTATAAAGTGCCTTTGCTGTTCTCATTAGTGTCATACAGTTATCATAAACATACTTCAAAATAAAGAAATTCTGAGGTTTTATTATAGATGAGCAAACATTTAGACACATAAGTACAATTATACATCTCATGAAATATGGTTCCCTCAAGTTATAACATTTTCCTTGTGTGTGTATGTGTGTTTCTTTGCCATGTCTTACATGCTGCTCTGCTAACTTCAGTGCATGCAATAAGTGGTTAAATGACACAAAATGAAAATATTTTTCCTATGTTTTTATTGTCCTTAACTCATTCTTCAATAAAAACGGCTGATTCTGTTCAATCTCCGTTTAAGTTCATCCCAAAGGTGCTTGATGGGTTGGGTTGAGGTCAGGGCTCTGTGCGGGCCAGTCAAGTTCTTTCACAACAAGCTCATCAAACCATATCTTCAAAGTCCTTGCATTGTTCAATAGGGCACAGTCATGCTGGGATTTAAAAGGGCCTTCTGGCCAAAACTGTTGCCACAAAGTTAAGCATAGCACTGTCCAAAATGTCTTGTTATGCTGAAGCATTAAGATGATCTTCAATCGGGATAAGGGACCTGATTGAAACACCTGAATTCAATAACTAACAGTTTTGCCCAAATATTTTTGCTGTTGCCTTGCACCTCCAGGGTCCGGGTTTGATTCTAGGCCAGGTTCGATTCCCGTCTCTGTGTGCATGGAGTTTGCATGTTCTCTCTGTGCTTGGTGGGTTTCCTCCAGGTACGTCAGTTTCCTCTCACAGTCCAAAGACATGCAGATTAGGATAATTAGTGTTCCGAAATTGCCCATAGTATGTTAATGAGTGTGTAAGTGTACCCCACAATTAATTGGCACCCTGTCCAGGGTGTACCCCAAGTCTCCTGGGATAGGCTTCAGGCCCCCCTGTGACACTGAATAAAGGATAAAGCGATATATAGATGATGAGTACATGAGTATATTTCCTCATCATATTGCATATAATTTTCATCATATTGTGTTTGTAGTTTAGTCATCAGTAAATCACTTTGAAAACTGAAGGTCTAGCATATGCTCATTAAATGCTAACTTTAGCAAAAAAATCATTAATCCTTCCATAACAGAGTAGACATGTGCATAGTATTTGTGTACAGTATCTCAACCTATTAGCCTAATATTTCTTACCATACAGTATAAAGTGAGAAGCTGTAGCGAATCAGCTGGATACTATTAACACTCTGACTATCTACACACATGAATATTTCACTCTCAGTAACTCAAGATCATTTGACCCTGTTTTATTTTTCAGCTCACAGCTTTTGTCTTTATAGTTCAGCACATAATGACTCCGATAAGGCCTCGCTACTATCTTTCTGCATGAAACGGTTAGACTTTACACTGGGGGGGCTATCACTTACTGTGGCCCAGAAACCTGACACCTAATCAACCCCAGAGTCACTGAGCTTCACCAGCCAATGGACAATGTGGCTGAGTCTAGGCAGAGGGAATACCTGTTCACCGTAACTGGATGCTCCCAAGCTGATATCACTCTCAAGCTGCTCCCAAACCAACAAGATGGTAGAGATGGAGAGTAGAGTTTGATCCATCGTGTAAACCATTTTAAACAATTTTAAACCTTTAAACTGAAGCGGATAAGATCTGTCATTATTCACAGAGAGGTGCCAAAGTGGGAAACCCAATCAGGAGTCATATTGGAGTTGGATAAAGAGATGGTCCTCAAGAAAAGCAGTGGTGCAAAAGGATTATAAAACTAAATGAACCTCTGGCCTTTGGAGTTCTTCTTATCAGTATCAAGAATCAGCCTGAACTTGAAGCATTTGTGATATCTGATGAAACTGAATTTTATCAGGATTTATAACAGGTCCTCAATGGACAGACTCTTTTGAATTCACACCTGTGGATCCTACGCAACAAACTGGATTTATTACTGAGCTCTGGCACATTTCTGGAATTGATCTTCTCTCCATCCCTTATCACACTTATGGTACTCATGTTTGCTGTTTTCACATTATAGACAGGCTGCAATCCGGTGTTGTGATGCACGGGCACCCATGTTCCTCACTTCAGTACTGTTTCGGAGCTCCTGCAGATGTTTCACCTGAGCCCGGTCCCCATCTGGGTTGTGAATCTTGCACGACTCAATCAGACTCCAGCACTAGCCATGTTGTATTCACCCAGCCTCGAGCAGCCAATCTTACAGAACCACAACACCAGCCTGCAGTCAGCTGCATCTCAGAACACACCAAAACCAATGGAACTGGGTCAAAAGCACCAGCACTGGTTCAACAGAACATCCGGCACTCATCTCCCAGTTCGGAGGGATTCTCAGAGGAGGAAGCGCCTCGAGAGGAGAGTCCAATTCAGAATACAAAATTCGCACATATACCACGACCATCAATCATCAGATCAGCACAGGTAAGCGTCAGGCATGCTGATGTTGATTGATTTGACATAGTAATTTGTTGGTTTTTAAAGAACCCTTGATTTATCAACTAGAATCGAAATGTAAATAAGAAGGAGAGGTACCTTTTCCGTTTGCATAGGTTTACATGAAGTCACGCCATCCTCGTGTATTCCCATCAGATCAAGCCCTGACTCCAGCCTCAATTGAACCTTTTTAGTGTAGGTGGTCAGGAAAGGTTATACAGTAATCTACCAAGATATCTGTGGTCCAGTGTAATGGGTCTATTTTTATTAAACTTGGATGAAGGCCACAATGTGATACTAATACAAGCCAAAGAGTAAATGCTGGTGTAAAAGCCTATAATTCTTGCTTGGAAGCAAGAGGCCTGCAAGAGACTAATATCCCTCTGCTTTAACACTGCTCGAAATAAAAACCTATCATTTGAGTCGCCGAATATAGCGATTGAATCTAGCATGCTAAATGTTTTCCACTTACGTTTTTTTTTTTTCGTTTTTTTTTATAGAATGGGTAAGCTATTCCATCCTTTTTGGTTGTTATCTATTTTTTAGCATACGGAAAACCCAGCTTTGGAAGGGAGCCCCTTCCGTCTGTGTTACCCAGGTCCCTTTGGACCGTGCCCTTCCACACTTAGAAGCATGTTATTATTATCATGTTATTTGTGATTCTGGTAAAAGGCTACAGTTGCCTTTTTTCGAATAAGGAAAGTATTATCCCTAGCTTCACTTAGCTCTAACAGCTCGGTCTCAAAGGAGAGATTACTTGGCTCAATGATTTTTACAGCACTGAAATGGATGTCAGTTCTAGCATTAGGTCACAATTGTTCAAATGGATCGCTTTACTGTTAGATCCTAAGAGATTTTTCGAAATATTTTGTATAATCATTGTCTGTACTGTTTGTTTGCCCTTTTAAACCACTAAGGTGAAGCACGTGTATGTGTGTGTGTGTCTGACAGACTGACAAATTGTGTTATTTCCTTACTCTGTGCCAGGAACAGGAGTGTCCTGTCCAGGAAGTGCAGTCAGACTGCACAGATTATATAGAGACAGATGATGGACCTTTATCAGGTATGGAAGATACACATACACACAGGCCTCACATACAGTATACACATACACCACTGGATATGCACACACAACCTCAATAGCTGGAGAGCATTCCATGGCCAGTGGCTGGACAGTTATCAAGGGGGAAAAAAACCACTTCCTTTTTCTGCATGGTGTGGAAAACGCACACACACAAAGGGAAAACGCGCAGTAGTAATGTAGTGTCAGTGGAAAATCTACACTCATAGTGTCATCTGGGGTGTCTCGCAGGGAGAATGCTGGATGCAGCATATCTAATCATCATTCATGTACTTTATTTGTCCTGCCCTGATAAACAACAGGAAACTTTAGGATTACAGGATTTTAGAAACACATCTATCACTATCACTCCGTCTCAGGCTCTCGCATTCTTTCTTTTCTGATGGACCTCTGGCACTTATTACTTTCATTAGGTGTGTGTTTTGGAACGTTTTCCAGTTTGATGGAAAGCCTTTAGACAAGAAGCAGGGAGCATGTGACTGTGTGTTAAACTCAAATCTGCTCTGCAACCCTGTCGATCAATCAGCACATCAGTCAAGTCAATAATGCAGATGCACTTTGAAACGAGCTGGGCGTCTGTGTATTTGAATAAGCTGCAAGATTAGGGAATATGCACATACTGTACACACATTTGTCCCACTATCCTTGTGTGGATAATGCTGGTAATTGATACCTAAACCCAATCCTCACCCTAACCCTGACGGTTTGACTCTTTTTATGTTCATGTTTTACATTTACATTAGCGGAGGCCAGACAAAGGTCTTTGCAATGAGGTTTGGTCTCCAATAAGATATAACAACACATACGACCAACTGTTAACTGCCAAAACATGCTATTAGTGGTAAAGTGTCTCATCTAGGTGAAAAAGAGAATTTTCAGATAGGCTCCTATATCACCGTTTTTCATAATACTTAATGCTTCTTATCTCACGATCCATGCTTCATGTTTTGTAAGTATGCATACACATTTATATTTTTATCACATAAAAAGAAACAAATTTGCTAAATACAATTTCATGCCCTTTTGTGTATGTAGTGTCCGTACCTGTTTTGAATTCAAATTTTTTAATGATCTTGATGAAACTTGGCCAATGTAGATTTCACATGAAATGAAACAAAACTAAAAAAGAGTATTATTCTAAAATGCAAAATTGTTAAGATATTGCGACATGAATTTGACATGGTTACGGACACTACAGATTTTTTGCTTGTTAAGCTTTTACCAAAAAAAACTGGAATGCTTTTATTTAAGCAACAATTTTTACAAGTCATATGCTTCTACAGTATAAGCTTACACCAATTTTAGTATCAATATTCATAAGGAAATATAAATCATTAACCTTTTTTAATAATTATTGTTTGAAGCGATACGGTATAACGCTGAAAAATAGACATTTTTGGCAGATATAAAATCATCTCTCCAAAACGGCTGAAGTTAGCAACTTAAATTTTTAGGGAAGCAAGATCGGTTACTTCCACTTCTTCTGCACATACATTGTATTATATGTACAACATAAAAAAAAAATATATATATATATATATATAAAATCAACACTAATGCTGTGTTTTGGCAGCAAGTATTTAGAAATTTGTACTTGAGGAATTCAGCATCCGCTCTTGCACTTGCATTATAACTGACTTCTCGCTAAGCAGTTTTTCCGTTCTTTCATTAGTCCTACGAAACATGTTGAAATTCTCGCCTGTGGTAATCGCACGTATGCTGGGTGTGGTAATCACTCGCATGGTACAGATGAACGAGATAAAGACGAGGTTCAAAAACTCTTACAAAAGCTACACTGATACACATTCGAATATCTGCACAATGTTCGAATATCTCTCAATCAGAGCACCACATAGGACTAGACCATTTTTGCACTTTTATGGACATCTGCACACACCCTAGACACTTTATGGACATTACACATGTCTACATTCATACACAGTTGCACACACCCTGGACATCTCTATTACATTTTTGCACATGTTTACACATTGCACATTGTATGGAAATTGTATCCACACATTCATGCTAAGTATCTAAATTCTGTGTCAATCTCACAACAATTTCTATATGCTCTATATTTGTACAGCCAAATCTTCTATATTTTGCATCCTCATCATTTTTATATAACAAAAGGTTAAACATATGTCACATTTTTTTCCTAATTAAATATAAGTAAATTCTGCAACACGACAGCAACGCGAAACATAATCTAAAATCAACTGAGATGACTTTGCTTATGACAATATTGCTTCTTTTATCTGATCTAAAGAAGGCCATGTTTGACACTCAGTGTTGTAACACATACTGTATGTTGAGAGGAAGATTGTGAGTTGGTGTTGTTTAAAAGATATGAAAGACATTGCAGACAGTCGTGAAGGAAAATAAAGGGAAAACATTTGTCCTTACTCTTAACCAGTTGCCCTTTCTGTCAAACGCCCTAAAACATTTGTAGCTGTTTAGAGCACGTTGTCTGTTTGTTCCATGGGACGGGAAACCTGAGGGACCAGTCGATATGATATTATCATCATACCTACAGTGCCAGTCAAAGGTCTGGACACAAGTATGGATTTATTTTCTACGTTCTAGAACAATACTGGATGCAACCACGGGGGGCGCAATCCAGTGTCTTCTTGTGCCAGTCCCAAGTCTGGATAAATGCAGAGGGTTGTGTCAG
>JAQMYJ010000038.1:10743787-10755037 GCA_030014305.1 Clarias laeviceps
TCTCACTCTGTATGTCTAACTCAATCATAATCTGTCTGTCTCTCACTCTGTATGTCTAACTCACTCATAATCTGTCTTTCTCACTCTTTATTTCTTTCACTCTTTATTTCTAAATCTCTGTAACTCATCTTTCTGTCTCTCACTCTGTACGTCTGACTCACTTACAATCTGTGTCTCTCACTCTGTATGTCTAACTCACTCAAAATCTGTCTGTCTTTCACTGTTAGTCTAACTCACTCATAATATGTCTGTCTTTCACTCTTGTAGGTCTAATTTGCTCATAATCTGTCCAACTCGTTTAAAATCTGTCTCTCACTTTATATGTCTAACTCACTTATAATCTGTCTGTCTCTTACTTTGTATATCCAACTCTCTCATATTCTGTCTGTCTCTCACTCAATCTTTTGCTCATTCTGTCTGTCTCTCATACTCTTTCAATCACTACAGCTGTCTGTCCCATTCATACTATTTAACTGACTATTCCTGTGTGGTTCTTCCTCTCCCTGTCTCTCTCTCTCTCTCTCTCTCTCTTCACGATGTTAGCGGGAAATTTCGCCTGTGCATGACACATCTTCATCATCTATAGTCTGCTTCCTGTTCAACTCAGTCATCACGCGGCTCACAGTATAACACGGAGTCGAAGAATAAGAAGAGGAGGAGGAAGAAGAGGAAGCAGAATTACATCAGATTATATGTCCTGATGAGTAGTAGAGGGGGAGGGGATTTTTGAGAGTGATCTAAATATGTGATTAATAAGACGTTATCAAAAAAAAAAGGAAAGGGATAGGTAGGGAGTTATTGTACAAACCATTCATACACCTCTTTAGTGTGACTTTAGATAAAGTGTGCTGCTGGGAACTGAAGTGACTGCACTCTGTAGCACGACGTGCTGGATCACATCTAGCCTTTTGTGTGCGTGCTGGAACCGTTACGACTCCGCCCACCGCGTCTGAGCCACGCCCAGCTCACTCACGGGTTTCCCTTTGCTGTGAAAGAACTGGGCGGAGTCTTGTGATATGACGCACGAAGCCCCGCCCCCACGCCCTAAATATGCGTTTAGATTCTCTATGGAGCTTTACTACTCAACTGTGTCAGGACACGCAGGAGGACACACCTAAACCCGGGGAGAAGTGTCCGAAACACGCAAACACATGCGTCTCCCACCGCCCAGCTGAGCTCCTTCGACAGAAAAGCTGAAAAAAACTATTCAATTAAAATTAACTTAAGGTAAGTGTTTTAAAGGTTTGAACGAGCACGCGCATCTATTATTATGTTGCCGTGTGGCTCGCGCCGCGCTCGCGCTCGGGGTGGTCACGCACGCCTAGTTGTAAAATAATAATAATTCACACCGTGTAACTTGAAAGAAGATGATCCGATTCTAGGTTGTTAGGTTTTGAACCTGGAACAATAGTTTAAAGAAAAATAACAACAAATAAATAAATAATGCCTGTAAGTGCGCGTGCGATAACGTTACCAGCGTTCGTTTTTGTTAGTGAACTGCAGAGGTTGCACTTCTTCTGAACATCTGTACTGTATCTTGCACTTTTTCTGAACATCTGTGCTGTATCTTGCATTAGTCAAATCGATCATAACTGATGAACAAAGCATTAATGCATCAATATGCACTGACTTGTCAGTTTTCTGTCCTGCACCTCTTGTGTGTGTGTGTGTGTTTGTTTATATATATATATATATATAGTACCGGTTTATTAAGGATACAAGCGCATCTGTAAGTGATCAACTAAGCAGTACAGTGTATAGTAATAAAGACAGATGTGTAGACTAAATTACATGCTTGCTTTAGTTTCAGCTCAGAAGAACCAACCTCCTGAGAGAGAGAGATAGGAAGAGAGGGGGGGGGGAGGAAGCTGTAGATACAGTGAATCAAACCACATGTCATGTACTCAACTGGAGTGTCTGACAGAACGAGGGTATGATCAGATTTTCCATTTGTTCTCAGGTCCAGTCTTTTTAAGAAGCACTGTTTAAAACTCTCTGTTACACAGTTTGTTTCGCTTTTCTCAGCAGTGTGAATTCACAGAATAAGTAGTCGAATAAACTATTTATACTCCAGACTTGCTTAGATCTCACACCTCTGTCATGATCAGATCATTGAGTCTCCAGTGACCGTGTGTGTGTGTGCTCGATGTGTACCCGGAGTGACTTCCTCAGTTTGGTGGGGACACGGAGGGCTGGGAGGGGTAGATCCTGAGCACATGTGTTTGCTATTTAGAGAGTATTTCGTCAAATGCCTTACATCTGTTTTGCGATCTTTGAACTAGTTTCCTTACGCCCCCTTTCAACCCTGGTTCTGTCGTTCTGTCTTTCTTCCTCTGTTTCTTCCGAGGTTTCTTTGTGTCTTTGTATACGATCCTATAAGGATGATAGAATGAATGTAGAAAGTATGGAGAAAATAAGAAAGTGCGCCTGTGTCCTGTTCTGTTCCTGAGAACAAGCTAGGAATCATGAGAACACTTCCAACAATCTTAATTGATGCAACACTGATTTGCCAACGTGTATGCTGTTGCTTGTTATAACAGTTACACAGTGATGTACTCGAACACGTCCTTTTTTGTTTTGTAGTGTAGCCTCCTCATAGCTCAAAGGGTTCTAGCTGATGGCTTGTACACCTTCTCACAATGTCAGGCCTGGGTTTCCTCCAGATTCAACAGTTTTCTGTCAAAAACATACTGTGTGGGTAAGCTGAGTTTGGCCCTGGGTGTGAATGAGTGTGTTTAGGTATGTGTGTGTGGTGTCTTGTAATAGACCGGTGTCCCACCCCGTCTATATTCCCACTTCACACCCATTGTTCCCAGTTTAGGCTCTGAATCCGTCACATCCCTGATCCCAGTATAAAGCTGTCACTGAAGACAAATTACAGAATTATTGTCTTTCTTTTTTTTTTCATCAGCCTGCTCTGAAATGTGTCTGAAATGACTTAATCTGAAACAAATGTCATGACTACTCGGGAACCTGCTATGACTAAGCAAGATTCCACTAATTATGCTCGCTCTATTAGGAATCATCATCATCAACATTATGGGGAAAGAAGTGTGAAAAGAAAGTGATGAATGTTTTCTGGGACGCTTTGGTGGAACTGGTTGGGCAGTCATGCAGCGGTGTCCGTGATAACTGAAAACCCTGCCTTATTATCAGGTTGCTCTAAACACAAACAGTCCCATGAGTCAGCAGGCTACTGTGGTCCACACTGCATTTTGTTCATGCTGCACAGTGAGGGTGGACCTGCATGCACATGCTGACGAGATCTACTATCTACTGAGTGCACGCAATAGTTGAGGAGAACAAACAACTTCTCAGAACATTTTGTTTGCATTAGTGCATAGGAACTATATGTTTCATGTTTACATTTCTGTATATACACTGCCTGGCCAAAAAGTCTAACATGCTAAGGTTCTACCAGGCACCTTTAGCTTTGATTACAGCACACAGCTAGTATGTGTGTGAAAATAACTCCCAGAAGCACTCTTTGGAATATTCCTATGCCACCAAGGGAACAGAACTCTATAGATGTGATAACCTGGTCATTCAGTACATTCAGGTCATCAGTTGACTTATTTTATTGACGCATAACATTGATGAGACGAGACCTGAGCAACTGGAGCAACCGCAGATCATAACACTGCCCCCAGAGGCGTGTACCTTGGCCACTATGCATGATGAGTGCATCACTTCATGAACTCACCATGAAGTTTCAGTAATTTCAAATATAGACGACTTTTTTTTTTTGATCAGGCAGTGTAAGTGTGTAAAGCCAGATAACGTAAATGCTCTCGAATCCATTTGGCCAAACTGATGACCACAAGCATTAATTCAAAAACATTATTTCTTTGAACACAAAATCTATTTTTTGTAGCTTCCATGTCCTGACACTAACCCTATTTTGAAAAAATAATTTAATGATCTAAAGGAGCTTGAAATGTTCAGCATGGAGGAGGGTATGAAGGCATTACAGAAAGACAAACTAGACATTTCAGGGTTGGTGTCACAAAATATTATTAATTGAAAACCAAACAAAAATCTCTTGGTTGGGTACATTTAATATTTTTCTTGTCAGGGAAAAAAACTTTTAACATGTTGCTGCATTCTACAAAGAGTCAGTACATTTCTAGTTAAGTGTAAATGCTGTGTTTAATGTTTAAACATAACTACATTAGTGTCGATCTGCTGTTCACACTGATGCCACATGCACTTTCCCCTGTAGCCGAGTTCAGCTTTGATACTCCTCTCTGTTTGACGGTTTCCTGCTTCCTCTGGTGCCTCAGAGGTTTAATTCAGTCCTCGTGTTCTTGCTCATCTCTCTCACTCTAGTTGAATGAGTTGAAAACACCATGTGCTGTATTGCTCAATTAGAAAGCACGAGGTACTTGTGTACAGTCTTTGTTTCCGGTTGCCATGGATTTCTGCGGTGACCTCAGCATCCAGGGACTTGATTTTGACTCTTGGCAGTGTTGTTTGTTCCACTGTCTCAGCTCTCAGCCCTGTGCATGATTGTGTTAGAAAGCACGGTGCGTAAGTGACAGAATAATGATACTGACATGACAGTAGACATGGCGTTGTAGAAGTTTGTGCACCCATATGTATGTGTATTTGTGTGTGTGTGTGTGTGTGTGTGTGTGTGTGTGTGTATAACTTGTATATTGATTTTATATATTTATAAGCAGTATCACACGAGAGCAAGTGCTGTACATCACAACTTCGATGCAGTCGTGGCATGAGAGAAGCTTTCGTCATTTTGTTCCACTAACGATATTCTCAGAGTGGCGGAACTAACTAACCACAACTGTCGAAGCTGACCACCAACAGTTAGCAACTGAAGGTGTAATTAACAGGGGTAAAAGTAGTTTAAAATTCTTACTACTACTATGCAAGGAGAATAAACCATGGAGGTGGTGGACAGTCCTGTAAACCTTGTGAGTTTCTCTTTAAATGTCCACTTGTGTGTTATTCCACTTTAAAAATATCAGGGGTTTGAACCCCAAAGAGCGTCAAATGAAAGCTAGTGCATTATGTAGGGCATACATATAGCCTTTGTTACACACACCAAGTAGTGCTCTTGATCAGGGATTGGAAATCAATTTGCAATTCAGCCATATGTTATATGTACCGTTGTACCTGTAAATTAAAGAACACTAATCGACCAGATGCGATTCAGAATGATTTAGAGGTATTTATTAAGCATGGTTTAGGAAGACTTAAAGTTATCAGATGTGTTTTCTTGCAAAAAAGTAAAGAAATGATACATCACAGTGGTGTTATCGTGGATTATCAGCACTCGTGGAATGGCCCTCTTCCAATCAGATTTGATTGGTTGGAATTAACAATTTTCTGCAACTGTTAATGCGCAAATATTTAATATTTGATGAGCTGAAAAAATGTGACGTGTGCAAAAGTGTGGACGCCTTTCTGATTTATAAAGATTCCGAATTTAATTTGCGTTAGGATGAAATTGACTCGTTAGGACTCATTATAAACAGCAATTCCAGTGCATAAGACATTTTTATCCTTTGCTTACATTTTTCAGCCATGACAATGGATGAGCATTGGGCTGGATCTCATCCCACCTCTGATTATTGTTGATGGTTTTCCCATAACTTCACGTCTCATCTGGTATTGTAATGTGGAATTAATGTTTAACAAGCTGCATCATGTTATTCATATGATTCTTCACTTTAACACATATTAATCTGGTCTGCATTCACATCATGAAAACTTGAATATCAGAGATTGTTAACAGTTAAAGGGCTATGACTAGACAAACATATGTGTGGCAAAAGATTATAGAAGCACTTTTTTTTGTTTTTTAAATGGAAACAAAATCAGCCCGTGGCTATATTGTAAAATTGTATAACCTCCGTCTGACCTCTAGGTATAATGTTCTTATATATAATTATTGAGCTGGTATTATTAATAAAATGACATTCCTATTCAAAGCACAGCTTTGTTGTTTTTGTTCTGCCACAAACAAAGAACGCTAGCCCATACCCACTATCCCACAGCTGTGAGGGCTCGGAGGCAGAGAGAAATATGGAGGAGGGGGAGGAGCTCACGCGCTCTCTGTATCACGACGGCTAGGGTGTTTAATATAGGCTAATACAGAATGATGCAAGAGTTTCTCAATCTGACCTGAATTCACACACAAAAAAAAACCCTGGAGCTGCACAGCTGAATGAAACGCTGGTGAACTTTTATAAAACCGAACATCAGGATACTATGTTTGTGGTGATGGAGTGGTTTATGTAACTTCAGTGATCGTTACACGTTTCAGCTATTAGACACATCTCCTGTGTATATAAGTTGCTGTAATGTGAAGTGTGTGTGTGTCTGCGTGTAGGGGATTCTTCATGAGTAATTGATCCAGCTTGAGATTTGTGGTGCACATTGATTTTTTTTTCTACTTTCTGCACATGGCTTTCAAATGAGCAGCAATATTACATTTTTTTCTTTCTTTTTTTTTTTTTTTCATTGAGAAATTACTGAAGGAGTTTAATATCCAGGCCTAAAAATAAATACGTGATAAAAGAAGATGCACACAAAATTACTGGAGCAAGTCATCTTTTAAGTGTGGTGGTGTTTTTGGTCATTTTAAAATGTTTCTTTTTAAGGCATCTGTATAATTTAATAAAAATGTTAAATATTGAATATAATGTACATTAGAATATTGTGAATATGAGAAAGAGAGAGAGAGGGGGAGATGATGTGGCTGTATTGTTGGATAGTGCCAGATCAGCAGTCTGATGGCTTACTCATACACTGCCTGGATAATGAGAACAGTTGTTGTTGGGATTTTTAAATTTTTTTTAAACTGTGTGCCTGCGCTTGCACACGTGTGTTTCAGGGTTTCCACTAATCCTGCTTACTCTGCAGGAGAGCCAATGAAAGACGATCACCGTTCTCTTTCCACTTGGACACTACAGACAATCTCACACTCGCTCTTCTTATAAATCCAGAACAATGAGCGCATCATAAAAAATGGCCCTGTAAAAGTGACATTTCCCTTCTTTCCTTCCCGTTTGATGTTTTTCCTCATTTGACACTCGATGCCTTTTAATCTACTGAGATATAGACAACACATCATGTCACATTTGACCCAGCCTTTGTCAAACATGAAGATATGATGACTTTCTTTAATGAAAGAGGGAAATAGCTATAATAAATAAGGAATAAAACATAACAGGGTGCATCGATAAACTGGTTTCTTAAAACAGAATATGCTGAGGCATTTTATTTTTCTTTATGTATAAGCAATTTTTTCAACAATAATTTTTTTTTATACTAAAGAATGACACTTGCTTTAAAGCCATTTATAATTTTTATATGTTTTATATGAACATTCCATCGATATGAAATCCTAAGATGTATTAACTTTCACTTGTGACGTAACAGGTGTGTACCACAGCTGAAAGGAATCTATATATCCGCCATACTACGGCCTTTGTTCAACTGCACACAGCTGTTACAGTGACTATACACACACACACACCCTCACACACCTGACCCTTTTTGAACAGTTGCTATACTCACTGACCTCAAGAGTGATATAGAGCTCTGAACACAGTGGTGCGCAGGCCATTAAGCCACATGTCCCTAAATGCCATGTGACCATGTGATCATCACATACACACACACACACACACAATCTTACCATTAATAATTGAATAATTTATTTAAGTCCATGAATGAATGGTTACCCTCAGCAAGACCTAATGTTTGTCTCTGTGTCTGTTTGCACACGTCAGGCTGTTATTTGAGCTCCTTTTAGTGCAGCGGTCCACAGGTTCATCACATAACTGTACTGTGACGTAAATCGTGTGGTCATCAGTCTATTCAGTCATATATCAGTGATGCAGACCACACACACACACACACACACAATGGAGCAGTGGATCTCAACCTGTGCAGTCACTGTATGTTTTTCCTCACACACATACACACACAGTTCATCTTTTGAGAATAAGAATGAAAGAACAGGTTTATTGTATTTAACACAGTGCGGATCAGTAGATGTGTAAACTTGAGAAGTTCCATTGATGATGCCTTTCTGATGTAATTGGATCTTATTTATAGGTTTTGTGGGTTTAGTGTAAAGCAGTGTCACCTCCAGGGTAGCTGGTTTGAAACTTGTTTCCGGTCTGTGTGCTCTGGAGTTTTCTCCGGGTACTCCGGTTTCCAAACATAGTTTAAAGCCATGTGGTGTAGCCTGGTTTCCAAATGGCCCGTTGTGTTTGATTGAGTTTGTGTGTGTGTGTGTGTGTGTGTGTGCCTCGAAAAGGGTTGGCACCCCATCCAGATTGTACCCCCCCCCCCACGTTACCCGGTACAGGATAAACGACATGGATGGATTAAAATATAAATTTGAAGTGGTAAACAGTTTTTGTGAAATGATTTATTGAAAAAAGACCAAAAATTCAGGTCTTATTTCATGACCAAATGCTGTAGAATATTTTAAGGGATCAGGCTTCACTATGGTTATATTATGGTCAAGTAGATTAGAGATGCTCTGCGTCTTATACAGTACTGCTTAAATGCAGAACAAGTAGGATCATGTATCGGAAATTCCTTGTCTGTCATATCTGTTCCTCTCTGGCATTTGTTCGTTTGGAAGTACAACCCTATCTGATGAGAACCAAAGTGAAGCAAGTGACAGAAGCAGGGGAAGTGGCTTGTGTTTTCAGTTACAGTTACTGTATTTGTTAGCACTTTACACAGCAGAAATGGCCTGGTTGTGAAAGTAAGCATGTACATTTATAGTCCGCTTGTTATCTTGTGTCTTTTGTCTGTTAGAATAGATTTGCGTGGGCCGAAATATATGTCTGACGGTGCTACATGGGGCGAGGTAATCCTTATTTGCTCTAGATTGGTCTATGGGCAAGACAGGACAGGTAACGTCCTATCATCCTATTTTTATCTTCCCTTTAATCTTGAATTATAAATAAAAAACAAAAAAATTTAACAATGAGAAAAACTGTCTGCAACACTAGGTCTCAACATAGTTTACAGTATTTAAATAAGCACTGGGGATATGTTGACGTATTTTCTTCCTATTTTTCATTCTTTTGGTTTCCCTACTTAGGATAATTGCGTGCTCTGTTGAGACACAACGTCTCCAAAGAGTTGCAGGTTCTAACATGTTATGGTGTAGAGAGTGACGCATAGCTACGTTAGAAATTTGTGCTGTGTCAAATAACACTCTGTTTACTGTATAGAGTGCGGTGTAGCGTATAGTGTGTGTGGTGTACTGTATACTGTGCGGTGTACTGTAGTTTCGAACTATATAGTGTGGTGTAGCGTATAGTGTGTGTGTGTGTGTGTGTGTGTTTGTGTGTACTGTATAGTGTACTGTATAGTCCACCGTATAGTGTGCGGTCCACCGTATAGTGTGCGGTCCACCGTATAGTGTGCAATGTACCGTATAATGTCTGTTCCACCGTATAGTGTGCAGTGTACCGTATAGTGTGCGGTCCACCATATAGTGTGCAGTGTACCGTATAGTGTGCGGTCCACCATATAGTGTGCGGTCCACGCATACATAAACATTACTGCACAGTGAAATTCCTTCTTTGCATATCCCAGCATAACTGGGGACAGAGTGCAGGGTCAGCGCCCCTGCAGCAGATAGGCGTTAAGTTTCTTGCTCAAGGGCCCAACAATGGCAACCCAGTGGAGCTGGGGCTCGAACCACCGACCTTCCAATTAGTAACTCAGTGCCTTAATCTCTCTGAGCTACCACTGACCTTTATATTCAATTCAATTCAATTTTATTTGTATAGCGCTTTTAACAATTGTCATTGTCACAAAGCAGCTTTACACAATCAAAATAATTATTTAAGTTTGTATGGAATGTATATGTGTATGAATCAAAATGGTCAGATAGTCCCTGGTGAGCAAGCTGAGGGCGACAGTGGCAAGGAAAACTGTCGCCCTTTATAGTGTCTATATCTACCGTATAGTGTGTGGTGTAGAGTATGATGCGCTGTTTTGAGCTGTCCTGAGTTCTTATAGTATTTCTTCTGTAACATGAATCTGTATTGATGTGTTTCTGCTTGTTTAGGTAACAGTGTATGGTGGTAGCTATGTTATTTTATTTAAAGCATGGAAATAAAACATTTAAGATGTAGAGGTCTAGGCAAATCATAAGTGACGTTATATTGTGTTGTGATTCTCGTCAGGACATTAGAAATCAGGATTCGCTTTTATATCAGCTCTGGAGTGGTGACTTTGCATCTGGTCCGAATCACAGCATAACGACACTGATGATTTGCCTACACCGGTGCATCTTAAAGTGTTTTTATTTTCATGATTTAAATGTACAAAAAAATAGCTACCACTATGGGAAAAGGGAGGAGACGGTGTGATGCTTTGAGCAGTGTTCTGCTAGGAACTTATTGGTCCTGACACATTCACATGGATGTTTTTTTGCCACATACTGTACCACCTATGTTAACAATGTAGCTGACCAAGTACACACCTTCAACCTCTTTTAGCAAATATTGAACAAGAAGGAATTGTTGAGCATGACAAGAGTGCAAGGTGTTGGCTTGGCATGTAAATTCCTCAGATGTCAATCTGATTGCGCATCTGCGGGATGTGCTGGAAAAAAAACAAGTCTGATCTACAATCCACAGTCTGACTCCACCTTACAGCTTACAGGATTTAAGGAACCTGCTGCTAATCTCTCAGTGCCAGATACCACAGCACTCACCTTTAGAGGTCTTGACCCTGCTCTCTGACTCCAACTGTCTAAAGAAGCATATGCAAAGAATATAAATTTGCAGAACGGTAAGGTTCATATGATATTTAAATGCTTTGTTTTTCTTACTTCTGCTAATTTTTATATACATTTTATGTGTCATGTGTTTAAAAAATAGCCAAGTCATAACCTTATTAAAAAAAATTAAAAACCTAATGCACCATGGAAGTAAGCATACGTTGTGTTTCAGCATTTCCAAACAAAACATCACATGCACGTACACATTGGCATAACTATGAGGAACTCCACACACAAAGAGAGGAAGTTTTGTCAAACATACCGCAAGTAATGTAAATGGAGGAGATTTTGTCACATACATATGTTTTACAGTAGGGCTGCACGATATTAGGAAAATATGCGATATGCAATATTGTTGTTGAATATTGCGATAACGATATTTCTTCCGATATAACATTTCCCTAGAGAAATGCATTTTTTATTATTATTATTGGCTATTTTTTTAAAATCATTTATATATGTAA
>JAQMYJ010000038.1:10789973-10801898 GCA_030014305.1 Clarias laeviceps
GCAGTGGAGACATGTTCTATGGAGTAATGAATCACACTTCTTTGTCTGGCAATGTGATGAGTCTGGGTTTGGCGATTGCCAGGAGAACAGTACTTGTCTGACACTGCATTGTACCAATTGTAAAGTTTGGTAGATTATTATGTGGGGTTGTATTTCAAGAGTTGGGCTTGGCCCTTTAGTTCCATGTACAGGAACTCTTAATGCTTCATCATACCAAGACATTTTGGACAATTTAATGCTCCCAGGGACAGTTTGGGGGCGGCCTCTTTCTGTTCCAACATGTCAACAGTGCAACAGTGTACAAAGCAAGGGCATGAATGAGCGAGTTTGGGTGGTAGAACTTGCACCGAGTCCTGACCTGATCTGTCCTGACCTGTGAGATCAGTGTCTGATCTTACAAATGCGCTACTGGCAGAATTGTCAAAAATTCCCATAAACACACTCCTAAACCTTGTGAAAAGCCTTCACAGAGGAGTTGAAGCTGTTATAGCAGCAAAGGGTGGACCAACATCATATTAAACATGATGGATCAGGAATTGGATGTTACGCAAGTTCATATGCATGTGAAGGAGCGAATACTTTTGGCAAAATAGAGTATACATGTATGAAACACTACAGTAAAAATCTTTAAACTTGCATGTTGTGGTCCAGTTTGAAAATCTGCTGTAGCCCATCCAAAACTTTAATTATGACTGTGATTGAGAGGAAATATTTTTTTAATATAAAGTATTACACAACTTTTAAATCCCATGGATTTATTTTTTCTTAGATCCACCCACCTTTAGTACGTTCATGACCCACCAGGAGCGCACCCACATTTTGGGAAACACTGCGATATCAGAAAAAAAAATAAAAAATCAGTTTGAATAGTCTAACCAGATGTGTGTGTGTGTGTTTTTTTTTAATTTATTTATTTATTTTTTTATCTGCAGATGGAGTTGAATGAAATCGAGTCGAGTTGTGAGGAGTACCCTCTGACCCGGGCCTTCTGTCATTTGATCAGTACTCTGGTGGAGAGTGCACTTCCTGTTAATCTTGGGGCGGGGCTGCGTGCACCGGGATTCCAGCCCTACCTCACCTTCCTGAGGGACTCGGTTTTCCTTCCTTTTCCAACACGAGCTTATCGTCGCCCAGCCGAGAAGGTACCGTGAACAGGGCATGACCATCACACCACATCACCCAAACTTCTTCTTGTTTTACTTTATCTTTTATAAGTTCCTTTCATGTTTTCTGTTTCAGTGGGAGGTAGCAGAGGCTGTATTGGAGGTGTTTCACAAGCTCCTACGGGACTATGAACCTCAGCCAGCTGACTTCCTGCAGGAGACGGTGGAGCTGCAGGGGGAGCAGGTTCCAGCCAATAAGCCCCCAGGATACGACATCATGTTCCACCTGCTGAATGACTCTCCCAGCTTATCCCTCTGCCTCAGCCTCCTGGAAGAGGGAGTTCGTCAGCTCGATACCTACGCCCCCTTTCCTGGTTGGTTTTCACAAATAATCAGTTCTTTAAGTTATTTATTGGATTTGCTGTTTTGGTTGTGTGGAAAAATAGTCATGGTCATGATGATGTGTAGGGAAGAAGCAGTTGGAGTCAGCAGTGCTGCACTGTTTGAGTCTGCTGGATCTGGCTCTGCAGAAGGAGGTGCTGTTCATGGATCTGCTTAGAGAGAGCCAGGCCTCAATTCTGGTTTCTCCACTGGAGCAGTTATTGCAGGGGGTCAATATTCAAAGCAGACGCGCGGACCACATCATTAACATCGCCAGGTGTGTGTCGTCTCTCATCACACTTCAGATTCAGATTTCTTTATTGTCATTGTACAAGCACAACGAAATTGAGGCACACGGTAAAAAACGATACTGATGAAATGGTAATAAATAATGTAGGGGGGAAAGAAAAAAGAAAAGCATAATTTGTTCCGGAAACGTGCTTGTATTTCAAAGCACTTGTATATCAAAGCGAATTTCCCCCATAAGAAATAGTGGAAAAAAACTCAGATGATTCGTTCCACAACCCAAAAATATTCATATACAAAATATAAAGTAAAAATAAAACAAATTAACCTGCACTTTACCTTTGAAAAGAATTGTGCCCGGTGTCAGACGAGAGGAGAAGAAGAAGGAGGAGGAGGTGTGGCTACTGTGTAGGACGACTTTCTCACTCACACAAACAGAATCACAGAGTCTCTGTCAGCAAACTGGACTCTTTAACAAGCAACCTCTCTCATGACACTTGTTTTTGGCTTAGTTGTGGTCATGTGACGGTCCGCAGACAGAGTGTATATGTACTACACGTATTTCAAGACCTCGCTCATTTATCAAGTTAAAATTTATTTAAGAATTTTGCTCGTCTTGAAAAATACTCGCAATCCAAGGTTTACTTGAATAACGCTGATATTTCCCTCTGATATTTCTATATTCTGTACTAAATATTATTTTCCAGAATATTCATCTATCAGTATATTGATTGTATAGTGTATTGATTGGCCCCTAACCCTCTCTAATCAAAGGGAACCATATCGGGTCTACTTAACAAATTCTGATATGTTAAGGAAGAAATAGTACTGTAGTGCACCTCGCTCACTCAGACGGTAGTAAAAGTGATAGTAGTGATATGTAGAAAGTGTTAAAAAGCATCAAGCCCTGACGATCCCCATCGGTGCATCTCATAAAATGCAAAATTACAATAAGTATCTAATTCTGTTACTTTTTCAGATGTAAATTTCTTGCATAACCTTAATCTAATTGTCGCTTTAAACCACAGGTATCTGTACCACAGCAGCTCCAACCCTGATGCTGCGTTCCTGAGCGCTAAGATCCTGAGACATATTGCACGCTACGCCAACATCCAGGCCAGACTAGTTGGAGACTTCACCCATGACCATGTGAGAGACCTGCACCACTGCTCTATATTTGATTATATTTCTATTTAATAGCAAAATCAAATTGCTTATTTGCTGATTCATGTCAGTGTTGTGTTGCAAGTCTACTCTTAAAGCTGGTTTGTTTCTATGTTTTGCGAGGAAGTCAATAAGTGAGAAACTGATGGCTGGATTTGTGGAGTGCCTGGACAATGATGAGGCGCAGGAAGGTGTGGAAAAGACAGATGGTGGGTTTAACTTAAAAAATGTCCTAAATGTTCCTAGAATTTGTATATAGGGAACTACCTGTGGATCTCTGCCATGCTTTATGTATTTTTTATTTTTTTTGTGAATCAGACTCCGATCCTGAGAAGCGTGTTGCCAGAATCCGCCACGAGACTCAGATCCACATCCTGAACCTGCTGATTACGTCTCTGGAGCTAAACGGTCCCAACTTGGGCCTTTATCTGTTAGGATACGAGGTCAAGAAACCCGTCTCGTCAACTAACTTACAAGACCCAGGTCAGTTTATTGTAGATGTAGATGTTCATTGTTCATTTACAATTTTATAAAATGTAAGATAATGAGGAGTTTTGCTTTTTTTTTCTGGTTTACATTAGGAGTTCTTGGTTGTCCACGTAGTTGCCTGCATGCAATACTGAGTTTGTTGCAGCGAGGCAGTGAGAGACGTTCTGGACCTGTACTTACCCAGCAAGCCCCACACTTAGCAGAACTCTGCTATCAGGTATCCTGTATTTATCGGTAATGAGCATTTCTTAAACCCAGAGTGCTACAACACTGTATAATCTCAATGAAACAGGATGTGACAAAAGATTACAAAACGCATTTTTGTAAGAAAGTCAGATGTTTAAAAAAAAAGCAACGGTTCAAAAAAGTTAACTGATGTCCTGCAGTTATGTGTCATCACGGTTGTAGATGCAGTGTACTAAAGTATACATGCTCTGTGCTCTCAAGGTCATCTACCAGTTGTGCGCGTGCGCGGACACCTCCGGGCCGACTATGCGCTACCTGAGGACCAGTCAGGACTTCCTGTACTCTCACCTGAAGCACTTGCCCTTCGTCGTAGCAGGTTCTTGCCTCTAGTCACTAGTAACTCTCAACTCTTTTACTCATCAGATGTTTCCTCTGTCTAACTTTCTTTTTAATGTAACAGGGAACGAGATTGCCGCGCTCAACCAGATGTCCTGGCTGATGAAGACTGCGGCTATAGAGCTCAGAGTGACCTCACTGAACCGTCAGCGCTCACACACACAAAGGCTGCTCAATCTTCTCTTAGACGACCAGCCACACATGCAGCACGCAGGTATTACATGAGTACAGGTTAAACACACTTCGGATGGAAGTACGTACAGTAGTAGTAGTAGTGCAAAACTATGATGCCTTTTCAGAATTTATAAGTGTTAGATGATTGCTTTAAAACTTACAAGTGAAATAGTTTGTAAACATCTTTGACTTGGGTGAGTGAAACATACAAAGATGGACTGAAGCAGTAAAGTTTTGAGTGTAGGCAGTCGAACAGACATAACATGCACACGCAAGGCAAATACATACTACTACTACTGGTGGTAATACACTCACTCACACACTCATCGTCTGTACCACTTAATCCTGTTTACAGGGTTGAGCAGGGTACACCTGAACAGGGTGCCAATCCATCGCAGGACACGCACTCACACACTCACACACAGTACGGGCAATTTGGGAACGCCAGTTAGCCTTACCTGGATGTCTTTGGACTGTGGGAGGAAACCGGATTACCCGGAGGAAACCCACCAAGCACGGGGAGAACATGCAAACCAGTGTTAATTTAACGAAAGATTTATATTTTTCATTATTTTCGTTGACGACATTTTTTCCTGGGACTAAGATGAGACAATGACGAGACGTCACAGATAACAATGAACAGTGCCAGTGACGAAATGCAATGCAATATCGTTGACGAAAAAAGACGAGACATCTTTAACTCTTCGTCATCACAGCAGTATTACTTGAGCCAAAGAGAATAGGTGATATTTGGGCCCATTTTTATGAAGCCCCGTATACGGCTTAAATCAAACTTCACTCAAACACACACACAAACTGTGTGCACAGAGAGTTTGTGTGTGCGTCTCATAGGTGCGCGCGCGCCTTTCATATGTGGTTGTTTGAGCAGTTAGTGATATATATGTATGTATGTGTGACTGTTTCATATATGTGTATGGCAGTGATTCATGTGTGTGTACATGAGTGAAATTTGATTTAAGCCCTATACATACATACATTTTTCTTTATATTGAACCGGAGAAAAAAAAGCCGATGTTTAGTAATAAACAGTGTGGGCACACAATGAGGAGACGCATCAAGGTATACCATAAAAATCACCCAGTTTTACAGCCTCTCAGTGGTAATTGTTATCATGTGATAACATAATTACGTTGTGATGTATTTTATTTTATAGTTAAACCGATGCCAAAATCATTAATCTAATAGGTTAGCAAATGATTGTCACCTATAGGAGCTACAACAGTCCAAGTGTGTAAATTCATAAAAAATAAAAAAAAAAAGCTTCAAAACACTGTCCATACTGCTCTTATTGTTTTGTAGTTAAAAAAACATGGACATGCAGCAGTTGTTGTGACGGTTAAAAAGAAATATAGTTAGCTGAAAACATACATTTTAAAATGTTAAGATAATTTGGCTAGACTAGATTGACTGTAGGGTTAAATAATAATAATCTTATGGCTAAAATGTTACATTTTCATTGACTAAAACTAGACGAAAATGTCCAGACTTTTAGTCGACTAACATCCTAATGAAAATAGGATAAGATTGACTAAATATGATAAAAACTATAAGGGACCTTTATCCTTATAGACTAAGCCTAAAATTAAAAAAGTAACACTAATGCACACAGACGTGGGAATCGAACCCGGACACTGGAGGTGCAGGGAGACAGTGCTAACCAGTAAGCTGCTGTGCTGAGGTGGTAATACAGTATGCACCAGAATATACAGTACTGAAATGAATAGATGAACAATATTACCTTGTTGTCATCTGTGAGTTTATTTGTCCTGAAAGAAACTAACATACACACTATTATTAGTGTGTTGATTTACCACGATATGCGTTATGCAAGTGTTCGAAGAGTGTGTGCACCGCCTTGTTGTAGACAGTGTTCATAACTTTCACGCAGATTCTCAATCCGGATTCCCAGCTTGCTGCAGACTCGTGCAAAAAGAGGCGATTTGCTCTCGTCTTGAGCTATGCCTTAGTATTTTGTAGTGTTGTATTTGTAGTGTAGTTAGCTACCTGCTTTGAGCTTAACAAGACTTAAAATTAGTTTAGCTTCATAAAACAGCTATGCATGAGAAACACAGAACTATATGGTGAAAAGAACCAACCAAATCAGCGCCGCTTGTCGTTGCCACTGATGAGCCCTTGAGCAAACCCATTAGCCCAGTTGCTCCCTGTACTGTAATTTATACAGTATTTGACAAATTAAGATTTTCTTTTAAAACATCACTTGACTGTGGATATTCCTCAAAACTCCCATTGATGTTTTTTTCTTTTGTTTTCCGTTAATTACAGATGGAGAGATGGGTATGGAAGATGAAAGCAGATCTGTTAGTGGCTTCCTGCATTTTGACACCGTCTCTAAAGGTGTGTTGAATCCTCAGCCTACTGCATAAACAGTCTCACACAACCTTCAGTTTCAGGTGTCTAAGCATAAATAATAACATTGTCCTTTAATCTTGCGTTTCAGTGCGCAGGAAGCTGCTGAGTGTTTTGGATGCTATAAACTTCAGTCAGGAGGTGCCTGAGCAGCTGCAACTGGACTTTTTTGAGCGCACACAGATCGAGCAGGTCATCTCCAACTGTGAGCACGTCAATGAGCAAGGACAGACAGGTTGCAACGTCAAGGTCTGTATTAGCACTGTTGCTGTGCGTGCTTCCTGTTTGTGTGCTGGTTTCCCTTGTACTTAATCCAGAAAACAAAACGGCTTGTACGTGTTTCGATACTGATTTATCTTTTTATTTTTTTTTGCTTCTTATCTTTTTTGTGTTAGCTGCTGCATAGAGTCTTGGTTGCAGAAATCAACGCTCTGCAGGGGATGGCAGCTATCGGGCAACGGCCTCTGCTGATGGAAGCAAGTGTTTCTTTTCAACAGTATTTTTATTGATTTTAATCAGGCATATAACAAAGTAAGCATGTGGTGTTTCAATGTACACTTTATAAACCCCTTATGGAGTCTGGGTTTTGTGTGCAAAAAAAAGAGGAGAGGAAGAGAAAAAAAAAAAACCAAAACCCAAACAACCAATCAAATACAAAGGGGATTAAACTATAAATGTATATGAAAAAAGCGAAGGAAGGGCCCCACACCTGTTGAAATTTCAAGTCTGAATTACGGATTGAGTAGTGAATCTTCTCCAGGGACAAACAGGACACAATATCTCTGAGCCACTGGGCGTGAGTGGGTGAGGTGACATCCTTCCACTTCAATAAAAGGCAACGCCTGGCCAGGAGTGTCGCAAAAGACAATAATCGATGTTTAGCTGGAGTTAGATGCTTATCTTCCTCTCCAGTCATACCAAAAAGAGCAAACAAAGGGTCTGGTTCAAGATTGTATTTCAAAAAGTAAGATAGGGTTTGAAAGACATCCCTCCAGAATTTTTCTAAATTTGGGAATGTCCAGTACATATGAATATGAGACACCTCGCCGCTTTTACATTTATCAAAGCGATGATCGACATCTGGGTAGAAACGAGAAAGCTTAACTTTGGAGAAATGAGCTCTGTGTACATCCTTAAAGAGGTGCGGGTCCATAAAGAGGCTGAATTGACCAGCTTGAGAATTTAATTCCATGTTTCATCTGACGGTGTCAAATTTAGGTCTTTTTTTTATTTTACTTAAAGAGGTGTGACTCAAACCCATTAATCCACCATAAATAGTGGTCATTACGCATTGACGCAGCAGAGACAAACAGGAAATTATCTATAATATTTGCATCAGGAGCCTCAGGGATATTTGTTATTGAGCTAATGAAGTGTGTTACTTGCAAATATCTGAAAAAGTGAGATTTGGATAGGTTAAACATTTTAGAAAGCTGTTCAATACAACGGAAGTAAGTCATTCGAATTAAAATTTAATTTGTCACATACACAGTCATACACGGTACGAAATGGTTATACAACCGATGATGACTTAAAAATAAGAACAATAAGAATATAAGTTTTCCAACAAGAATATAAAGTATGAAATAAGATATTTTTTTACAAATTAGAAAAAGAAAATAAAAATAATAATAAATTTATATTATGTACAAATAATAAATATTAAAATGATAAAATATAAATAGAATGGAATAAAAAAAGAATTTAAATGTAGAAACCATGTAGAATGTAGAAACCATGTCCAGTCAAGGGGCCTGTGCAAAGTTACAGTTCCGTGGTGTGCAAATATGCCATATATAATGTGTGATGAGCATCGTAGTGGGTAGTGAGATTGTTTGTGAAAAAGCAGATCATTATAATAACGAAGATAATATTGTCTAATAATTCTTATTAGATTAAAAATTGAACTCAGTCCTTGGAATGCAGATTGGATCCATGATGGGTATATCTTGCCTTAGTACGTCATTAGTCTACTGAAAGTATTTGCATTCTTTTTTGGGGTGGGGCGTATTAATAACCATTATGCATAGTGCACTAATTTACGTCTGGTGTCCGTCCTTCCTGTACCAGGAGGTGAACTCTATCCTGCAGCAGGTGGTGGAGAGAAATCGTGTGCGGCGCAGCTTGAGCGCCAAACGCCATGCTCTGCAGAGCTGGAGGAGTCTCGTCGAGACCATCCTCACTGCGTGCCCTGCTGAACTCATCCCAGCCGATCAGAGACAGCTCATCATCAGAGACCTGCTCCTCGACTTGCACGACAAAGTATTTATCCGTATTAACCGTTCGTGTTCACTTTTTGACACTAGTTTGTGTATTTATAACACATCTGGGTTCTCCTCTTTCTTTCAGGTTTTATCAGATGACGCTGCTGTCGAATTGATGCCAATCGTTGCTGGGGCAGTGTTCACCTTGACGGCTCACCTCAGCCAATCAGTGCTGTCCGAGCAGCAACAAGGGGCCGGACAGGAGGGTGGATCTTCATCAGGCTTTGCCTCTATCGCTAACTCTGCTCTTCACCTTATTCTGAGAAAGTTGCTGGACTTTATCCTATGTACAGGTGTATATACTTTTTATAAAAAAAAATTTTTAAGTTTATTGATAATTTTAAGGTTATTAGGACTACTTCATTATTGATTTCTAGGTTGCTAAATCATAACATGCGGGCTGAAATGAATGTAAGGTGTTTATATATACTGTATATCCTACTTTAGGTGGAGGATTCCAGCGTCTGCGTGCTCACCTGTATGGCTCGCTTTTGTATTACCTGCAAATCGCGCAGAAACCTGATGAGCCAGACACACTGCAAACAGGTAAACCCATGCATACCCATGACTGTTAAGTTAGATTTAGTTTGCTAAGACACGAGAAAAAAAATCTTTTTGATTTGCAGGAGTGTCGATGTGGGAGCGTCTAACCGCGCCTGAGGACGGATTCTCTAAGCTGCAGAGGGAGAACCTAGCCATCATCGAGAGCTACGGCACCGCCCTGATGGAGGTGGTGTGCAGAGATGCCTGTGATGGACATGAAATAGGCAGGGTAGGAGCAAAACTCTTAGTCTTCTTTTAAACACCTGAGCCGTCTTTAGTTCTAATGAGGAAAGGATTAAGAATTAATGATTCTTAAAATGCTACTCATCTAAAGAAATATTACTGGAAACATATTTAAAGATACGTAAGGAGTAAAACACAACAGGGGCTTGCTGTTATAGGTAAATAATAAATGACTGGCTGGGGTGATGCTTTTACCAACCCGATGTTGACTGTTTTTCAGTTAAAAAGCTCATCACAAAATTTTTTATTCCTCTTATACACCATAGTGCATGGATCTTCAACTTCAGTCCAGGAAGGCCAGTGTACAACTCTTCAGCTCAAACACAGTTGATTCAACTAATCTGTTAATTATGAGATTCAGTTTTGGTGAATTACAAACTGTGCTAGACACCGGTCCTCCTGTGATCCCTGCCACAGCATAGATTATCATACCACTGATGATTAATTTAATATTTATCGAAAAATGACAAATAATGCTTTCTATCCAATGACTAATAGTCACATTTAAGTTTGTTGAACATTTGAGAAAAGTTGGTTCATGCTGTACCGACTGTAAACAGTCTTTCCCTAACTATCCCTTAATTTTTTTATGTCTATTGAATTTAATGAGGAATCTTATCCATTTCCTGTGTTGGGAAAACCTACAGTATTTTCCGGACTATATGTTGCACCGATATATTAGTCGCTATGAGCTAAAATGGTGGTGTTGAACAGAAAAAAAACCCCAATATATGTTGCTTTGATGTATAAGTCGCATATCTAATCACTTTTTTTTTCATAAGCAGCCGATCACATTTTAAATTAACCGAGTTACACTATAACGGAAACAGTTAGCTATTAAAGTTTAAATTATTCCATACAGAATGTGTAGTCTAGGCAGGAAGTAAGGATTCCATTGATGTATGACGTGAAAATGCACCAAAAATTTTAACTACTGAATATAAAAACTAATATAAAAACTAAGATACACTCTAGCGCAGCTTTTCACATTATAAGTTGCACAGCCAGCCAGATAACTAAAAAAAAATAGCGATTTATAGTCCAGAAAATGCAGTCCTTGTAGCTTTAAGTTTAAGCTCTGATTCTGCAGAATCTTTCCAAAAAGTTAAAGAAATGCTTTATCAACTATTCTATACTGTGTCTTTAAGTTCTTGTGTGACACTTTATTATAATTGTGATTAAATATGGCAGCTGTGATCTTTATAGAAAAAGTAGGAACACTTTTTAACCAATCAGAAGAGTAGAACAGTGCTATGGCATACAAATCATTAGTTTTTGAAATATGGGTAATATTAAAAAAATATATTCCTGTAATGTTAATGATGCAATGCTCTTTTGCCCATTTCAGATGTTGGCTCTGGCAGTTCTGGACAGGGTGTTGTCCATAGACAGACAGAGTCAGTGGCTGGTCTACCTCTGTAACAGCGGCTACCTGCGTGTCCTGGTGGAGAGCCTGAAGCAGGACGACGCTGCACTACAAACCCTGCTGACACCCCAACCACCTCTCCTTAAACCTTTATATATCTACGAATCCAAGATGGTCAGAGAAAAACGCACTGCTGCTTTGCTGTTGTATGCCAGGTTAAAATACATGCATTATGCTTTATGATGTCTTATTTATGTGTGTAAATGCAGGCGCTGCTGACTCGCGTGGCTAAGACGGCACAGGGAGCTGTGGAGCTGCTGTGCTGCGGCCTGGTAGCTCAGCTGGTCGAGTGCCAGGTGTTCCACATGCTGCCTGAGAACGATTCGTTCAGGTGAGAAGGGGATCAGAAAAATTAATGTTAGTGAGTCCCCGACTTACAAACGGGTTTTGTTTCGGAAGCATGTCTGATTTGTTCTTAAGTCTGAAAAATTGAGTCTTGTACATGTTGGTAAAGCATACCAATCCACTTGACTAAATCTCTGTCCCCTTTCCCCCCACACTGCCATCATGTGGCCAAAAAAACATAACTGTGCCTAAGGAAATGAATCTCGCATGTCAAATGTAACGGTGTTGTCTTCGCCTTTAAATCATGAAGGGGAATCCCGGACGCCATTTGTGTTCTGTATTGGACTGTGAAGGATTTTTTTTGAAAATTAAGATTATTCACCATCAGGATAGCTTTACAGGACAGCTATTTTCTACCATTTTCCTCCCCCCCCCTCCCCTCCACATACATACACACATACGATTAGGGCTGCAACTAACGATTATTTTAATAACCGATTAATCTGCCGATTATTTTTTCGATTAATCGATGAATCGGATACAAACCAAGAAAAGCATTAATTTCCAACCCTTTATTCAAAAACAGAACTAAAATCTTTAGAATGTGTACAAACATGTTGCTCCTTGAGCTGTTATA
>JAQMYJ010000038.1:10809865-10823194 GCA_030014305.1 Clarias laeviceps
AATACAGTGGAACCTTGGATTACGAGCATAATTCGTTCCGGAAGCGGCTCGTATTCCAAAACACTCGTAAACCAAATAGAATTTTACCATAAGAAATAATGGAAACTCAAATTATTCATTCCACAGCCCCCAAAAAATAAATACATAAAAATAATTAACACAAAATAGAAATTAAAAAAAATTTTTTTTTTAGAAGACTAGTGTGAGTGCAGACTAGAATATTCAGACATATTATAATACAGTGGAACCTTGAATTACGAGTAACGTGGTTTACGTGTGTTCCACAAGACGAGCAAAGATTTTTAATAAATTATGACTTGAAAAACGAGCATTGTCTTGGTTTATGAGTACCAAGTACCATTTTTTTTCTCTCCCTCTCTGTGGGAGGGGGGCTGTTAAGGCGAGAGTGTGTGTGTGTGTGTGTTTGTTTTAAAGGTAACGTGCAGGTTAATTTGTTTTATTTTTACTTTATATTTTGTATTAATTATTATTTTATTTTTTTTGGGCTATGGAACGAATAATTTGAGTTTCCATTATTTCTTTTCAAAATTCAAAATTCAATTTGGTTTACGAGTGTTTTGGTATACGAGCCCACTTCCGGAATGAATTATGCTCGTAATCCAAGGTTCCACTGTATTGTGCTGTGTAAGATAATAGACAAAGATTTTAAGTATCATGTGTGTTATAATAATAGAACTCCACTATATAATCACTAATGCACCTCTCCCAGCGTTACACTAGCACTTGGATACCAGCAAGTTAGATCGTTTTCCCAGTATGATGGAGCCATGATCAGACTGCCTGCTTCCCCTCTGAAACACTGGCCTCCTGGCCTCTACTCTGTTAATGGCCTAAACATGTGGAAGTGGCTTGGAGTGAGGTCAGGACTGCACAGGGGTCTTCATGAGATCCAGTTTCATCATGGTGCTTAATGGGTTTACAAATGCACTTGGCAATACTGTTCTTGAAGTGTGTCCAAACATTTGACTGTGTACGTTTGCCTGATAGGTTGAAATACTCAGCAATGTAAGGACTCACAAACTCACAATGTTTGTGGTGATGATGAGCAGAATGGACAGTATATTATCATATCTTTAGTCTCAAGAGATATTATAGACACTGAATGTCTCAGGAAATACTGTTTATGTGGCATTTCACTAGGTTTATCTGCAGCCCATCCTAGACCAGGGTCACATTTCCGGTTTCCTCACAGAATAATTGGTGGTGCTGTTGAGATGAGTTTAGGTGTAACCCAAAAAAAAAAAGCTGCATCCTCCAGTAAGAGCATTTAGGATGCAGGATAAACAAAACCACAACCGACCAAAATTTTCTAAAATAAAATGTTTACAGTACATCCAGTTAATAATCCTCTTGATTTTATTGAATTCTTTTTTTTTTTTTTTACAATGTACACTTTCTAGACGATGGTAAAGTGCATTTCAGGTAAAGAGAAGGAAATAAATACAGATAACCACCTACTGTAACTATAAGGTCAGTGTGTTTGCCAACTAATGCTGAGGGGAAAAGCCGAACAAACCAGAGGCCTACTTTCAGAAAGAAACAGCAGGTGCACACACAACTTTATTTATAACTTCATTACATTTGAATTATTATATTAATATAAATCCATCACTCGATTTCCTAATTGATTAATCGATAGTAACTCGATTCATTCTTTCAAACTGAAAGCTGCTCATCTTGTGTCTAGTCGTCTGTAACATGGTTTTTATTCATTCAATGATTAAATCAACTATAGATTTATTTATCACTTTAATACTCAAGTTTTTATAAAAATGTTTCGCCCCTTTTAGTCGCTCTAAGGTTTCAGTAACCTGGTTTCTTTAAATCGAGATCATATCAACCCATCATGAACGCTTTATAAGTGAGGCCCGAGGATTCGAGGTTTTCTGTAGGAACACACCACAGTGACGTCTCGGCTACAAACAAAAGTGCAAGCCTAGTGATGTATTATACATTATACATGACCTCTACATACCTGAAACGCTGCATTAGCCTGTATATTCAACCTCAGGATTTGTCTCTGCGCATAACACTTAAACGATCTCAATGCATCATGTCGTTATACTGTACAGGTGCAACAGACTACGGATAAAACACTGACCATTTCTCATACAGCTGTCAATAATGAGAGACTGACTGGAAGGATAAAGAGATAGGAGCACGATGGGATTCTGTATACCAAGCTCTTTGCTAAATGGACAATAAATCTGATGAAGGAGAGAGAGAGAGAGAGAGCGAAAGAGAGGGAAAGAAACCATTCAATGTGCTATGCTTCTTCAAAATCATGCACATCAATTATAAATTATTTTTAAATAATAAAATTAATTACAGTCTTTCATAAAACATTTACATGTCTCTCCCAGCTCTGTGGGTCTATTTGTCCTTGATTGTACAGGAAGTCTTAGATAAGACACTGATCAGTAGCGTTAAAACACACATCACACTGGCCGGTTTGATGGCGTGTCTAAAGGCAGAAAAGATGCACAGATACGACCAAGGCAGAAAAAAAGAAAGGAAATAATCTGTGCTTGTGGATGATAAACATTTTAAAGGAATACTTCAGCTATATTTTTTTTATATCTTAAATCGATATTATGTCTGAACGCATGTGCAGGTCCTGGGAAATGTGTTGAAAGTCTAAGGGCAGTTGTCAGGGCTATTTATCACGTTTAATCTGAAAACAGACTTTTATAGAAAACTACTCACTCTCTCTCTCACTCATTCCCTATAACACACACATCCTGTTCAGGGTCACAGGAGGGCTTGAGGCATTTCCAGGGGACAAGGTGTGGATCCAGTACACCCTGGACGAGGTGCCAGTCCATCGCACACACACGTGCACTTACTACGCATGATTTGGAAATGCCAAATAACCTGATGTGCATGTCTTTGGACTGTAGGAGGAAACCGGAGTACCCACAGGAAACCCACCAAGCACGAGGAGAACATGCTCCATGCACACAGACCTGAAGGTGGGACTCGAACCCTCAACCCAGGAGGTGGGGAGGCCACAGTGCTAACCACTACACCACCGTGACCTTTTTATAGAATACTATTCTTTCAGAAATAGAAAAAAAAGAGGACATTTTAAACATTCTGAGGTCAGGTTATGTAGATGTATCTTAAAAACATGATTAAAAAACATGGGAACCAGTGTTAAATTATATTGATACTATTGATTTATTACATGAAGATGCAGTAGAGGATTAAATTTTTTTTTTTTCTCTTATTATTAAAAAAAATTTTTTGCTTTGTTTGTGGTTTGATTGTTTGTTTGTCTTGTTTTGTTTTTAGGGTGGGAGGAGGGAGGGATTGGGGTGGGTTGAAGTTAAAATTTGAAATGCACGTTTTTTGTATATTTACTATGTTGTATCTTTTGTTAAATGCTAATAAATATAATTGGGGGAAAAAAAACATGATTAAAAAAACGTTGGATAAAAATACATAAAATATCTGGAGTATCTGGAACCATTTTAAAGGAGTAACACGAGTAGCACATAACTGAGTAGAGTCAGTGCCATATTCTTCATGAATACTAAAACTTATAACTAAGAGTTATTTTAGAAATTCACAAAGATTACCTGCAACTACTTATCATAGACCTGCATCCCCCGGGTGGGCAATAAAGGTATTGCAGGTGGACTGCAAGAGGTGATTGTTTTTAGTTTTGGAATTCATTATAAATATTTACCAAAAAAACCCGAAATATTAAAATATTTTTAGAACTAATAAAAAAAAAAAAAAAAAACAAAGCAGTGGTGTTTAAACTACTTGGTATTCTTCTAAATTTGGTCTTGATCTGAGCTGAGATTAAAGGTTTGCGTAAGGCACAGAAGATTTTCAGATTATAAATCGGGCAGCTCGGGAACGGAGGTTGTACAGGAGTAAATTCTTGATATTAATTCTTGATATTAATTCTTGAATAAGTTGATAATACATAGCTTAGTTTAAACATGCAGGACTAAAGACAAGGTAATTTTTTTGACTCTGTAACAACTCAGAGTGAGCAGATTTCATAATTGTGCATGTACGTGTGTGTGTGTGTGTGTGTGTGTGTGTGTACACAAAACAGTTTTCAACAACTGCCCTTAAACATCATCTAAAACTCAATTTATACTGTAGTAAACAGCTTTGTTTGTTTGTTTGGTTTGTTCTTTCTCTGTACATGGTAAAGTGTCTGTCTTTTTCTATATGATAAGTGTAATTTACAGATGCTTTACATGCTGTGGATACGTAGATATTAGGTGTTTAAACCCTGGAGTATTCCTTTAATCATCATAGATACTTAGAATATATCTTTTCTCCTAAAACTGAGGGCAACACATGCGCCAGTTTGGGTAAAACTATAGTTTAAGACCGTTCAGTGGCCAGTCTATGATGAAGGACGGGTTTACCAGCTTATGTAACACTTTACTGTGGTATTGCCGAGTCCTTTTGCTTGCGAGATCTCGTTGCTCGTTTCCTCCAGTCTGTATGGAGCACGTTCTTTCCGAATGAGGTTGTAGATGCTGGTTGGTGAATGTGTGCTGTCAGGACTCCTGCTTGAACTGTTCTCCGGGTGCGGTGACATCACCCGTGTTTATTGCGAAGGGAAAGCTAAATGCCAAAACAAAGAGAGATCCTGGAGAGAACAATAATCGTTCTTCCTAGTGTACCGAAGCAGCCTGAATTTAAACTCAGACTTGCCTTCGGCATTGGAGAGGCCTGGATTCACTTCACATCTTTATAAAAGAGACAGTGAGGGCACATCCATCCATACATACATACATACATACATATAGACGGAATCCTACGTTATATATATATTTATATATATATATACACACACACACAATGCGTAGGTAATTACTGTATGGATTAACAGCACTGTCTGCACTACAAGGTTCAGCAGAGCCCGAGGTTGGGAGCATGACGTGGTGTGGAAACGAGTGTGTATATCATACAGTAATCATAACTATACCAGCCATCCTGGAGCACCAGTTTAGTTTCAAAGCACTTTGTTTAGTTTCCATCTCTTTGGACTGCTGTGTTTCAGAGCAGCTTTAGAAGGAGAACTTGATCTGTTTTTTGTTTCCTCACTAATTAAATCCAGCATGGCTGTAATACCGCACAGCCCCGTCGAGGTGTGTGTGTGTACTGCATGTGGGTGAGTGACAGCCTTGTCTCTGTGTAGAGTCTGGCATCCTCCGTGTCTTTGGCACCGGGAGCGTGCTCTCGTTCTCCTCTTAGAGGCTCTCTGTGCTCGGCTCCCGGCTGCACTCGGCGGCGTGCGTCTCTGTTGGCGGCGGGCTTGCGGGCACTTCGCCCGTCACACACACTCGGATCACTCGGAGCCAGCGCTGTTTCACTTCCTCGCTCTCGGCAGCGAAGCTGTGGACAGACTTGGACTGGGACAGACGGAAACTGGCTGGCGGGTCGGTGGGTCGGGTGGCGTCGTCTACGGAGTAACCCAGCAGCGGGATGGTGCACTGAGCTTTAACGTCCTGCACAGGGACACGAGACAGGAAAAAGATGATTATATACAGTTTATATTTTTTTAAAAACAATAAAGACAAAGACTTTTATTTTCTCCAACAAACCCAAACATTCTTTTCTATTCTATTATAACTGCAGGATGTTATAGGTTTAATTTATTAAATCCTTTATCACAAAACGTCTTTTTAATACAGTTTGTACTTCCTCCCTATGCCTGCTGGGCGTTTCCTCCACATACTCTGGTTTCCTCCCGCAGCTCAAAGACATGTGGTGAGGATCAGCTGGTCTTATAAATTGTCGGTAGTGTAAGGATGCGTGTGAGTGTGTGTGGGTTGGTACCCTCTGATGGTTTGTCACCCCAGGCTTTCTGTGACTCTAAACACGATATGCAATTACCCAGAAAGAATGGATTTTCTGTTTCATTTTTTTTCTCTCTCTCTCTCTCTCCCTGTCCCTGTCCTTGCACCTACAGGATCTGGGTTCAATTCTCGCCTCAGGGTCTGTGTGCATGGAGTTTGCATATTATCTCCCTGCTTGGTGGGTTTCCTCCTGGTATTCCGGTTTCCTCCAACAGTCCAAAGACATACAGATTGGAATCCTGTGTGTGTTTGTGACCCTGTATACTGAATAAAGCGGCATAGACGATGAGTGAGTGAGTGAGTGAGTGAGCGAGTGAGCGAGTGAGCGAGCTATGATTTCCTTCATTCATTCAAAAATCAAACATTTGCACTATTGCGTTGTATCATTTTCAGTTTATTCTCTTATTTGTTATTTGTATTCTCTTACATGACCTACAGTAGGTAAAGAAATGATAAAGCACATGACAATGTGTACGAAAGCTGTGATGTCACGTGAAGCCAATGAGTGACTTATCACCCTGATGAACAGTAAGTGTTGTATTCATCTTCTACCGCAACGTTTAGTGCTGCAGAACAACTTTAGTTCCTGTTCTCACTTGTGCTAAAAGATCTCTAAACCCTTGTTCCCTTGGCAACCTCTCGCAAAGTTAATATAACATATGAAACCTCTTTAACATGTCTGTCGAAAAGGGCTGGCACTGGAGACTTAGAAAAAAAATTCTAAACATTTCCTGATAGAAAAATTTTTTTTTTTCCCCTTAATACCAATTAAATACATTTTTTAAATAATTCAGTGTGAAACACTTGGAATACGAGTGCCTGTTTAAACCGTTATGATCTGCCAAAATACTGTATTGGTGCTGATTTTATCACATTTTATTCATGATATTATTAGATTTTTTTTATGTTGTACATATAATACAGGAAATGTGTGTGCAGGAGAAGCTACTTCTGAAGTTTATGCAACATGGAAGTGACCAGTCTTGCTTCCTTAAAAATTTCAAGTTGCGAAATTCAGCCGATTTGGAGAGATGATTTTATATGATTTTAAAACGTCTATTTTTCAGTCTTATACTGTTTCGCTTCAAACAATAATAATTTAAAATGGAAATGATTCATATTTCTTTATGAGTATTGATATTAAAATTGGTGTAAGCTTCTAGAAACATATAACTTGTAAAAAATATTGCTTAAATTAAAGCATTCTGGTTTTTTTTTGGCTAAAGATTAAAAAGCAAAAAAATCTGTAGTGTCCGTAACCATGTCAAATTCATGTCACGATATCTTAACAATATTGCATTTTAGAATAATACACTTTTTCAGGTGAAACCTAAATTGGCTGAGGTTCATCTGCATGACATTTCAGATCATTGATAGATTCGAATTCAAAAAGGTTACGGACACTACATACATAAAAGGGCATGAAATTGTATGTAGCAAATGTGTTTATTTTTATCTGATAAAAATATAAACGTGTATGCAAACTTATGAAAAACAAAGAATGGATCGGAAGATAAGAAGCATTAAGTATTATGAAAAACGGTGGTAATAATACAATTGTTAATAAAACACATGCATGTTTCAATATTACTTTAATGTTTAATCCAAATCCTTATTTAGTCTTTAAACAAAAGCAGAAGTGCTTCCTACACCACGGGTCATGAGGAAGATTTTTGTGAACTTGTGACCAAACTGTTTTTTTTATTTTTATAGAAGTGCTTAAGGAGTGTTGCCACGTTGTGCTCACCTGCGGTGCTCCGTACAGATAGAGCACTAAAGCCTCCTTCTCAGGAATGACACACCAGACTTTCTGCCAGGGTTTATTCTTCTCACAGTACTGCAGGAAGCCGCACATTATACTGCTGCCTGTGAACTGTGCCGCCTCGATCTGCCATGAACAGAGAGAGAGAGAGAGAGAGAGAGAGAGAGAGAGAGAGAGAGAGCACTGGTTAAATACATTTATCTTAAGGGAGATGAGAGTCGCACACTTCCCGTGTAAGATAACAGGTCGACCTTAAACTGAAACCAAAGAACCGGGGGGAAGCAGAACAGTAAAAGTCGTTGTGGTTTTCAGTGAGAGTACGCGCTCACACACTAGCAACCCCCGATGAGGGAACAAAGAAGCTTCATTCTCTGTAACCCTGACTGATACAGATCATCATCATGTGTGGTTCATGCATAACCATGCAGGTCATCATCATACATTCTGAAAGGTGTTAGTTTTAGGATTGTCTACCTAAAAAAAGGAGGTAACCAAAGATAAAACAGGTTATTCTCAAATCTTATCTTTGGTCTTATCATCTTGTCTAAATGAACAAGAATGGCTGATGTAATCATTGACTGGTGGCTGAGTGGTAGGTTTCTTGCTTGCCATGCAGAAGGCCTGGGTTCGATTCCCACGCAATGTTCAAACCCCAGCCTGACTGGATGCAGTGCTACTCCGGAGCCCGGATAAAATGGGAGGGGAGGATTGAGTCAGGAAGGGCATCCTGCGTAAAAACCCTGTGCCAAGTTGTCTTGGATTGTCCGCTGTGGCGACTCTTCGACGGGAGAAGTCGAAAAACTAACAGCAACACTATACTGTGGAATAGAAATGATTCATAACGTCACCCAGAAGAAGACATTTTTTCCTCTTAAGTTTTCTTCCTCTCAGGGAGTTTTATTTTCTCACCATTGTCTCCTCTAGTTTGCTCATGAGGAATGTAACCCGACATCCAGCTTCTTTGTAACAATGACTATTGTTAAAAGTGCTATGCAAATAAAATGAACTTGAATTCAATGTAAGTTCAGTTGTAATTTGATAAACAAATTATAAAAAAAATAAATGCACCTTTTACGGAATCATCCTCAGTGATAAAAGAGAAATAGACGGGTGTTCAAGTCAAACCAGGACGTTTGCTTGTGCAGAATAACAGAACATATTTATGAGAGTAAAAACTCCATTTATTTCTCTGTATAATCCCCTGCTACACTAATGCACTTATCCCAGTGTTTCACTAGTGCTAAGATACCATCATGGTAAAAATCTTGCTCGGTATGGTGGAGCCATAATCTGAAACGCCGGCCTCCCAGGAACTCCGGAAATTGCCCAAACATGTGGAAATGGCTTGGAGTTCATGTAATGTGCAAGTGGTGTTTGTGAATGATTGTGTGCACAGTTCCCACAGACAGATGCGTCTCTTCTGCAAGCTGGTGAGAAATTATCTGTCGATATTCAAGAATCAGGCGTTCCATTGCCTTTCATTAGAAATTCCATTAAAAGTCCCGGTTTGACTTGAACGCCTCTTCTATAAACCTAAAGGCTTTAAATACAGAATAGGATGCATGCACAACCAGTGTGACACAAGATTAACATCTGTACCACAAGACATGATCTACTACAGTTTACTCTCCTCACCTCCAGAATGCCCTTCTTCTTGCCCTCCTTCTCCTCACTGTCTGTGTGGCCTTTTAAAATGGAGTAACAGTCTCGACACACTTTATTCATCTTATTGCCATCATACTCTAGAGGAGCCTTATTGTCTGAGCATTTCCAGCATACCACCTGAGAAAAAGAAAACAAACAAACAAACAAAAAAAAAGCACCCACCAGGATGAGCATGTCAATACTTCCCAAATGCACGAAGTAATAATTAAAAACGTTACGCAATATAAGAAGCAAAGCTTAGCATTGTGTCACTTACATAACCACAAGCTCGACAGTGATGCCTCCTACGAGTGAGAGCGTTAAAAGGTTCCCTACACTTCATACACATGGTCACCTCGTTGTCTCGAATCCAGCGTGGTGCTCGCTTTCCCAGGTCTGTTATCTGAAACGTAAACGCATACACGCGTCATGAATCGATCATCAAAACGTGAACCGACGGCTAACGTGTGAACCTGAAGCAGTTCTGTCAGAACCGGTGATACTCACCGACACTTCCTCATCCACTTCTTTAGCAGCCATTTTAAACGTCTCATTCTTTTGGTGAAAGATCCCGATTGTTTCTTGGAATGCCTGAAAGTCAATCAACACCACTGTCAGAGGAAACCCCATATGAGAAAATGAAAACAGTACAAACTCAAGCAAACTTTTACCTTTATCCAGCTCTCTTTATCTTGTTCAGAGCTGATGAGTAAGGAAACAAACAAGAGTTACAAACATTTATGCTGGACACATAAAAATGTACTGATGCATTAATATCAAATAATCAGTGGAACCTCGGATTACGAGCATAATTCGTTCTGGAAGCGGCTCGTATTCCAAAACACTCGTAAATCAAAGCAAATTTCCCCATAAGAAATAATAGAAAACCAGAATTATTTGTTTCACAGACCAAAAAAAAATAAATGCATAAAAATAATTTACACAAAATATAAAGTAAAAATAAAACAAATTAACCTGCACTTTACCTTTAAAAAAATGTAAAAATAAATCCAGACAGATAAGTGTTTGTGTGTGTGTGTGTGTGTGTGAATCTAAACTAAGATCCCCCTCTCCTCTTTACAAAGTTACCCTTCCTCCACTCTTTTCACACACGTGTGCGCACACACAACGGAAACACTGTTTTATCGGAAAAATAAACAAGAAATCTCTCTTGAGCGACACACTAATGGAATCACTGCTGTAAAGTACAAATAAAACAAATTAACCTGCACTTTACCTTTGAAAAGAATCACGACAGAGCAGTGTTTCTGTGTAGAGCAGAGATAAAGAGTGTGTGTGTGTGTGTCTGTGAAGGCGAAAGTAAGAGGGATCTGTGTGTGTGTGTGTGGGTGTGTGTGTGTGTGTGTGTGTGTGTGTGGGGCACGGTGTCCAATGACGCGCGCGTGCACACAGACACAAAGAGCAGGCTGAGCCTTGAGCAGAGAGAGAAAATGGATTTTTAATGTCTGTAATTAGACTAGCTTTTGCTTTACACTCGTGCTCTCAAAGTGTTATAATAAACAGTACACGCGTGCACGGATGTTGATTATACCAGTGAGAGACGCGCACTAAGACCCAGCAGGGGAGATGATTACCCACAATTCCGCAGCGCAAGAGAGTGAAAAACCGTTGGTTCAGTTGTGATCATGTGACGCTCGGCGTCAAAATAAGAAGCGCATGCGTGATACATGATACTCGGTACTCGTAAACCAAGACTTGTTCGTTTTATTAAAAATCTTTGCTCGTCTTGCGGAACACTCGCAAAACGCGTTACTCACAATCTGAGGTTTCACTGTACTGCAATATGGAGTTGGTCCCCCTTTTTCAGCTGTTACAGCTTCCACTCTTCTTGGAAGGCTGTCCACAAGATTTTGAAGAGTGTTTCTGTCAATTCAATTCAATTTTATTTGTATAGCGCTTTTAACAACTGTCACTGTCGCAGAGAAGCTTTACACAATCAAAAGAATTTGTGCGCATTTATTCTGTAGAGCATTTATGAGGTCAGGCACTGATGTTAGACGAGAGCGCCTAGCTCGCAATCTCCGTTCCAGTTTATCCCAAAAGTGCTCGATGGGGTTGAGGTCAGGGCTCTGTGTGGGCCATTCAAGTTCTTCCACACTGAACTCATTAAACCATGACTTTATAGTCCCTGCTTTGTGAGGACTATAAAGACATGAATTGGGGCACAGTCATGTTGGAATAGAAAAGGGCCTGTTGCCACAAAGTTGGAAGCATAGCATTGTCCAAGATGTCCTGGTACAGTATGCTGATGCATTAAGATTGCCCTTCAGGCCTGATTAAAACATCTAAATTAAAGGTTTGGCCAAATACTTTTGTCCATATAGTTTAGATGTAGCCTAGAATTTATATTCCAGTTAACTTTTCCCCAAATGAAAACCGTTGATACCTAAGCAGAAGATGGAAAAGAATAAATAGGTAAGGTTTAGGAAATGAAACCTAACTCTACCTGAGGTAAAAAAGTGCTGAGGGTAAGATGAAGGTGCTCTGTCAATACCTGTATTTGGGGTGAGTGATGGCGTAAATGATGGGGTTGTGGATGGCTGAAGCTTTGGCTATCACAGCAGCCACAGAATTCATATATGGAGTGAGTATATCCGCATACCTACAAGAAAATACACAGACAACACCTAATAAAAGATTAGAGTAGTTTGTGGTATGAATTCTATTAAAACATAAAATCTTCAATGGTATCAGGTTAAAACTGAAAAGGGATTGATTGTAATTTTTTAACAGTTATAAATTGAATTGAAAATGGTCCATTATTGTATTTTGGGTCAAGGCTGTCCAATGAGGTAACTAAAACATTTAAGTCTATAAAATTTTCTTGAAGCAGCCATTTCAAGTGCTATTGAAGACTAAAGTGTGTGATTGCACTCTGTGTGTGTGTGTGTGTGTGTGTGTGTGTGTGGGTGTAATTACCCAGAAAACGCTGTAAGGGCCATGATTGAATAGGGAGACCAGGAGATGACATACAACAGGATGACAATGAGAGCAACCTTGGCCATTTTCCATTCTTTCTTCATCTTATTTATTCTCTTTACTGAGTCTCTGGTATTGTACCTGTTCAGCTTCACCACATCTCTTTTCCAAACAAAGAAACAACATGTTAGAGACTGTTTAAGGGCTAAGTGGATGCACACTATTGCACAATTTAACATTAGGACTCATTCGTCAAAGTTGCTTTGATAAAAGTGGCGATGTATTGTAAGCACATGGAAAGATGAAGAAATGTGTGTCTGATTCATAAAACTGTCATATATCATCGAAATGAGCAGTGATTTAAAACTATTAAACTAACTTCAGCTGCAGGGAAGCAAACTTCTGCTTAGTAGCTCTCTATATACAGTACACATCATATGTGCTATGTACATCAAAAAACTATTTACATTTATTATTGTTTTCGATTATTATTTTTTTTTAGACTTACTGATTGCTGTTACGAACGGCACGGAAGATGAAGATATAACAGTAGATGATGATGATGAGTGGTATGAAGAAGACAAAGACGAAGAGCAGCATTGTGTATGCCCGAACTGAAGGAGTAAAAGTTACATAATCCCATGTACAAGAAGTCATCAGACCTTCAGGAACATAAGCACCTAATAACAAAGAAAGAGATGAAAATGAGAAAAAGAGAGAGAGAGATAGAAAGACTGCCAGGAGACCAGAGATCAGCCATGTCCTTTTGCTTAAACCAGTTTGCAAACCATGTTAAATTGTGGTTATGGTAAACCAGGCTTCCATACAGTATGTAGTAAATTTAAAGCCATTTTGAGTGGTATATCTCTGATCATTCATCAAATTGCAACTGAAAATTGGCACATGCCAATCAAATTAGACAGAAGCCAGTGTATGGGCATGTTATTCCACAAGTTCTGACGCGTATCTTTCTTATTGAACTACAGTATTTACTCACGACTCAGACGTCCATGAATTCCTTTTGTTCCTTCGTTTATTTTTAACATCAAATGTTCAACACTTCTTACAGTTTTCTTGCATAAATCCACTATGGTTACAACAACTTATTTGCTGTATCTTGATGAATTG
>JAQMYJ010000038.1:10823294-10848722 GCA_030014305.1 Clarias laeviceps
TAGAATGTAGAAAATAAATCACTAAACAAAAACAAAGAAATTTGCAAGTGACCCCAAACTTTTGAACGGTAGTATATTTCCCTCCTATGTCATTGGCTGTTTTTTCTCCCCATTACATGACAGCTACCAAGCAGGGACTACAAAAGGCATCATGTGCTTCCTGAAAGCAGCTAACCACATCTTTTCTGTGGCAGGCAGTGTAACACACTCAGAGGAAAGCGTTATCTGTCTACATGTGCTCACAGGAACCTTTGATTAGCTAGTGTCACAATGATTGATAGGAGAGAGAGAGAGAGAGAGAGGCAGAGAGAAAAATGTGCATAGAACCTGGGTATTTTAGCTCTATTGGACTCCCGGCATCAGTGGCAGAGGTATCACCAGGATTCGGCGCTAAATTTGACAAATTTGATCTGGTTTACAGTACAGTAGATCGTAAACTGACAAAAAAACCCGAACAAACATGGCATCAATTCAGATGGGTTAAAACACTGGTCTGCACCCATAATGCATAGCGCCCTCTGTACAAGCCTCGGGAGGCAGTGCTATGATCTGTGGTTGTTTAAACTGGTCAGGTCTAGACTCAGCAACGTTATATGGCAATAAGATTAAAACACCTTGCATCACATTTCATCATTATACATTTACCTGCACTATCACTGCTTTTGACTGAGACACAGTTAAACCGGTATTCACCTGGCCTGCAGCTCCAGGGTACGTTCCTTCCCAGACACCTGGAACGTATGAGGGTAATCCTCGTTATACGTCTCCGCCACCTTCATCCCATCGAGGCCGATTCGTGTGCGCACCGTAAACTTCTGGCCCACTAGGCTGAACTTGGGAACGCAGTAGAGCAGCATGTTGTTGAACTGAATAGAGGAGTAAAATAAAGGCATAATTAAACTAGGTTCAGGTAGCTCTGCAAAACCACACCTTGAATACTAGTCGAGGAGGTGGAGCTTTATGAACATGATTGACACCATTTTGTCCTTTATGGAGTATGGTTAATTTTCTTTCGTTTATTAAAAAAAAAAAAAAAAAAAAAAAAGTACTATACTACACAAACAAGTAGAAAAAGTGAAAACCAGTAGGATTTGAATAAACTGTGTTGACAAAACCTGAGCCGTGTCCCAAACCACACAAGACTGCGCTCAAAAGTTATGCATACTGACTAAAGCGGTCTCTAAACATGTGCACTCTCACCCATATGATTAATCCATGCAGTCAAGAATGACAAACAGCAACCCACATTATGAAACGTTCTTCCTCAAGTGGTTTGCAGTGACATGTTTCCACCAGAGGGGGTGTACATGCAAAATGGTACAGGAAAACGACCTCACCTTACAGCATGTAGCATGCACCTTTAAGCTTAACACTAGTGCTGCAATTCCAAATTCTTAAAAATAATATTAATAATCGGTTTTCTCCTCTGAATACTGCATGAATATTCAATTCTGCATGAATTACTCACCAGAAAGAGGTATCGGTCCATAGCTGAAGTGTTCCTGGCTGCCAGTTTGAGAATGTGTCCCTCCTTAATGAACTCATTGGAGGCATTCACAATGTCCTCTTCCTCCCCCAGCATCTCATAAATCTCCAGCAGTTTCTTCAGGTTCTCCTGTGAGGAACGGCATGGAGAGCATGAGAACAGACAGCAACACTCAGGATTGACGATTACTTCTCATTCCCATCACATCCTAACAGAGTCGCTGCTGAGGCGCTAAAAATAGCTCATTCTGTACTGGTGCAAGTCGAGGGTAATGGACTTTAACTGTGCTCTAATTGTATTAGGCTGAAATGCATGGAGGAAGCCAGAAGAAGAAAAAAAATAACAGCACTTACAGATTTGCGAATTGCAGTGTTCGAGTGCGTGGCTGCCGTGGCGATGATCTCCAACGACTCTGAAACAAGACGGAGGATTTCATGCATCAGGGAGACATTGGGCTGCATTCACACTGCTGAGCAATTTCATCTTTGAGCGTCTGACACAGATCATAGGGTTGCACGAGTGTAATCAGCATGTGGCTTAAGTGTAAATGCTCACATCTAGTTCTGAAGTTATCGCCATTGTTATTGGACAATAGGTTTAAACAAAAGTCTTCAGTCAACAAAGAATCACTGCATAAAACTGACATCATTCCTAGTGACAATATCTGTATATGTTCAAGATTACCATGGACCAGGTAAAATATTATTAAATATATTTCTAGACTAAAAGTTTTTACTTGATAATTTTAATTATTAGTATAAGTGCAAATTTCACGTATTTATTTCGATATATAAAAAGCTTAACATAAGTAAAAATGCCTCAAAGTAGGCTAAACAATCTTATATACTGCTAGGTCAAAAAAAAAAAGTTGGAGATACAGAAGGGCCTGCATGAAGCAAAGAGAACAATTAAGAAGCTGAAATTGCTGCAATTTTGTTAAAACATTATGAAAACCTGGAAGTATATTGCTGAACCGCCAACTTCGGTGAAGATATGTGATTAGGGGGAGCTTAAAGAATGGATTTTGGAGCAATGGAAAAAAGGTCATGTGATCTCTGAGTTCAGGTTCCATAGTGATAGTGAATCAGGGTAAGAAGGGAACACATGAAGCGATGTACCCATCATGCATCTGGAGGCGGTGTTATAATCTGGAGTTGCTTCAGGTGGTCAGGTCTAGGCTCAGCAACATTATATGGCAATAAAATGAAGTCAGGTGACGACCTGAATGACCAGGTTATCAAATCAATGGTTTCAAATTGGTTCTGGAAGGATGAGGAATCATTTGTATACATGAATTGGGCACCACATTATTACAATATTCCAAATATTATCACTTGGTAAGATGTCAGTTTTGCAGTGTTGCATGGCTATATATGACTCCAGTGCTGATGTAATATTAAAGACATATTAAAGACATATGTCTTTAAAATATTAATGATGTAAACGTGTGAATCGGATATACAAGGTTAGACCTTGCAACTACTGAAGCTATTTTTGCACAACCATTTTTTTTTCTCCCTTAGCCCCAGGACATGTAATCTTGTCCATTTTTGTTCTGCGCCTCATTTGGAGATCAGGCAAAAAACACACTGATTAGCAAAGACTATGGAGATGCTACTAATAGACTTGACTGGGATGACTCACTCTCAGCCTCCCGCCGGTCCACGTGGTCCTGAGGAAGCTTTTTCAGGTAGTCCTTAAGGAGCATCTCGTATCTCGGTACTCTCTGTACTGGTTCCAGCATGTGATGCTGCAGCGTCAGACTCCCACACACTTCCTGCTTCTGTAATCGGGACAACAACCACACAACAAGGAGGCAATGACCAACTGCTGAGAGGTCAAGTTTTGTAATACACTTCTTGTTTTACACTAACAAATATTACATGCAAAAAAAAAAAAAAAAAAAAAAGGAATGCACCTAAACCTCACCTGGATGTCCTGAATAATGGACTTAAACTGAGGTGAGCGATCGGTCCACTGCTTCAGGAGCTCCATGGCTTTATCAAAGTTCTTTACGTATTCTGCATACATCTTCAGAAAGGGTGTAAGTTTCTGCAGGATGTCCCCGATCCGAGGCGTCATCTCCCTGTGAAGGCGTTCATAGCATGGAATAGAATAATATCAGATATTGAAAGCACATCCTGAACTTGTATATAAGAAGACAATGAGTCACCCATGTGTCTTAAGAGGAAAATACGCTTGTCAAAAATAAACTGCAGCAAGAATATACAAAGGAAAAATACAAAGGAAATGAAACAGTTTCAGGCAGCTGACCCCCTAACCACTGTGGAGGAACTGATCAACGGGCAGATAACGTGTTTGCCTATTCACGAGGCACTTCAAATAAAGGTTGGAATGTACCATAAAGACGATCATACATTTCTCATACAGTACTTATAGATTAGCCGGTTAGCATACAGCATATACATCCAAAAGGTTTACAGTTCATTGAGATTAAGATAAGGTGGAATGTGAGCAGAATGGGTTCTCCCCTCTCTTACCATTCTCCCATGCGTTTCTCCAGATCTGGCAGAAGAAACTGGTTGTGGAAGACATTGATGGAGGAGATATTGGAGAAGATGTTCTTTACCACTTCCACGGGGAACGTGCCTTTTCCTGCCTCCTCCATCAGCTTGGCACTGAACACCTGCGCAACAAGGCCGAGGAGGGGGATGCGTGTAAATATCACAAGATATTTATAGTAGTTTTCTGCATCTTAAGTCATCTGAATTCCATATCCTTCCAAACAGGTTTTGTATAGTGATGGTAAAATTCTTCACAATGAAGCAACTGAGCACAAACTGTATGTATTTGGAGATGCACACAGTTTTAGTTTTTCATAGAAAAATAACTAAAACCTGTTCCTTGCTTTTATGTTGCACATAATGTCACAGCAAATGCAAAAACATATAAATATATATTTGCTTTTCTTTCTTTTTTTGTTTCCGCCTTAAAGGAAAGAGCTTGTCAAAAGATTATCATCTAAAATCTGAACTGGATGCACAAAGAATCAAATGTGACTCTGAATACAGGGAGCATTCCTTACATTAAATATTGAAGGAAATCTTAATCTTAAGTCACCAATTCTGTTGAGGAAGTGGTGGTTCAGCGGTTAAAGCTCTAGGTTATTAATCAGGAGGTCAGGAGTTCAAGCCCCAGCACCCAAGCTGCCACTGTTGGGGGCGTGAACAAGACCTTTAACCCCCTTCGTGGTTTGTCCGGTGTTTTGATGCTTGATCGGATTGGGATCAAGGGTGTTTGGAAGCAGGTGTTTTGCCTGTATGGTGGGTTGTGGTGGCTTTCTTTGGTGCTCAGCACTGATTTTTTTTTTTTTAGCAATTTGTGCTGCATTGGTTTTCCTGTGGGATTGTACCGGATGGGCTGGCCTTTGGTCCCGGCATGGGTGAGCCTTGGGTGCCCATGATCCTGTGACTACTTTAGTTTAATGTCATATGATGTTAAATGTTATGGTTTTTTTTACTAGTGTGATACTTGTACATTATCCAAGTAATATAGATATTAACAAACCTTAGTCCCAACACATTCCCAATTATCAGCTGTACTCAATGACAATGAGCTGAATTTACATGCTTATCCTTTTTAAAGCCTTTTTTGCATAAATGAAACAAATAAAACATACAAAACACTTTGGAAAAATTCAACATCCTATAATGTATCAAATTATTGTTGGACCCACAACATGCAGCTCCACCTACCTGTAATAAATTAAGTCTTGCCACGTAGGCCTTCTCTGTCTGCAGGAGCTCACTGGCGATCTTGTACAGTTTCTGTTCGTTCGTCTCCTAAAACAGCAAAGAAGGTCAATCAAAATCAAACCCTACAGAACTGAGAAGTAGCAGGAAGCGACGACTTCATTTGAAACCTTTCATTTCTACGTGCCAGAAAATGCTCAGTAGGCTAACGGTCACAAGTGTTTTTCTTTTTCTCGCTGAATAACCGGAGGACAAGAAACCTACTAGCTGTATATAAACAAAATGCATTTCACTTCAGCTTCACCTCTGTGTCCTGTGACTACAGCATGCACCAGTATTTCTAGAGCTTCCTGTCTTCTGGACTCATGCACTTCCTTTTACAGTCAGATTAATTTACATGTCTGGCAGGCACATCCACGTGGGTGACCTCTGTTCTGAATCAGTAAATGAAGTGCAGTGGTATTGAACTCTCTTGCTCAGTACACACCAACACCTCATTAAAAGACACTCGACCAACATATGGTGTTAAAACGCGTCTCACCAAGGTGAATAAAAAGTGAATTTTCAGATAGGATCATAACACTATCTTTCATAATACTTAATGATTCTTATCTCCCGATCCATGCTTAATTTTTTGGTAAATATGCTACACATTTATATTTTTATCAGATAAAGAGAAACACATTAGATGAATACAATTCTATGCACTTTTATGTAGTGTCTGTAACTTTTTTGAATTCAAATCTTTCAAGATCTTAATAGTTATTTAGATGAAACTTGGCCAATTTAAATTTCACGTGAAAAGAAATCAATGTAAAAAAAGAGTATTATTCTAAAATGCAAAATTGTTAAGATATTACAGCATGAATTTGACAGGGTTACGGACACTACAGATTTTTTGCTTTTTAAGTTTTTACCAAAAAACTATTTAAGCAACAATTTTCAAAGGTTATACCAATTTTACTATCAATACTCATAAAAAATATGTATCATTTATAACGCTGCAAATTTTTTTGGGGGGGGAACATATCTGCAAAACGACTGAAGTTAGCAACTTTAAATTTTTAAGGAAGCAAGAAGGCTCACTTCCATGTTGCATAAACAGAAGTACCTTCTTTGGCCAGACACATTTTCTGTATTATATGTATAACATAAAAAATAAATACATAAATAAAATCAGCACTAATACTGTGCTTTGGCCAACTACATATTATAGCCAGTGCCTTGCTGAGATTTTGTCGTCACAATGTTCTACCTCAGACACTTCCTCATACACGGATAATGACTAGGAATGAGAATAAACAATAAATGCATTTAAGGTGGTTACGGCCACACATTATGATCATTACCATTTTTGCCCTCATGAGTCAAGCAACAAAAAAAAAAAAACGGATTATACAGCACACTGGAGCTTTTTATTTGACTACTTGCTAAGATAATAGATTCATGATTTGTCGAGCCCTCAGTCATGGTGACTCAGAGATGAGGGATAAAAAAGGTCTTGAAAGACAGACGTATCAGAATCCACACACACACACACACACACACACACACACACACACACACACGTATCAGCTCATATTACACTCTCAAGATCTTGGACTTGGCCTTAGTTACTGTTAACTCCCATCCTGGAATGCCGTTACACTACACAGCTCGACTCAGAGTCATATGATTAGATAATTATGAAGCCTTGAGGGCAGGAAAAACACGCAGGTGTGCTGTGCAAGCTGAATTCATCACGTCTAACCGAGCAAGACGTGCGGCTCAGAATACTCTGCGTGCTGAGGATGTCGCAGCTGAATGGGAAACTGGACTCCAAAGGTCAGAGCCAAAGTTCATTCTCACCACACACACACACACACACACACACACACACACACACTGTGACTTTATTTCTATACCACACATACACAGTGCCATTGTTGCATTGTTGCTAGCTAAGGGCTGTAGAGAGAACTTCCTTACAGTATGTATGTAGGAAGACAAAGCATGGTGCTGCTCTAAGAGTCGGGGGGGTGTGGGTGGGGGGGGGGGGGGATTAATCATGACCCCTCCCCATCCCCCCACCCGCCCCCCAGTCGAAGAGACAATAGAAAAACACTGGCAAGAACACAAAAGTAGGAATGATAGCATTGTCAGCATGCTGTGCGAATTCAGGACCCGGCTACTGTACCGTACGTTACTCAAGATTATAACCGGTCTCAGCCTGAGGTGTAGTGTAATATTACACCATAATATTTCACTACAGTATATAATACAGTATAATATAATAGCTCATTCACATAGCAGAAACCATCGACCAGAAAGATCATGCGATATCACAAACACTTCACAATCTTTCTACATTACTCAAATGGGTTCGTTGACGAAAAATACAAACAAACCATAAGTTTCATTTTATTCCACTCTAGTACTAAGTACTAAGCTCGGATGAATGAACTTTGTAAATACATCACGCAGCGCTGCTTCGAGCTTCACCCGAGACCTCTTCACACCCACAACCTTGACATGACAGCTCGCCCACATGAAAGTACAACCCTTTTATTTAGTTTTTTTGTTTTTGTTTTTTTCTTCTTCTTGCGTTCCGTCGGCCTCTGGTTCGTCTCGTATCTCTAAGTCGCAGCCACATACTGTATCTGGCAGGCTTTCTGTGAAGCATTCTGAATAACGCAGCCAATATACAGTAAAATCAATAGAGATAAGACTTTATTAATCCTAAGGGAAAACCGTAATAAATTAAATACTCAAAATATAAACTGTAGATCTAAAACCTCAAAACATGAGGTGGGGTTTGGTTTAGTAGTGTTTGGTCACCGAGAGTGTTTGTGAAGACTGTATACGGGACACGATGTGGAATTAAAAGAGCTAGTTGAAGGCAGGCAGGAAATGAGAGTGTGGTAAAGAGGAAACGAGTATATACAGTAAAGGAGGGGCTAGTGTTGACGGGGAACAAAAAGAGACAAACGTCACTGTGTGTGACCAAAAGTATACAGACACCGAGTCGTCCCATAATGTACCCAAGTTTTGAAAAACATGGGTATTTTGCCGTTACAGTATAAGAAGGTCTACTCTTCTGAGAAGGCTTTCCATTAGATCACTAATGAGGTCAGGCACTGATGATGTCAAGCGAGAAGGATGTCAAGTGTGGAATCATCGAGCTTATTGTGTGCGCATGGACAACGTCATGATGGAACGTCTTAGTCCTGGTGAAGAGAAATCGCAACACTTCAACATACGAGGACGTCCATATTCGTGACATAATGGTCAGGTGTCTGTATACTTTTGGCCCTATAGTCAGACACAGTATAAAGAAAGATCGACACAGGTTCAGGAAGATATGGCCGGATCTGTTAAGGACATGCATGAGGACTGAATTAGAGGACTGTCCTCCTGCCATGTCAAAGGCGAGACTTTGAGACCGATGGATGGATTCCTACTCTTTCAGTCATTGTGTCCTCTTTTTCAGTCCGAATGCTTCTTCTTTTCTGTCCATTCGACATCCATTTCATCAGAGTAAGTTTCAACATTACAATCTCGTTTTTTTTTCTTTGTTCTTTAAGACATTCATGCATCTTACTGGAAGAAGGAGAAGAAAAAAGAAAAAAAAAGAAAAGAAAAAAAAGAAGAAGCAGCTAGTTTGTTGGTAAACTAGCTTCCATCAAAAAAACTGTCTGAATACCAAAAAAAAACAACAACACTAACCACGACTTCATCATCACTAATGTTACGTTAGCCGTCATCCTCTAATAATAATAATAATGTTATCAAATAGTTAGTGATTCATGTGTAACATATCGGTTTCACATCACTGAGGAAGTCAGTTCTTTCAGGGCTGGGCTAACAACTTCTTCATCCATCTAAACAAACCAGCCATTCATCAAAAGGTAAGCGTCTAATTCATTGGGATAGATTACCGACATAGAGCAAGAAATGTAAATACTAATCAGAGAGATTAGAAAAATCATGGAATTGCTGCAAATGGAAGCGTTACTTAAATATCGTCTCTAGAGGAATGTTGCTTTTTGACCGAGGCTTTATAGTTACACAGCTTGGCAACTCTGGGGAGCTCATCTAGCACCAGTGGGCAGGACGTGTCAAATAACGAGTCTGCCCGCTGAAGAGATCTGCACCAAGCAAAACAACACACTGCTCTCTCACGGTATCTCTAACATGCATATATTATCAAAAACATGACAAATATACATGCAAATGTTCAAAAATAAAGCTGTATAGTGAGCTGTAACACACACCAACCTTGTGCTCCATTTCCTTGTCATCCATGCTGGTCTCATCCATGCTGGTCTCGGTCTCTGTTCTCCTTCTCTCATCCTCTTTCTCAGTGAAACTCTGCGACGCGTCTGCGTCCACATCCAAACTTTGCTCCACCATTTCTCCATTCAGCAGCGGTTCGCCGTCTGGTCTCGCAGCTCCGCTGTCATCACCGTTTCTGTCCATCTGACCTAACACTCCATTGGTAGACGGCGTGTGGTCATGGCTGTCGCTGCCGTCCTGAGTCTGCTCTTTAGCGTCCGTCGCTTTCTGGCAACTCCTGTGCACTGGACTGCCCTTACCAGCTTTGGCGGTGTGTTTCTGAGGAGAGCCGTCCCTCCTTTCTGGGTGTCTGCGCGTAAAAAAAAAAAAAAAAGATACAAAGTAGCTAGGTCAACTTCTTCTTCTTCTTTTTTTTTTTTGCGTTTCTACTAAACGAAACAACCTCTGCTGTATGAAGAGCATCGGTATCTGTCTTGAGAATTTGCAAGGCGGTGGGGAATCTAGCGTGAGAGAGACAGAGAGAGAGGGAGAGAGAGAGAGCATGTGTGAAAATGTGAGTGTCTGGGTTAAAAATACTCCACTCTAGCTGCACAAACTTCCTCTATCAAGTAGGGCAGTACATTGTGTGTATGTGTGTGTGTTGCAGTGCGCATGCGGGTTAGCAGAGGATGTGAAAGCATGCAGGTCAGGGGAGGTAAAAAAAAATATATAAAAAAAGGGAAGAGGAGGATGGGAGGAACAGGCAAAGGAAAAGAAAGAGAGAGGATAAGTTGCAGAGGTAGAGCCGCACCGCGTCCCGAGAGATAGCCTGCTGCCCTACTTCAGAGCACGTGCCAAGATTATATTCACACACACACACACACACACACACACACACACACACACACACACACACACACACACAAGCTCTTTGACAGACAGAACATGTACAGTAGTGATACTACATCTTTAGAAACTCTACCCCCATAGGCTTAGCAGTGCAGATGGATGGTAAAGATGATCCGAAATGAGAATTAGATTCTGCTTTCTATAGACTTTTCATACACACACACACACACACACACACACACACACACACACACACACAAAAAAAACAAAAAAAAAAAACAGGGCCAGACCTCTTTAAACACACACCCTACACAAACACATCCTGCAGTCCCTCCAGCTGCTTCCCACACTGTGGCCCACCTGCAGACAACCCTTTCCTGCACTGGGTGGATGGCAGGACCTGAGGGTGGTGCGGTCGATCAGTTGTTCAGTAAAAAAAAGAAATTAATAAAAAGACGATGGACAGTTTTACTCTATACTGTATGAAAGGAATTTAACACTGCAATACGCTGTTAGAGAAAAATAAATAAATAAAAACTAATACTGTGATATTGCTACCCTGACATGGATTATTTTCCAAGTGTTTTATTCCGTTTATACTAGAACGATCTGATAATGACAATTTCGATTTTATTATGTAAAAAGGTACCATGGTTTTGATCGGTTATGTTTAAAGACTGACACCGATCATACATGGTTCTCATAATTTATATTACATGTGTAAGAATCCAAAAAAAAAAAAAAAAAAAAAAAAACTTTAATAATTGGTTTAAACGTTGATATAATTGAAAACAGAGACTGATCTCGTGTACAAGCCCATCTTTGGCAGTCGCTAATAAAGATTAATGTAACAAGTTGTCAAAACAAACAAATAAGATGTCGGAAACCCAAACGAGAAAAAAAATTTTCATGGCATATTCCATAAAAAGCTTGCGTCTTTTTTTGTGAGTTGGCTCTGTGTCTGCCGTGATGGTTGTTTTGAAGAAAATTATAATGAGGTCTCAGGTCATGTGATCTCAGTGCCATTGAGGGGAGGTTGGGCCTAATTAGCATACTAAAAGTACAGGCTGCACAAAACAAAAATGCTCAATTTTTTTTTTTATAGATAGATGTGCAAGACCAAGACAATAATGGTATCATTTTTATGAATATTCTTTTTATTTATTGTGTACTTATACAGTCTGAATCAATGTTTGACGTTGTGGAACATTGAAATAAAATTAAATATTCTCTTACTGGTCATGTTTTTTTAATTAGACAAAACCACAGCTACTCATGTTACAGAGAAGCTAGGAAGTGTGAATCCCTTATTCCTGAAGACGTTCTCATGGTGGACAAACTCCTGTAATATACTGTACATCATCATGATGCAGTGGTTTTCTTTGTTAAATGACAACACGGTTCTTTAACCTGTTTAATATTAGATTATGACTCTGCAGGTGAAACTACACTGCCCGGCCAAATACTTAAGATCCTTTGGTTGGATAATTACTGAAGTGATTAATATGTTTCAGCTGGCAACAATTCTTTTTGGCCCGTTTCAAGCAAAGAAAACAACAAAAGCATCAGGGTAAAAAGGGAACGCATGAAGCGATACAACGGTCACGAATAGTGGCCACTGGAGGAAGTGTTATAATCTGGAGTTGCTTGAGTTGGTCAGGTCTAGGCTCAGCAACATTACGTAGCACTAAATGAAGTCAGTTGACGACCTGAATGACCAGGTTATCACACAATCATATAGTACGATATATTCTAGAAGACAAACAGTTAATGCATGGTTCTCGGAGTGTTAGAAACCATTTTAGAACATGTATTAGTCACCACAGTGTCCTGACGTTAACCTCACTGAAAGTCTTTGGGATGTGCTGTAGACATTCTTGCATCATCAGCGCAAGAGTTTGGCCAAAAATCAATGCGGAAAATAAATGTTTAGACATTGCATAAGATTGTGTGCCGTAATCAAAGCTGAAGGTGGTCCAGCAAAATATTAGATGGTGCAACTTTTTTTTTTTTTTTTTTGCCAGACATTGCATTTTCAGACACAACACCGTCTGTCCAATCCAATTTGAGAATTCAACAGCACTGAGGTAAACTATATGCTAATATAAGTAAGCTACATATGATTAATAACTATCCAGAAAAGGCACAGGAAATCAACTATTATACTGTATTTCATTTATTTGGAACACAACCTGCCACAACTGCACCCTCTCACCAGGATCCACAACTTCGCTACTGCTAATGTCACTGTAACATATTTCCTTCTGGGTCTCAAGGCCCTTCACAGGAACTTGAACCTAGTGACACAACAAGGAGCACAACTCCTACACAAGATGTAAAACAACAATGACGTCATTAGACATGAAACACAAACAGGATGTCTCCGTGTATACGTGTGCATATTTATAGAGTAGAGATTGGCTTGTTGTAGGTGGCACATAATACCATTCTGCGTCCAGTGGCCGGTCCTTAGAAAAATAAACTGTAGTTTCATTCATTTTAGGAATTGAAACATTTTAAAGTGTAACATAAATTACACACAAGCTAATGCTATTGAAATATGATTATGAGTTAAATATGAGTTAAAAGTGTATAATAATCATCCTAATATTTTATTAACCCACTGAGGGATCTATTCCTGAACTTGCCTCTGACATAACACTTGAGACCCAAGTGCGGACACTTTCTTGTACAATTCAGTGTATTTGCAAAACCCCAGAGTTACCAGCCTCAGAAATCATCAATAAAACACCCGATTATAATTGATTTGCTGAATTCCACCAGCAGGGTGCAGTCTAGCCTCAGTAAACTGTGTATATAAAACAGAAGTAAACAGTAAAATACATTCATGACGGTGTTTAGGCTTCAGATTGTAAATCTAATCTTGGTCCAGTAATTACGAAGCACTCTTGGCTTGCTCGCTCAAAAACTATCTCATCTGTTGTTTTCCCATCAACGCTTGTTAAGAAACCATTTCCTCCAACTGGAAGTCACTCGACTTCTACTTTTTGATAAAGTCTTCCTGTGCAGCCTTGAAACTGACCGTACACTGTCGACTTCATCGTTTGTTACACAAATAAAGATGCATTACGACAGTGGGTGGCTCTTCCTAAATGGTGACATTCAGTTACTGATGCTTTGGTGCTTCTTACCTTTTATTCATATTTGTGCCTGAATGAAAAAGGCACGACAAGACTGCAAATACAGCAATGACACGGTTGGTTGTGGAACACAAGCTATCTTTGATTACGCAAAATAATTCTCATCTGTATCTGACTGAAAACCTGTCCGAGCTAGTAGCCAAGCAATAATCAAACGACATACTCAATACTAGAAAAGCATTCCAGGCATTGGAACATGAAGATGAATGTCCCAGACGGAGGGGGTAATTATTAATACATTGTTATTTTTGTTTTTTTTCCATCCTCCGGCAGCATTACCTAGTGACTATTCTTTCTGTGTACCAACATTACTAGGACAGGAAATCTCACAGTTTATCAGCCATGAACACTCACTCATCGTCTATACCGCTTTATCCTGTATTCAGGGTCGTGGGGTGTCTGGAGCCTATCCCAGGAGACCGAGCGGGATACACCCTGGACAGGGTGCCAATCCATCGCAGGGCACTCACATACACACACTCATTCACAAACTACGGGCAATTTGGGAATGCCAATTCTGCAGGTCTTTGGATTGTGGGAGGAAACTGGAGTACCCGGAGGAAACCCACCAAGCACACCAAGAACTCCATGCACACAGAGACAGGAATCGAACCTGGACTCTGGAGGTGATAGACAGCAGTGTTAACCAATACACCACAATTACATTTAGGCATTTGGCAGACCACCTGAGAGTGCGGCCTCGGCCAACTGTGCTGCCGAAACAGATCTGACCCACTGAAACAGTAGACTCCACTAGTTCCCTGAAGATATGCTGTGGTATGCTGTGGTATCTGGCACTAAGACAGTAGCAGCATGCCTTTAAGTTGTAAAGCGGATTCTCCAAGGCTCGGACTTGTTTGTCCAGCACATCCCAGAGATGATTGATCAGACTGAAATAAGGGAAATCTAAAAGCCAAGTCAGCACCCAGAACACATTGTATATACTGTTACCATTAAGGGATGCACATGGTCATCAACGGTGTTTAGGTAGATGGGAAATATCAAAGTAACATTCTCATAAATGCCAAAACCCAAGTTCTTCCAGTAGAACATTGCCCAGAGCATCACACCTTCTCCGTTAGCTTGTCTCAGGTTAGTGATGTACTGTACTCCCACCTAGTCATCCACTTGATTCATCAGACTAGACCACCTTCTTTTATGGTTCCATTGCCCATGAAACTTCTCATTTTCATTTGCTCATTTCAGGTCATTGGGTTACTCTGAGGTACTCTGACCAGTCTCCAGCCGCGCAGCCTCATATGCAGCAAGCAAGGATACACTGTGCGCTCGGACACCTTTTTTTTAATTTTTTTTTTATCATCGACAGCATTAACTTTTCCAGCCAACTAATTTGTCCTATAGTAGCTCTTGTGTGTGATCAGAAGAGGTGGGCAAGCCTTGGTTGCACATGACCCTGTACAAATAGCCTTGGTTGCGCATTACCCTGTCACTCGTTCCCGTTTCCTTCCTTGAATCACTTTTGGTAGGTGGTAACCACTGCATACCAGGACCACCCAACAAGATCATTTTGGAGATGCTCTGGCCCACTCATCCAGTCATCACTATTTGGCCTTTGTCAAACTCACTCAGACTCTTACACTTGCCCATTTTTCTTTGCTTCCAACATATTAACTTCAAGAACTGAACAAGAACATGTCAGGTACCTCTGTAACAAAAGAATAAAGTTATTTACTACACCTTTAAGTGGTTGTAAGATTTAATGGCTGACCTTTGTAAATTCACTGGACATCCATAACACAGATTTGCTATTCAAATGTTATACATATGATTTATATTTGCATAATAATATTCAAATTATTTATTGGCACCACAGGACTTTTTATTCCTCAGCTATGCACCGACAAAGCACATTATGTCTGAAATATCCACATGTCCAAAATGTACACATTTTTGCCCGATATGACAAAAAACAAATTATGTATTAAGTTGTCACTATTTATAGACTTACTTGCTTAGTGATTACAATAGTGAGGTTTAAATGAAGTCATACAGTATCATTCAAAGGACCAGACAAACAGGCCAACTAATATACTGTAAGGACCGAACAATAAATAAACTAACTGTCCATTTTATTAGAAATAATGTCCATGCAATTATATCATCAGCCAATAACATTCTGTTGTAACATGAACGGATGAAGGCGCAGGTGCTTACTGTAAGTGTCCACGCCAAAGTGGCCATATAACAACAGTGATAATGATGGCTTGCGGGTTCCACCACTGGAAGACACCCTGGTTGTGTAGAGGATAAAGTCATATAGATGATGAGTGAAAGACTGAGTGGTTATACATCTTTGAATGAAAACTATTAAACCTGGAGATGTGAAAAATGCAGATAATAGAAAGTGCTTAGCTTTAGCATCAAGCGCTTGATTATGTTGCTTCTCTACACTAAGCAACATCTAAGAGCATTTCTGTAGCTTTCCAGAAGCAGCAAGAAGACCAGGAAGAAAGCACAAGCCAAAAGAAAAGTCTAGAACCCTCCTATTGTGTACCTGTTTTCCTCAAAGCGACTGATGAGGTCAGACACTCGGCCTTTTCCTCCTCCTCCTCCTCCTCCTCCCACACCTCCCACTCCTCCTCCTCCCTCCTCCTCCATCTTGGAGCTAAAGGGTGAGCTCCTGCCCAGCGGCTTACACAACTCGGTCACCGGAGCCTGAAGGTGTACTGGCTTAGGAGGCACTAAAGTGCGGGACCAGAGAAATACACAGAACATATAGTTCATTTACTGCTAAAACTCTAATAGCCTTTGGTGCTGATTTGTTTAAAAAAAAAAAAAAAAATTTTAATAAATAAATAAAGTAAAAAATAAAAATAAAAAATACAGAAAATATGTGTGGCAAACAATCTACTTCTGAAGTTTGTGCAACATGGAAGTGACCAATCATGCTTCCCTAAAAACTTCAGGCTTTTTGGAGAGATGTGACCCAAAAACGTCCATTTTTCAAATTTTTATTTTTTTATTTTTTTTATGTGACCCAAAAATGGCCATTTTTCATTTTAAACAATAATAATTTAAAATGCAGACTAGCCATGTTTCTTTATAAGTTTTGATACTAACATTTCTTATAAGCTTCTAAAAGCATGTAAACCTGTAAAATTTTTTGCTTAAATTAAAGCATTCTGTGCAAAATGAAAGCCCCCCCCCACACACACAAAAAATCTGTAGTGTCCGTAACCCTGTCAAATTCATCTCGCAATATCTGAACAATTTAGCATTTTAGAATAATACACTTTTTTCAGGTGAAATCTAAATTGGCAAAGTTTCATCCTTTAAGATCATTGAAAGATTTGAATAAAAAAAAAAAAAAAGAAGTTACAGACACTACATACAGTACATAAAAGGGCCTGAAATTGTATTTAACAAATGTGTTTCTTTTTATCTGATAAAAATATAAATGCGTATGCATGCTTAAAAAAAAAAGCGTGGATCGGGAGATAAAAAGCATGAAGTATTCTGAAAAACGATGATACAGTATATGATCCTATCTGAAAATTTTATTTTCACCTAGCACCAATACCATGTTTTGGCGGTTTGCAGGCCTGAATGTAAGGAACAGAGCTGCGGACACTTTATCTCCAGTCATCCTGTGCATTTTAAAGTGTGACCACTTCATATCTTATCTATAAGGAAGTGCCACTATACTGTACAAACACAAATTCTGTTCATGTTTTACCCAACACCAGACACACAGCTTCATTTCAAGGACACTGACTCACCCTGCTTGGTACAAGATTCAAAGCTTTTTAGCAATCAAGGCACAATGTCACGGGTAATCGGCCACTTAAATTATGTTAAGTGTCTAGTAATAAGCTTTTAATTAGTGCCTTTAGTTAAAAGCAAACCATTCTACACTCAGTGTTCTACACTCAGAATATATCACTATACTCCTGTTTTATAACTATATCCATAATCAACCAAGCCTGGGGACTGTTTTTGATCACACATCAGATGTACTCTGGGGCTGATTAACAAGCTTTGGACAGAAAATAAAGTAATACAAGATCAAATAAATTTGGGGCCTCATTTACACTTCAATTATGTGAGAGCAAAATCAAACACAAGAATGTTTCATTGTAAATAATTGCCTAAAATGTTCTTTGTGGCCGAACAGCCTGCATAAATCCTCGTGTCTACTAATTTAAACTGAATCGTCTCTCATTAAGGCTGGACATTTTCCCCAGTTCTAAACATCCAATCAAACTCCAAACAACACGTCACTATATACTGTACAGCAAACTCGAATCATGCACGCATATTTGCGTTCAAGCATGAGTGCAATGTTAACTACTGATGGACGCATTGTTTAGTGAAGAGTAACTATTAATCAAATTATACAGTGACTCCTACAAAAACTTCCTGGTTTACTTTTCATTGTATTTCGACCTATTTATACAGGATTTCCATATTCCTGACTTTTTATTTATTCTGTCTCTAGTGCTAACCATTCATTAACACATTAACACAAAACACACTTGGACTCTAATAAAGGTCTGAACTTTGAACCCATGCCTGAACTGAAAGAATACCATGATGCCGCGTACAATGTGTGAAGGCTTGTATTAAAGACGACCTCTGCGGTACATGTGTGCTTAATTTTACCTTGTGGTTTGACACGCCGAGGAAGCTGGCGTCTTGAGCCTTTCCCATTTACTCCTGTGGAGCTTCTGTTACTCGCTCTGCTTCCCTGACGCTGCTTCTCATTTCGACTGGCTCGATCTGCAGGCTTACTCCCACAATCTGAGAGACAGAGAGAGAGGGAGACAGAATGGAGCTGGGGATTAAAAAAACAATGTTTTATTGTCTGCAGGCTCATGAGACACTCTCAGTGGGACGAGAACGATATTGGCGGTGAGAAGTGGTTGTCAGATTTATTCATATCCTTCGACAACAGTGGGTGGGAGGTGGTGGCTCAATTAGTTAAGGGTTCAAGCCCCAGCAGCACAGGCAAGTTGGGTCCTTGAGCAGGGCCCTTAACCTTATCTGCTCCAGGGGCACCGTATCCTGGCTGACCCTGTGGTCTGACCCCAGCTTTCTAACTGGGATATGCAAAAAAAATATTTCACTGTGCTGGAAAGGTACATGTGTCAAATAATTGAATAATTATTAACTGTTCAAATTAATTACACTTAACTCTAGGAACCTGATGTTTTTTGATGATAATAAGAAAATTTTTTTTTTAGCTTAAGCATATAGGAATGGTTTGTACAGAATAAAACATGACTAGGTATGTTGCTATGGAAAAAAAAAAAAAAAACAGATGGGCGGCAACTATTTTCCAATACCAATGTCTTGCTTTTTTTTTTTTGCAACACTAATTTACCAATTTTATTTATTTATTTTTTTTGGGGGTCAATTTCCTCTAATTTTGGAAAAATTATAAAAAAAAACAAAAACAGTAAAATGCAGATTGTCATGCTATGTCCTGTGTCATAAAGTCTTTGTTAAAGTTATAAGTTTTATAAAGTTTTCAGACATGACAAACACCGACACTGGAGACTCCTTCCAGAAAGCTTATAAAAATGAGCATCTGGAAGAAGGAGAAACCAGCACTGAGGGCAAAATAGTTCAACGGGAGACCATTGACTACGACAAAGGGGATTTTCTTAGAGGATTCGAGAGTCTAGTTCAATGATGGTGGAAACATATCGCTTATGATGGAGGCTATGTTGTGTAAGTAAGTACCATGTTATAGAGGAAGAGTTACTCTACCAACAAGTGCATGTTCCAATATTATGCAAGCTTTTGCTTTACAGTACGTTCAGTGTTCGTTACCATAGATACACTAATGTTGGACAACAAATACATAAACATAGACCTGCGATTAGCCTCTAAACCACAAGTACACTTCTTATCCATGCAGTGAACAGACATTGCAAAAAACATTTCTAGGGTATGTTGATAGGGATCTTCAAAGATCCATTTAAGGCTAAAAAATTTCCAGACAAACTCCAAAATCTTCTGATATCTTGTGGAAATCTTCACAAGTGCTCCAACATGTTCCTTAATCCAACCTGACCCAGCATCATATCGTCCCCGTGGCTCTGGCTGCTGTTTTTTTGGTAAAGCTGAGGCTCGATAAATTGCTTCAGGAAGTGCTTCTTTAGTCGAATTTTTTTTCTTTTGCAAATTTTCATGCAGCTGAGGTCTAATCCCCTCAGCTGACATGCGACACTGCAAGAATCTACTAAAGCATGACATTCTTAACCTGCACCTGTCCCCTCGACTAAATCCTTTTCCTTACGTAAGAACGTCAACCACCTAGGAATAAACTGCTCGGAGATTATACCTATGCTGAAGCTTTATTCAAATTAGTTTAGTCTTAAGGTGTTCTGAGGAGAGACAGAAGTGTGCTGTGAATGTGCCTTGGGTGTTTAACCGCATATATTCAGACATGTACCGACAAAAGAGATGTGACAAACACAAACAGGTCCTGCACCATTTTCCAGTAATTACCAGCTAACTGTAAGAAAGTAGTGGGAGTGTTTCTGGTGTCCTTAGTCAGGCTCCCACTAGCTCTATTATATTGAGTTACATGAAACACTACAAAAGGTATAGTTTTCGATTATAGACCGGATTAGAGTTTGCATTTTGTTTCCCATACAAAATTTATTGATGTGAAATTGAACAAACTACAGCCATGCGACTCCATATTACACCACCAGAGTTGGGTATAACGCATTTCTCCGATCTAATTACTTTTCCTGATAACGCAGTAATGTAACGCATTACATTTGAAATGCATGTAATTTGATTACAGTTACCAATGTCGATAACATTACGTTACTAGCGTTACAAATGTAGTGTTTAAAAATGAATCAAACTGCATTTAAAAATCACATTTTGTGCAGCAGCATCAGTTAACGAGCATGCGCTTTAATCAATCATCAGAAAGCTTTGTAGTTTTACCTTTGATGTTGTAACGGGTTCACTCTTTTTGAATGGGTGGCACAACAGACACACGGACACGAGGTGAGGTCTTACAGGAAAATGGGTGATTTTATTGCCTCGCCCCTTCGCGCACCTGTAGAAGGGGAACATGTCTACGTAGGGAGCCTACGTGAGTGAGCAAGGAGCGACGACAGGTTGAGGCGTACGGGCTTCACAGGCTACACAGACAGATGTTTTCAAAGTAATTTAAAAGTAATGTAATTAATAATCTGATTACTTTTTACATCTAATAATTAGTAATGTAATCAAATTACAATTTTAAAGTAGTAATTAGTAATTTATAGTAGATTACTTTTTTTTTGAGTAACTTTCCCAACACACCACACAAAACCACATCACATCACATCACATCACATGATCCGACAGGTTTCGTGTGCAGTATGTGTACTAGTGAAACAAAGTGTTCGGTCTTTTCTGAAAAGTGACCTTGAAAGTGGCGGTGGCTCAAACCTGAACTAATGTCAGCAGTCACACTCGCTAGACTTCTCGTATCTGACAACATGATCTGAAAGGTGACCCTGAAACTGGTTCAGTCAGAGCATGCACGGCGTTACTTACCGTGTTCCTCACTGGGAAGCAAGTCACAGTCATTTGACAAACCCATGCTCATGTGGACACGTACTGCACATCAAAGTCTTACTGCTTCCTTAAATTTCTGTTTCAAGAAAATTAAATAGGAACTTAAATATATAAAAAAAAAAAGATCCCTTTTAATCACTGCTGACTGAATTTACTGGGCGGGTTGGGAAACCGCTGGATGAAATAATGTAAATAACTCCGACTCAGAACAGTTAGTGGAAAATAGCAGAAAGTTACAGAGCTATTTTTATCATTGGTTTCTCACACACACACAAAAACAAAAAAAACAGATGTCCCACGCCTCATGCTAAATCAGGCTCCTGCGTATTTGGGTCTGATGGTCTAATGGAAAAAAATGTGATTAAGCGCGGAGGCTTATCTTGACTGTGTTGTAATCTGCGATAGCATGTGGTAGGAAAATCGATACGCAGTAAACCTACAGTATAGAGATGTCTAGAAATAAAACGTGCACGGTAACAAAACAGCATCTGTTGCATCCTTCCACTGGACATATTATAGATATACCGGTAGGTAAAGAACATTTTCCATGGCATGAAAGATGGTGCTGAGTCTGCTGCGAAAACATTAGGAGATTAGGGCGAAGGACAATGAATGGCAGTTTAATGTGATAAGGAATCGAATCGCGAGTCTACGTGTGGATTCATAGCTCTATTCATTAGAGTTCATTTTTAAGCACTGCAATTTTTTTTTTATTTGATTTGATTTATTAGCACTATATAAATAGAATTGTCTGATTTGTCGCAAGCAGCTGTTTCTTACAGATTTTGAAGTATCCAATAAACCTTCAGATGCTTTGTACTGTAGCTTGTGTTGTCGATTGTTTAAGTGTTTTACAAATAGAAAATCTTTTTTTCCTGCCAAACTTCTGCTCCACACTCATGTCCAGTATGTGGTGGTATTGCACAACCGCCCGCAAAATCAAAAGAAGAAGTACAGTAGTACTGTGAGGGGCGTTCAAGTCAAACCAGGACTTTTGTTTGTGCAGAATAACTGAACATCGTTAAGAAAGTTAAAAACTACCTTTATGTCTGTATATAATCCGCTGTTACTGCTAGCTCAGGAGTGGTCATGATTACCGTTGACTGTTACGTAGCATGAGGAATGGAGACTCCTTCCATGAATAACATAAAAATAACGACCTCCTTATATAAAGTTGCTCGAATGACATAATCGTAATGTGCAAAATAGCAATGCTTGGTTTATTAGGCTCAGATTAGGTTGATCTAGTCTCATCTGCATATGACTTGTGTGTCGAATGACAAGCGCAAACCATTACAAAGATTAGGATCAGTATCGCGGCCACTACTAAAACAGAGCTCGTCTTTATGAAAAGTATGAGGCATGAAACCGACAGACATTTACAGAAGACTGTAAGACCGCGGGAAAACATTTGAATGGTGCAAACGTTTAATGCGTGAACGATTATTCCAGCCGAGGTGGCTTGAAGTCTGCGGGACATTCAGTGACTGGAACGACGGATAATTAGGCACAATTATCCAACACCAGCACTTGATTATTACATGAATTTCTAATTGAACTGGGGATTATGTAGAGAAATAAAGATTTTTACTTTAGTTTTAATAAAGTTTCTAGTCTCACGACTACTGTACAGTATGTTCTGTTATTCTGCACAATCAAAAAGTCCCATTTTAACTTGCTGAGGCCTCTATGCTCTCAAGTGCTACTTTCACAAAAAAAAAAAAAAAAACTTCCTCTTATCAGTTGAAAGTGATGCACAGCCACTTGAGCATATAAAAAAAAATGTGTTCTATTTATTAACACCATCTACTCTGAAAAAAAAGAGTCAGTGATGCCATTTCAAAAACGCTCACTCATCATCCATATACGTCTTAACTGAAGACAAAGGTTATCATGGACTGTTAATGCAAACAATCCTTACAACACCAATTGTTTCCTCCAACGCACTTCCTCATTTATTGTCACACACAGTCAGATAGCGTCAATGCATCAATGCATCTGATGAGCAAGCCATTGCAAATGTGTGTGTGTGTATGTCGATGGCATGGCCTTGTGTTGCCGTAGCAACCCACTCCTGTATTTCCTCCATCTGGGAACGTGCAGGTGAAACATGCTCGGCGTAAACGGGGAGGAAAAAAAAAACAATCTGACGTAGCTTAGTTTAGTTCTGCGCGTGTTGTTGCGGTTCCTCATCTCTACTGTCCCGTTGTGAGGTGCATTTCTCACACTGGAACTCTTCACCTGATTGGCTGTAGCGCCATCATGATCCTGAATGCTGGGTTGAAAAGGTAACCAGACAGCTTTCAGCAAATTGAACTGAAAGTGGTTTTGAAAACATGGTTAAGTTTTGACCCAGTGTCTGACTTATTGGGGGACTTCCATCCACCTGCACCAGAAAGAGACATCCACAAAGGGACATCCATCTGCACCAGGATGAAATGATTTATCTGGGGACATCATTTCCTTGGTTAAATATTAAACGCTATTGATCAGAAAACAAACACTGTAATCTGTGAAACATCAAGGCATTTTTTTTTTCATTCTCTTAGTATCAGCTTGGAGAAAACTGTTACATTCGATAGAAGTCGAAGCCTATCTAACTAGAGCAAGTGGAGCAAAAGTAATACTCTGACGTATGTGGGACAAAATCACCATTTGTGAAAAAGGAAATGATCACAAGACTAAACAGAATGCAGAACTACCACATCTTACAACTAACCTTTAAGATCGACTTTTAAGAAGGGGATTTCAGCATCAAAAGACAACAAGGACCTGTTATAGTAACACCCAGCGCTCTAAACATGCAGCGACGCCCAAAATAGATGGAAAAGACAATACACAGAAAAAAGTTTGACTTCTAAACAGAGCACACACCTAAAAACATTTCATTTCAATCAGTTCTCACATGCACGGGGTGCATGAATTCATAGAAAGAACCACTTGCTAGTTCAACATGACATACCGTATAACCGTGAACGAAAAATGCAGACATGAAAGAAATCATATGGATATAATCATCAGACAATCACTAAACTGTCTTGCACCTAAAATAAAATGCAGTGTAGGTTCGTGGAGAGTTTTCAGTACTTCTTTCAATTCGCTCCACGATATTAAGAGGAACTCCAGAGAACGGCGATCGACAAAGACGTACTGTAAGATTACACTCACCTTCCAACAGATCCCATAACAGAGCTTTGGAAAACAGGACGGTCTCACAAGCCTCCCTGTCTCTGCACTCACTACAATCTGACTGAAGCAAACAAGCCAAAAAAAAAAAAAAATGAACAAAGAAGAAAAGCTCCTCCCTTCTATGAGGTGTGTGTGACTTGTAGTCGTTACTGGTGTGTAGCCTCATGATCCACCAAAAGCTTTTTATTCATAAAGCAGGTGAGTTGCAAAATCTGGCAAAACCACAGTCATGAGAATGTCAACATATTGATTAGGGTTGCCATTGGTTTCAGAAAAAAAAAAAATACACAATACCTAAAACATTAGCTATATCATATGTATAATAATATATATTTTTTTTTATCAAAACTGAATAAAACATGCACATCGCTTATAATAAATAAAGGATCTATTATGAAATATGAATGATTCAGTTTTTTTTATCATTTCAGTAGGAGCGATGATGATGTTGGGTAGCAAAGCCCTTTATAAGGTACAGTAAATCGCTCATTTGATTACAAACCCACACTAGACGATCTATTAGACTATCAGAAACACATTAATGCAGTTATCTAATCAGTCATCGCAGTCATGTGGTCGCAGCACAATGCATGATACCATGCTGATACAGGTCCAAAGCTTCGGTTAATGTTCTCGTCTCACATGAGAATGGGGGCAATGTGATCTCTGTAACTCCGACCACAACATCGTTGTTGGTCCCTGATGGGCTGGTATGAGTATTTCATAAACTGGGGATCTCTTGTTATTTTCGCGTTCACAGCAGCCTCTGGAGATTAAATCTGGAGAATTGCATGAACAAGTACAAAACATCCAGGGAACGTCAGTTCTGAGATGGGAAAAACCTGATCAGAAGAGAAATTCCAGACTGACTGGAAGATTACAATAACCACTCTTTGCAACTGTGGTGAGCAGAAAGGCATCTCGGAATGCACAACAAGCCTGAAGACAGAAGTAGATGTATACGACAGCAGAAGACTACATCAGGTTCCACAGCCTGACAGCCAAGAACAGGAATGTTGAATAATTGTGATGCACTAAAAGTAAGGCAAAAGTGGGCATAATTATTTTGGATGCACATACAGTGTTAGGGCTTCACTTTTCCCACATTTTGCTATGTTACAGCCTTATTTCAAAATGGATTACATTCATTATTTTCCCTCAAAATTCTACAAACACCACCCAATAATCACAACGTGTAAGACGTTTGTTTGAAATCTTTGTAAAT
>JAQMYJ010000038.1:10858891-10877051 GCA_030014305.1 Clarias laeviceps
ACACCAGTGTCAATCAACTATAGTGGGAGCGGCCTCTGTCGGTGTGACGTCACACCGACAGGCATTTGAGATTGGCCGGATTTCAGAAGGGGCATCTTATTTTAATAAATTAAAAGAAAATCACTGGGCGGCTCTTTATCATTGTAGAGTGGCTGTGTACACACTCTCCTAACACACATTTCAGTCCAAAAAGCTTGAAAAAGTGCATGTAGGACTGTATGACCCCTTTAATAAATTTCTTCATCTTTCATTCATTCATCTTACATGCCGCTTATACAGGGTCGCATGGGGCCTGGAGCCTATCTGAGGAGACTTAGGGCCCTGGACAGGGTGCCAATCCATCATAGGGCACAGACCACACACTCATTCACACACCACAGGCATTTTCAGAACACCACTTAACCTTACCTGCACGTTTTTGTACTGTGAGAGGAAACCAGAGTACCCAGAGGAAACCCACAAAGCATGGGGAGAACATGCGAACTCCATGCACACAGACAGAGGCAGGAATCGTACGCCGACCCTGGAGGTGCGAGACGACATTGCGAACCACTACGGCACCGGGCTGCCCAAATTATTATAAATATATTAATTATAACATTACAATTAATTGAATAATTGGTAACTACTTTTGCTCCAAATTTATTGCCTTGCTTTACTAAAAAAAAAAAAGCCTTGTGACATTTCTGTGAGCTCACTAAATATGCTATTGTTATGCCAAATGGCAAAAGATACTGTAAATGTAAATGTTACTAAAGTCAGATGTGGACATTAATGAACTCAAAACATCTGCTCAGCTGTCAGTCATTCCTGATTTATGTACTGTAGCAATAGGCTCAATGAAAAGACTTTTTCGGTATAATATTAAGCAATAATTCATAGCAGTGTCCAAGTGCATACAGGTTGCCGGGTATTTAAAAGGTTTATTCATGGGTGCAGATTGCTTGTGGATAAAAATCAAGAATTTTTGACATTTTTGAATTTGTAATAAAGCCTTCATGAAGAGGCATTCAATAGGTAGGTGAAAGTTGAGAGTGACAGAAGCTTCAGATGTTTACCTTGCGTCTCAGCAATCTTCAGCCCCACACAAGCCTCGTCTTCATCAAATGATTTGGAGGGGAAGCAGCTCGCTTTGCCCGCTTTTTCTGTAACACAAACACATTTAATCTGATTAACTGCTTGAAATTTAATAATGTGAAAAGCTCAGTAATTAAACAGAAATGATCTGGTAGTTCTTTTATGGTGCAGTAGGTTTAACAAAAACACACACACACCCAGCAATAAAGTTAGAGTAGATGAACTTTTAATACTTCCCTTGCTTACAGAGCAGAAAACTGGGCTAAAGACGTCTACAGACCTTGTGATTCAAATTAGAATTTGAGACTAAAATGTCAAGACATTTTTAAATGCCATGTTTTATTTTGATGCATGTATTTTTTTTTCACACATGCACAAAAACACATTTCCATTAGGGCTGTTAAAACAAATGTCACTTCAATAGTCAAAACCACCCTTCTCTCACTTCATGTACAAATAGATTTTGAATCAATTAATATCATTTATGCCATTACTTTTATATTGATTTAACAATTACATGTAGCATACACCTGTTGGGGTTCATTATCCAACCCTCAACCATGCCACTCTCCAGATGTTGGGCTGACAGTGGTTGCCCTTTGCCCAGCTGTTACTTGCTGCTTCTTGGGTTCCTATCAGCAGATACTCTGATCATAAAGCCAGAAGCACAGGGACCCAACCTTGGGGACAGCCTTTGAGTTGAAATCTGCAAGTGACCACCTACAGTATTAGGACCACCCAGTAGGTCTCAAAACGGCAAGACGGGTCCAAATTGCGGACTCGCCACCTGCAAGATGAATGATGCAAATCAGGTGCAGTTGCGGTCTAGTAGCTGACATGATGTATGGTCTCATATATAATGGACTTTTACAGTAGGAACTGCCTTTGGGAATATGAAATGCCAAGGTGCTGGTAAGGTAAGATCCCATGTTAATGTGCAAGATAGAAAGCTATGGACTAGATACACATGTACTAAACTTCTTTACTGGTGGTTGTCTCTATTCCACTTTAGAAGTGCCCACTGATTCTTGATGGGAAACTCATCAGTCCCAGGCTGAGAGCCTGGTTGAAATTTTTCCAACTCTGTTTTTCCCTATGTATCAAATAACAGTTCAGAGTATTCCTGGACAAAGTATGTATAACGTGTAATAATCACATTGGTGAGCACATTGGGCCAGCAATCAGAAACCACTATCGCAGACTGTCATGATGAAACAGGAGCTCAGTTTTTTAAAAAGAAGTTATTCTTATTCTTATAGCATATGGTCCCAAGCTGTAGGTAGTGACCGAAAGAATAAGGTCGCCAGCACCAGTCAGTGGTGGAAATGAGGTTCTACCGCAGCTACAGTATGTTGACCTTATGCTCTGTGATAGATTGAGGAATCTGCGAGTAGAGCTGCTGGTCCTCTGAATCAACAGGATCCAGTATTGACTCATGGTCATGGACTGAGACTACAGGGGCAGAAACATTACCCAGTGGAGAAATTATGCATCACAATTGGTTTAGGAATGTTTGTGGATCCCTTAGGAAGAACTGGAATCTGTGGTCAGGGATAGAGAAGTCTGGAGTCAGCCATCTCTTTTTCCATGATGACCTTCATCGAGAAAAGGGGAAGCAAATTAACTAGGTGTCAACGGCAAGCTTATGGACTAAAGCAAAATATTATCCAATCCATGTACACATACACTATATACTGTATACACCTCCTCATATGTGATTGTCAAAAATCCCGTTAAAGATTTAGGCCCAGATCCCTTATAATAAGCTCTACTCTTCCAACTCAGCACAAATAAATAATTCAGTGGGACTGAGCTCAAGGCTCTGTGTAGGCTACTCAAGTTCATCCACTCTGGCCTGGTCAAACTTTGTCTTCATGGACCTCTTGGTGCACTGGTTCACCGTCATACCCAAATACTGTAGGTTGGTTTAGTTCCCGCTGAAAGGAAATCATAATGCATAGGTATTCTGTTGCCTAAAATAGAGAAGGCCGTGTTCAGGCCAGGGCCTAGATGTCTCCCACTTGAAATGTGGCAAACTATGTCTTCATGGACCTTGCTTTGTGGATAGGAGAACGGTCATACTGGAACATGTTTGTGTCTCTTAGGTCCAGCGAGGGCAAACCAAAGCTTACGAATACATCCTATATATAACTTTGTGGCAGCTTGGGGAAGACCCACATATGCGTGTGCTTGTCACGTGTCCACATGTCCACTTTTGGCCATATAGTTACTAAGATGATGTGTTGTAACTGTTATGAGGGATGTGGGGTTAGAGACAAAGATACAGAGGTGATAAGAGGGGAGAGAGTGATGAAAATGCGTCCTGTCTGCAGGATTAAAGTAGCTGGATGGACTGATGTTTAAAAACGCACAATAAAGAAGCATGCACGGCACAGTGAAAATAATCCAGAATTTTGTGGAACTAAGAGCTCTTCAGATATTTTCTAGTACTGATTAAATCTTTAGTGAAATCTGGGCCGGTCTGACCTCAGAGCCACCCAACTCTCATATTAATTAAAAGGAACACACACACACACACACTCACACACACACCAGGGTAAGGACCATCTAGTTACATAATAATTATCGTAGTTAATTCATTTCCTATCTAACCGAAATATGAGTAACTATGAAACATTATGGATCTTTTTTCCCCTACTATAATAACCTTAACCAGCACGACTGAACATTGATATTCTTAGTCCATGATCCATGTGAGCTTGCAGGTGGAATTTCACTTCTGTAAGTCGTTCCTGATAATGATCTCTGCTGCAGGTCTGTTAAAATGTTTGATGTTTAAAAAATAATCGTAACTGGCCAAATGTCACATGAGCTCATGGATGGGCACACAGGCGCGCAGACACACGCACGCAGACACACGCACACATGTACATACACAAAACGGAAACACTTATCAGTCGGGATTTATTTTTACTTTTTGTTTTTATTTTTATGTATTTATTTTTTGGGCTGTGGAACGAATAATTTGAGTTTCCATTTTTTCCTATGGTAATTCTTCGATTTGGTTTACGAGTGTTTTGGAATACAAGCCACTTCCGGAACCAATTATGCTTGTAATCCAAGGTTCCACTGTACCTGTAAATTCAGAATGAATGAATATATAAAAAAGTGTGTGTGTGTGTGTGTGTGTGTGTGTGCCTGCGTGCGTGGTTTCCTAAATGTGAGACTACCATCTACCATCTGCGTAAACACACACAGTGTGCAATTAAAAAGTATTTGCTCCTTCTTCATTTTATTTATTTTTTTTGCTTATTTGTCACACTTAAATGAGTCACATTATCAAACTCATTTTAATATCACACTAAAATAACCTGAGTAAATACATGATGGAGTTATTAAATGATGATATTATTTATTAAGGGAAAAAAAGCTGCCCAAACCTGTGAAAAGTAAATCACCCCTAAACCGACTACAGTGAAACCTCAGATTGCGAGTAACGTGGTTTGCAAGTGTTCTGCAAGACGAGCAAAGATTTTTAATTAATTTTGACTTTCAAAACGAGCAAGTCTTGGTTTACGAGTACCGAGTATCATGTATCACGCATGCGCTTTTTGTTTTGACGCTGAGCGTCACGTGATCACAACTGAACCATCGGCTTTTCTCTCTCTTGCGCTGCGGAATTGTGGGTAATTATCTCCCCTGCTGGGTCTTAATGCGCGTCTCTTTCTGGTATAATCAACATCCGAGCACGCGTGTACTGTTTACTATAACACTGTGACCACGTGTGTGTGTGTGAAACATATTTTATTTTGTGTTTGTATGCGTGTGTGTACAGCGCAAAAGCAAGTCTCATTAGAGAGGTTAAAGATCCATTCATGACCATCTGCACACACACACACACACACACACACACACACACACACACACACACACACAGACAGTGTGCAATTAAAAAGTATTTGCTCCTTCATTTTATTTTTATTTTTTTGCTAAATACATATATAAATACACATTTTTTAAAAATAAATACATAATGGAGTTATAAAATGAAGATATCATTTATTAAGGGAAAAAAGCTGTCCAAACCTGTGAAAAGTAAATCACCCCTAAACTGACTAACTGGTTGTGAATTTTTGAACCATTTAAGTGTGACAAACATGCAAAAACCAAAAAAAAGGAAGGAACAATTCTTTGCCTAATGTCGGTTGTGTAATTTTGTGTGAAAATGTGAACAATCAAGAACGTTTTTCTAGTGGTAACGTTTTTAAAGCTAGTGATAAATACACAGATTTAAGAAAATTTAAAGCAGATTTTCTTTTCCTGAAGTGTGTATACCTTTTATATATACACTGTATATTTATTTATGCATGTATGGATAAGATACGATTTTTTTTTTATAATGAAGAGTTAAATTATACGCTCACTGGACAATTTAATAGGGACACTACCAGTGTACCACCTGTACCTCTACCCCTGGGCATAAGTCATTGAAACTGACCAGTTCAGATTTGAAAGAAACTTTTTAAGAAACATTTTTAGGGGACTCATCTGCATCAAGATTTAATGTTTTGGCCATTTTAAGATGCTTTTCAGCTCACCACAGTTGTAAAGAGTGTTTATTCCATGTTTTTTTAAGCTAATATGTAACCTCACAAAAAAATGTGTTGTGCATTGGACTGCCATTCCACCCAGTGCTCCCGGTAGGAAAGGTCTGGTATCTCAGGGGAAATTGAGAGCCTTTGTCTGTCTGGACATAGCCTTAGAGGTTTAAACTCACGCCTTAACGCGTTATACTGGACATGCACACCGCAATGCACTGCAAACACACTGAGGCGACAGTGACACAGTTACCATGGATACACGTTTCCAAGGCAGCTGGGGCCGAAAAGGTAGTGAGACAAAAGTATGATTGAAAACATTGTTGCATTTCAGGTTTTAACAGGTTTTAACAGAACAGTGCGAGAGGAACAAAGGCAGTGACATGAGCATGATGGTGTCAGTGGTGTTGAGTACATTGTGGTTTTGCTTTGGAACGTCTAATGTCTGGGTGGAGAACAGAGATCCTGTGGTGGAGTTTCTGTACATGTTGTGGGTATCAGAACAGTTGAGTGATGAACTGCTGCGAGCAAAATACATCCTGTCCGAGGTCAGGAGTGAAATGCGTTTTTATGACACCTGCATGTTTTTAAGGGCTTTAAACAGACACTATAGTTAATATGAAATCTTTGTATTTAAATTATTTAAATGATTTATATGTTAATGTAAAATATTTATATTTAATTCAGTTATACAAACGGTACATCGTACAGTACATCAGTACATGAAGAGAATAGTAATAAATGAAAGTAAAAGTGTGACACACACACATATATACATACACATAGACATACTAATGCAAGTACGCGTTGTTGACAGTAATGGAGTTTGTAGAAGTAGTTAAAAAGTTACAGCTAAAAATAAGCTGATCAGCTTTAATGTCGTCAGTGGTATGAAGCCCACGTACATGTCGGCCTGTCTTTCTGTACGGCAGAAGTCTCTGCTTAACTTATTAACACAAAGAAATACAATTTTGTAAAGTTGAGTATATTACACCTTGTTTACATTACGTTGTACTGCTTTTGTTGTCAGTCAAATACACTCCCTGTTCGGAGAGTAAATCACAGATGAGAAATCGATCAGATAAAGATTTTTCTTTTGACTTTCACTTATACCACTTCGGCACTGCTATTTAAGTGGTGAAAATATGACCTAATCCGAGTAAAAATATTCAGTTCATATCTATAGTGCAGGTGTTTGTTTACATTGAGAAAGTAGCTTATTAGTAATCTAGCTTAGTTTAAATGATTAAATCCGGCACATCACTGTTCATCACATCGGTTTTACTCGACATTTTGATGTTACTCATGGTGCAGGTTTAACTTCAGGTAGATGATCCAAGTACTGCAAAGGTTTCATTAAATTCTGTCCAGCGTTGGATTTAAGATGAACGGCTAAAACTTGCGGTTTATAATCTGGTAGAAAACTGCACTTCCACTCAACATGTTAAGTTTATGGTGCAGGTTTAACTTCATGCAAATTCCCGAAGGACTGGCAAAGTTTCATCAGCAAAGTCTCTCTAGCTAGTTTTGCATGATGCTGTGCCAAAATCTGACTGGACAGACATACAGACAGACAGACAGATTTTCTGAGACTGGTTTCTGGTCCTCCAATGTATGAAGCATAAAGATATTATTAAAAGAGCGAGTTCTGATCAATGTACAGACAAGATCTTTCTTTTATTTATATAGATATACCGGTCACTTTAATAGGAACACTACCTACAGTATGTACCGCCTCTACCCCTGGGCACAGTCTCACTGAAACTGATCAGTGTGGCTGACATCAGATTCCACCATTCTGATGTGAATATTAACTTCAGTGCATGTCTTGCATTTCATTTCTTGCATTAAATTGATGCCATTATAATCACGAACAACTGCACAGGTTTATATTCAACATTACATGCATACAAGAAATCGACCTTAACTTTCATTGAAACAACCTTACACAACCACATCAGACACACTTCAACAAACACGTCTTCAACAAACAAACAAACTTCTGCTTCCAAGTTACTGTGTAACTACACAGCGCTGAATGTAACACACACACACACACACACACACACACACACACAGAAACAAAACTACCTGCCGCGTTTTCTCTCCCTCGTAGCTTGATTTCCATTCTCAGGCTCCTCGTCAGAGGCTCAGCCATCTGAACACCTCAGCTCTGGTGAGGTGAGGAAGTCGTGCAAACCTTTACAAATGCTTTACCACACACACTTTTACTCCCCACAGGACAGCTACGCTGCTTTTTGAAGCAAGTGTTGCAGCTTATGCGCGTCTACAGCTATCTTGTGTGTACATCTCCTCCCAGTGCTGATGTCATTATGTGAAGCAACGTTATTGCTGACTCTCAGTCACAGGAGAGCGTTAAACTTTATTCTGCATCAATAATTCACTCTGTGAATCAGTGCCATCATTAAACTTTCAGAACACACACAGTGCAGGAACAACACTTTATTATTATTATTATTACACAGTAATTACTCAGGAAATTACTTTAAAAGAAAACTTTTAAAAGTTAAAGGTATAAGAACAGATCCATTAAAAGGTCCATTAATTTCAAAAGGTCCATTAAAAAAAAAAAAAAACATTCCTTATTTATTTAAGAGTGGACCCGACCAAGGAAAGATTAACAAATTACAATAAACTAAAACCTAGCCTTCTCTGGGAATGCTGTGCAGTTGCGTATGTATATGTTTGCGTGACCCCACAACGACAGGAAAATCTGACATTTTTGACCTCGTGGGGACATTTGGCTTGTTCCTTATTAGGAAAACTACTTACTTGTTTACTTCAAATTGCTTATTTTACCACTCAGATGTGACTGTTTCAGCCAGGAATAGGATTAATTGCTTCCAAACTTTTGTTTGTTTGTTCTATTTCTCCCTTTCTTTCCTGCCCTTTTTCTCCTCTTTCTTCGTTCTTTGACTTTTTCTATCCTTCCATCTTTCCATCATTCTTTTCCACTTTCCTTTGTGACTTCCTTCATTTTTTTCTTTCATTCCTTTTTTTTCATTTCCCTTCTACTTTTCACTTAATTTCTTGCATTTTCCTCCTTTCGTTCTCCATCCTCTTTCCTTTTCTTTCCCCCTTTCCTTTTTTTTCCTTTCCATCTTCTCTTCTTTTCTTTCATCTTCCCTTTTCTTTTATTTTCTTCCCCATCCCTTAATTTTATTCTATTTATATGTCCATCATTCTTTCTCTCTTTTCTTCTTTCTTTGTCTAATTCTTTCCCTTTCATTATTGCTTTCCATTTTTTCTTTTCTTCCCTCTTTTCATACATAAAAAATACACTTTTATCTCGAGAGCATGTCATGACTCTAATGTACAGTATGTACAGTATGTGCATGTGTGTGTTTATTTCCTTATGACTTTTTCATTTGTGAGCATTTGTGGATGAAAACAGGATGCAGGTTGCTGAAATTAAATATTTAATTAATTATTTTTCTTTCTCTCTACATTTAAAACCTAAAACCTGTTTTTGTTTGCCACTTGGTCCACTTACACCCCCCCCCCCCCCCACACACACACACGCACGTCTCACACATCTACTCATTTTCATGCTATATGACATTTACAGGAAATGTGTGTTGCAGCCTAATAACATAGCTTTCTGTTTATTGTCATGATAACAGATAAACCGGAACATATACACATGTATTTTCCTTAGTTTGCACGGAATGAAGCACAATATTGCAATAAGACCAGTAGTGCAGAAACTAATGCATTTTTCTTTCATGGCATTTCAGGGACAAATGTAGACAGTTTTATGTGCAAACTGACAAATCTGTGAAAAACTGTGCGGTACACATGCTTCACATCAGTCAACAGCTGGAACGACGATCAATCACCTTGACTAAGACACGCAGGGGCTGGAGAGACTTGAATAACAGCATTGTGTGTGTGTGTGTGTGTGTGTGTGTGTGTGTGTGTGTGTGTGTGGAGATAGAACATACTGTAAAGGCCTGCTGGAAAAATGTTATCCAAGCACTTCCTGGCTTTTTATCGATTATATTACACATTACATCAGGGGAATTATCGATAGATGATAAGCAGTACAGAACCACAGTGTCCCTTCACTCTCTCACTCAGTTCCCTTAGGTTATATTCATGCATTAACCCGCACTTTTTTGCAATTGTTTTTGCAGTTAGGTTAACATTTTTTAGATCATTAAAAAAAAGGAGAGACAACTTTATTTTAAAAATGAAAGAACGCTTAAAGCAAGAAAGTCTTGCCCATGCTCTTAAGTGTAAACAATATTCAAGTTATCACATGGCACTCCTGAGAGGCCAGCGGCCCTGACCCCGTGTGCCTCCCCGGACCTGCCCGAGTCATCCTGATGCCCTGCGTCTGATAGGAGTTCTCACTGCATGGAGAGCACACGCACTGCTGCTGACGATGGACTCGTGTGATAACTGAAGAACCATCCACTTAATATTCATGACTGCGTTGGTACAAAGAGTTTTTCCATCAAGGCTTGTGACTGTAATCGCTTGAACGGTTTTAAAAACAAACTGCCGTAAAGAGTTTTGTACTCAAATGAACAGTTGGTAAACCACATTAACATGGACTTTATGTTAACTCAAAAACATTTCCTGTTATAAAACTGCACTTTTCACTTTATAGAACAAATGTTACACAGGGGATGTATTTATAGTCGTGCTATCTGGTTTTACACAAATGAAGATGGTTTCTCTTTCGGGGTCTGCTGCCTCTCAAGGTTTCATCTCAGGGTGTTCTGATACAGTCGCATTTGCTCATTTCCTTCGGTCTTTCCTTCCCTCCTTTCTTTTCTTCTTCTTTTCTCTGTTTCAGTCTTTCCCTCTATCCCTTTCCTCTTCTTTCTTTCTGTTTTAGTTTTTCTTTCCAGTTTCTCCTCTACTTCCTTTTTTCTTTCCCTTTTTCTTCCATTTACTTGATATTTCTCCTGCTCTCATTCCCTTCCTTCATCTGATCTTTCTGTCCCTCTCCTCTTTCCTTCGGTCTTTCTGTCCCTCTCCTCTTTCCTTCGGTCTTTCTGTCCCTCTCCTCTTTCCTTTTCTTTCACCCTTTATTTATTTTCTTCCATTTTAGTCCTCTGCCTTACTTTCCATCTTCCCTTCTTTCTTTCCACCTTGCCTTCTATTTCCTTCTTTCTTCCTCTTCTTTCCTTCCTCATGTCATCTCAGAGAGTTTTTAACAGTCATCTTTCCTTATTTCCTTCTATCTTTCCTCCTGTTGTTTTTTATTCCTCCGTTTAATTTCCTATTCCTTTCTTTCTGTTTCATTCCTTCTTTCTATTTTCTCCTCTACTTCCTTCTTGCTTTCTTTATTTCTTCTATTTCCTTAATTCCATCCCTTCTCCTTTTCCATTCCCTCAGCCCTTCTCTCTTTCCCGTCCCTTTTCTACCATCATTTCATTCTTTTCGTTTGACTTATCTTCCCTTTATTCTTTTCATCTTTCTTTCTAATTCCTTTTTTTCCCCTAACCTTTCCTTCTCTCTTTTCCATTTCCTTCATTCTTTCCCTCCTTTCTTTCAATTTCCTTATTTACTTTTATTTCTGATTCACATTTTCCTTTTTTCCTCCAACTGCCTTCTTTCCTTCCTTCCCTCTTTCTTTTAAAGCTGCGTTGTGACAACGTTCATTGCTAAGCACCGTATCCAAATACAGAACCAGTACCAGTCAAAAGTTTGGTCTTTCCTGATTTTTCTTTCTTTCTACATTGTAAAACAATACTGTAGGTACCCAATATATGCGATATTCTCATTTGAACAATTGGTATTAAGATGTGTCTGCTACTTATGCGTCGTAACTTTGCCTTTATAAGCCTTTTTCAAATCAAAGACAGATATTCACTTATTTTCTGATATCTACGCCAACGTTTTCAGCCGGTATCAGCCCCAATACTGGTCCTGGTACCAGTTTACTGCTATCCTAAATTAAATCGTAGATGATTAAGCGAAATACAGGGAGAGTACTGTACTTTTATGGCACCAGTCAGAACTTTATCTGCAGTCATCAACTAGTTTATACAGTAAGTAATGTCACAGCCAATACACCAACTATTCTACCAAGACCAAAACATACCAATACTTGTCCAGATAGAAAACAATAATAATTTACAACAAAAATACAAAAAATTAAACAATCGGGGGGGATTCCAGGGCTGAGCTCCGACACCACACTGGCTCTGTCCAAAATTCCTGTATGAAGCAGATAATACAGTATGAAAAGATCACTCACCTTTAAATCACTGTAAAATCACTTTGCAAACTCTGACTGATGCACAGCACACAGTATGAATGCGTAAGAGGAGAACCGCTTTAAAAAGAATACACACGGCTCCGAAAGTGTCAGACTGGTGTGTAAGCAGTTGCACAGATGACTAATACTGAACAACAGGGTGAAGCATAATAAACAGATACCGGTTCGGCTTTGATGGGACAAAATGTTATTTTGACCGAAAATCATTTCCATTTGTTGGATTATATAAGGCTGTAGTCCGGCAGATTTCTCAATGACACATCTGGAATAATCAGGATGATCATGAGTAAAAACACATGCTAGACAAAAACTGATTTCTGAGTCACACAGCCTGTTTGTATATGGTAGTCTTGTTAGATTTTGCACTTATTTGGATTTTTATTGGAAAATCTGTAACACCTATTCATTTATACATGGCATCGCCTATTCACTATACATACAGGATCACCTTATCCATAGAGCTGTGTAGAAAATACCCTCGGTAAATGGGTTTACCTTTTAATTTTTCGTTTCTTTTTTTATTTTACAATGTTCACACACACATACAGTAGCAATGATAATTGTAACAATAATATTACACTGCTACCAAAAAGCTTCACCTTAAAGTGAACTCATTTCCCTTTTTATTTCAACTAAAATGTCAGCATACAACTAAATAAGAATCACAACCTATTTTTTTTTTTTTTTTTTTGGACAATTTTATATGAAACAAATCGACTCATGAGGGGAAATGAAATATCTGTGTTTTGGTGTAAAATCAGGATCGAAGCAGGGACCCTGGAGCTGTGAGCCATGCTGCCCTGGTAAACTTCCTTACTGCGGTATTATACAACAGCTGCTTCTGGCACACTAATTTAACTGGACAAGTGCCATTTCAAGAGTGCTGACATTTAGTTTAACAGCACCGTGTGCATCATTCTGCTTGTTCACTATAATAAAATTCCAATTCCACTGAAACAGTCAGTTTGTGCCATGACATGGAACGGATCTAGTGCTGAATTATGTGGAAACTATTTTTTTTTTCGCTGTCAGAGCAGAAAAGTTAAAGGAATTATAGGGCCATAGTGTGTCTAGGTACTAGTTTATAGAACTGTTACAGTTTTCCTCATGTTCATGCTAACATGATTTGCTATTGATGATTTGTTACACTGACTATACATTCCCTGTTTGAGAAAGAAAATGCACATCATTCACCCAAGTTAGCTCCCTAGCTTCTAACAAATCCAAAAGCATCCAGGTTTCCAAGTCGCAAATGATGTGATGACACTAGGACAATAGTACTTAGGATATAACGACTGAATTATATTTGAAATCTTTTAAACTTGAACAACATCCATATTTCTATTTTCATGTGCTCGCCCGGCTGATACGATATTATCATGATACTTAGGTGACGATTCGATTTCTATTGTGATTCTGTAAAAGTTGATAGATATTCCGATTCAATATATATATATATTTTTTTGTTGCAGTTCTAAACAAGCTTAGCAAATAATTCACTCCTTTTTTCCCCATATGGAATGCGGTACTACCAGCCAATATGTGAACAGTCTGTAGGACTATAGAGGAACTGCAACATTTTTACCACCTCAAATGCCACACATTTTGAATATTATATACAGTGGTACCTCAGCATACGTATTTAATCTGTTCCGGAGGCGAGTTCTTAAGGCGAGTATTACGTAATGAATTTTCCCACAAAAAAATTCAGCCACCCAAAGAATATTACCAATCCTATCAATTTCCAACATTATAATCATATTCTTGCATTAAAAACAATCTAAACATTTAAATGAAGTAAAATATGAAATAAATAAACATTAAACCAGACGCAACCTTAATGTAAGATTCCTCTCGGCACCGACTGCTTTAAAAACAAAACTGAAAGTAACACCCTCTTCTTCTTGCTACCGGCCATGCTTCTTGTACAAAAAGCAAAAAAAAAAAAACCCACAAAAATAACGTAAACTTGCTTTACTTTGCTTTCCCCTGATTTAAACGAGTCTGTATGCCAAGGTATCACTGTAAATTGATTTTGAAGTCAGTGGCATTACAAGAATTACAAGCATTACAAGAATCGCCACAACAAAGAATTGCGATAGATAACTGAAACCCATATCCCCTTCTGCTAAGTACTTACTGGTAATAAATCTGAACTGGACTCTGTTAGAAATCTTTGAAAAACCACTGACATGAGATGTGTTTCAAGACTTATTTCAAATGTAAATTGTTGATTTAATTCGATTCTACTTTGGGTCATTGTGATTTTCAATTCAATTCGACAGCTTTAAATGTTTTATAATGTATGTCACTTTTTTTTTTTTTGGATTTTTCCCCGATTTTCTCCCTAATTTAGTCATGTCCAATTCCTCCCCATCACTAGGGGGCTCCCACATTAAGCTTCTACTACCACTCAGTCGGGAGGGCCGCAGACTATCACGTGTTTCCTCCGACCCACGTGATGTCACCGATCGCATCTTTTCGAACTGCTCTCTTACGCACCGTTGGGGCGGCGTAACACACTCGGAGGACAGCGCTATCCACTCCTTCCGCTTGCGTGAGCTCATCATCGTTTGGCATAGACCAACAAAAGACGTAGTATAAATTGCACGATCAAATTAATCGCACAGACTTATTTTTAACGTGTGCAAATGAGAGGAAAAAAAAAAAAAAAAACATTTCACAGAATGCAGGAAGGCCAGGGTTGTTAAAAAGGGAAGTCATTCCGAACCAAGAGTTACACCAAGTACTTGTATGTATCCCTTACGCATTCAGTGTGTGTGGAAGGGTAGTGACAAGGGGGGTGAGGGGGGGGGGGCGGTGTCCTCAAAACATGTTCCCTTTTTAAAGTTCTACTTCTTTTCAAACTAACTTACTTCTTCTTTTAATTTTTTCCACTATGACCCTATATACTTTAACGAAAGGAAAGAAGGGCCAATCAGCAACTACACGTGATTAATTACAGGAAATAATCAGCACAGTGGGGTTTATTATTTTCTGAAAGTCAGACATCCTAAGGAAATTTTATCCTTCATTTACCACAGCGATTCTTTTAACAGTGACAATGAAGTGTGGACCCTAGAGACTGTTGTGTGTGAAAATCTCAGGAGAGGAACCGTTTCGGAAATTTCTTATGGTAGCAACAAGCATGTGATGGTTAAAGACACTTTTTGATCCTGACACTTGATGATGATGTTGTGCATGATGTTATGCATTGTGTATCGGGTGTTCTGATACCTGATAGTGATGCATTTAATCATCTGGAATCTGATAGGTAGGTAAACCACAATAAAAAAAGGGAAGAAAAAAAAAAGACCATTGATTTTTTTAATGGTGGCAAAAATGGACTTAAATCAGAGTCATTTTAAATGATTCATTCATTCATGTTGTTTGCACGACTGCACGACTGGTCAGAATCTTCAGAGATGCTAACAGTAGAGGGATTAAGGATCGTTCCATGCAAATCCATCAATTGTCTGAACCGCTTATCCGTTGTGGGGCCATGGGGGCCTGTAGCCTATCCCAGGGAACCTTGGGTAGGATTGAGTGCCAACCCTTCACAGGGCACACACACACACACACACACACACACACACACACACACACACACACACACACACACACACACACTCACTGAGCTTTGGAAACAACAATCAGCCTCCATCGCATATTTTTGGGCTGAAACCGACCAAGCACGTAAGAACTCCACAAACACACAGAGCGGAGGCAAGATTTGAACCACAGCCCTGGAAGTATGAGGTGACCATGCTAACCATTAAGCCACGGTATATTCCACATATATCCTTAGTACATCATAGGCACTGAGCTCGTTCTCCCAGTCTTGTTATTGCACTAAACTTCAGTGCTTCTTCTTATATTTTTAATTAACGCCACCAGATCTTTTCCAGACTACCCTACCTAACTAATTGTGTGCATTTCTAAGCAGAGTAAGTCAAGGACTAGGACCAATTTATGGATCTATAATACAGTAGGTCACATTGAACATATCACTGATGGACAGAAATGTAACCTATGAGGAGATCTATTCGTAAAAAAAACCTTTATCATCCAAGAAGCTTGCAACTGAAAACAAACAAAAAAAATTATTCTTGCACAATGAACAGTTGAGGCACAATGTCATTACACACATTTAACCCTGTGCCAGGGCGTGTGGTTTTGCACTTTAATAAGCAATCTCCTCTCATACTCCTCTTTAACTTTAATTTAGTGGCTACAGGGTGCCAGGCAATTTCTGTCTCCTGCATATACACACTCAATCACACTCAAGCCTACACCAAATCCGCTCTTTAACATTATTCATTTGTAACCAGTCTCTCTCTCTCACACACATAAAAAACGCTTTCCTCCATTTATTATCAGCTCGATTTCTATAATGAGAACACCACAATCCAGACACGTTTTATCAGTCTTGAGCAAATTAGAGTTAATTAGAAGAACTGAAGATAATTAGAGGAACCCTGGGTTATGTGCATCAGTGATCCCAGCCCCCCAGCCACAGCCCTGCTGAACGGAGACCGGAAAAAAAAAAAAAAAAGATGCAAAGCACTGACCTTACACGAGTCCTTTTTAATCCGGACGACAGCAGTGCATCTGAGCGATTGAGCTGCAGTTTCTTCTGAGCCTGAAAACTGCTGCTGTTATCCAAACAGTCACGCTGGATTGAAAAGCGTCACTGTTCGTCTCGTTCTCGCTTCTCTCACTCAGTGCATCCTCTCTGCTTCCTTCCCCTTCTCTCTCTCTCTCTCTTTCTCTCGCTCACTAACTCACTCACCCCACCTCGTTCTCCCCCTCTCTTCAACCTCAGACCCTTTTCGATCTCTCTCTGTAAACCCATGAATAAAGTCACATTCCAGCGGAGAGAGAGAGCATACGGCACGGAAATGGCATTCGCTCTGTCCTTGCGTCAATCCCTCATTCTTTGGGTGCCAGCATACAGTATGTGTGTGTGTTGCATGGACAATCAGATCTATTATGCTGCTCGAGGGAGCGACCAGCGAACAGGGAGGAAACCCGAGGATATCATCTGCCAGCAGAAAGGTGGAGGGGGGGGGGGATTGGTGCTAGGGAGCCAGAGGGATGTAGCAGAAAGAGAGGGATAGACAGAGAAAATATAGAAGGCTGTTTACGATGGTGTCCATGTGCTCACCGTCAACTGTGTCAGTTATCCAATACAGCATACAAATCAGCGTCTCATTCAAATGGAGTGTATTCCCAGGTCATGTGACACATGCCGGCAGGGTGGGGACAGAGAGAAAGAGAGAGAGAGAGAGAGAGAGAGAGAGAGAGAGACGGAGGGATGGGGGATGCAGATGAATGAGGGACTGGTGGGGGAGGGTTAGAAAAATGACATCGCAGCGAGATGAGAGGCAACCTAAAGTGGCCACCTACACAATTCTCATGCTTTCATCGTTTAACCCGAAGCCCTCAGTAAAAACCTTCAAATGCTTCATTGCTAAGCCGCACCATACGGTATATTTATGCAATGCCACAGATTAAAGGCCTGCAAAACATCTAAACAGTGTGTAATCATCTCTTACTTACAAGTTTAAAAGGTCACAGCGTATTAGTGCAGAAACCAAAAAAATAAACACATACAGACTTGCTACATCTGAGCAGAGTTCAAGTCAAAACCAGGACTTGTGATAACGTTTCCAGTGGATGAAGGTGTAAAACTGCCATTGAATGTTTAGCGACTGGAACACCTGATCCTTGAAAATCGATGAATAAAAATTTTCGGTAGAGAGACATCCGTGTGTGGGATCTGTACACACGATTATTCACCAACACCACTTGCACATTACAGGAACTCAGCTGGGAGTCATTACTACACGTACAGTCCTGAAGCCATTTCTACATGTAGAAGGAGTTCCTGGGAGTTCCTCAGTTGTTCACACTAAAATAACTGGCAGTAAACATAGACTGTCTGCTTGTGAATCATTTCCTGATGTTCAATTTGATTGTTTTTGCTTAAAATATATTCCTATTAAATTATTTAATTACTGTGTAATATCCTTTGGGGGGGGGCAGTCAAAATAATAACATGAAATGTTAAACAAATAATATCTCCTGACTTGGCTTTACTGATTTCTGGATGTTTTTTCAATTTGCACTACTCATGGCTACGGCTACACACATACACTCTCACACACACACACACTCTCTCTCTCTCTCTCTCACACACACACACACACACACACACACACTCACACACACACACACACACACACACACACACACACACACACAC
>JAQMYJ010000038.1:10883615-10897582 GCA_030014305.1 Clarias laeviceps
ACACACACACACACACACACACACACACACACACACACACACACACACACACACACACACACACACACACTGTAGCTTCCAATGCTACAGCAGTCACAGCTGGAAAAACCTCTGCTCTGTTTCATCACGTTTCCTTCACAAGGGTTTAGTAACTTTATTACGGAGATCAGCATCTGGCATTTGCAGTAATTTTCACTCCACAGATCAGATTAGACATCGGTCATTGATCGGCTCCATTCAGATACATCAGGTTCTATGTCACACGGTTAACCTCAGATAACATAGTTTATATAAAGCCATACAGAACATGTTATGGAAGCTTGTCACCAGGGCCTGGGATAAGACACTTCTCTACGACTGCATGAAAGTGACTACTGGCACTATTTAAAACGCAGTACTGCGTTTAAGACACAGAACGGGAAAATGTACGAATCGTCATCGTCACAAAGAAAGGTCATCAGGTCTGGCCTTACATTCAGACTTCCATCAGGAAGGTGTGGAATTCACAACTGAACAGGAAACCTGTGGAAACTTCCATCAGAACGCAGCCTTTTTAGCTAAAGTAAGCTGTAAGGTAGAGACGGGAAAAATAAATTGATTTATTTATTGATTTTTTTGTGTGGAAATTCATTTATTACCTCACTGACTTGCAAATCGTTTATTATTGTTATTATTATTATTATTATTATTATCTTTAATATGTTTGCATTTGAGGTGGTGAAACGTTGCAGTTCCTCTATAATCCTACAGGTGGTGTGCTCTGAACTATTCACACTCATAGGACTGAATTATTTGCTTTAGAGGTTTGTTTATAATTGTCATAAAAATCTAAAAAAAAAGTAATAATGTAAAATCGGGATATTTATAAAATCGTGATAGATACGGAATCGTGATACAAATCCGATCAGCACTTACGGGTATCATGATTATATTGTATCGGTGGTCCCCGGTGATTCCCGTCCCTAGTGTAACGTAGTGCCTTTGAAGTTTTATTTTTTTTTGACCGACAATGTGTTTCAGTTTTTCTCCCGCGCGCGCACACACACACACACACACACACACACACACACACACACACATCCAAGGTCATACGAAAAAAGTGATTCCTTGTGTCAAGAATCATCCTGGCAACTCATCTCAGACATCCTTAACTTTAGAAAGCAGGCACGCACACACCCACACAGACAGTCAGTCAGATCCGAGAGGACCAGAGGGCAGAAATGACAGCCAAGTCTATGGACAGCCAAAACAAGCGAAATCGATACACGAAGCAAGCGAGAAAGAACAGAGCTGATGCCAGCACTATAAACAATTATACTTTATGCTTTCTCTCTAATGAAATACACACAGGGCCTTTAATGACAGTTCACTCTATGTAAACAATTATAATGTACAAACTAATGAAAAATTATTCTTTAATATAAGCAAAAATAAAACATGCATTAAGTGTATTTGGAGTGTGACCATTACAACGAATAGCTAATGGCGCCACTCCTGAGAATAACAGCATGCTATCTTGTGGTCGCTTGTGCATTTAGACATTAATTCTGCATGTAAAATGTGGTGTAGCATCAGTAATACGATGTGACAACACATCAGTGCCAGACTGACACACGACAACAGTGGAGGAAAGTTTTTAAACAGAGGCTAGTCCACAGTCAGCCACATCTGTACGATGCCACTATGCTGTACTTGCCAGGACAGTTGGCGGGTCATGCCAAATCGGAAGTAGTAAAAGGAACAGACATATAAATACTTAGGGCTGGTCCCCGAGTGGCGCAGTGGTAAAGTGCTCGCCTGATCATCTGGTGATCGTTAGTTCGATTCCCGGGTGATGTCTGTTGCTGTTTCAGCGAGGTGGGATGGGAGGCACTTAGCGCTTTGACATCAATCACGGCTCTACAGCCAGTCATGGGTGTCTGTGAGCTTAAGCAAGTGGAAGGAGCGGATAGCGCTGTCCTCCGAGTGCGTTACGCCGCCCCTAATGGTGCGTGAGCGAGCAGATCGAAAAGATGCAGTCGGCTGGTGTCATGTGGTCTTGGCCCTCCCTGACTGGGAGAAGTGGCCTTAATGTGGGAGCCACGTAGTGATGGGTGGGAATCGGGTACGACTAAAATCAGGGGGAAATCGAAAAAAATTAATGAATAAATAAATACCTAGACGAAAAACTGGACTGGTCAAACGCAGAACATCTATAGAAAAAAAAAGTCAGAGCCGGATGTTCTTTCTGAAACACCTTGCTCTTTTAGCATCTGCAAAAGGTCCTACAGATGTTCTACTAATCAATGGTGGCACACAATGGTGGAGGAGACCTCAAATGCAGGGACTGAACAAGGTGGTCAGGAGAGCAGAATCTATGGTTGGCTTTAAGGGGGACTCACTGGAGATGGGGCTGGAAAGGAGGACCTTGTCCATCATGTCCAACACCAGTAACCCGCTGTATGGAGCTTTTGCCCAGCACAAGAGCATGTTCTATCATAGAGCTGTTCTATAGACAAGACTCAGGCAATCCTTTGTTCCTAGTGCCATACGGTGCTTTAGCACCTTTTGACGGTGCCTGGGGACATGATTGAGATTCTTGGTCAAAATGTTCCCTCAACTACCTCTCATCTTCGGCTTATTACTCTCCTTAATAACATACTCACCGTTCACAGTCATATTTGTTTATCTACTTAGCATCATGTTCCCTTACATGCATTGACTCTCATTACCTCAGTCTTGCACCATCCACTTTTACACTGCTGTCACTTTCAATGCCTATAACTCAGTTGCACATCTCAATTTGCACTAGTATGTCCACTAATATTTGTCCTCATTCACCTATAATTGCACATATCTATTTCATTCCTTTTTAGATATAATTTTTTTTCCCTGACTACATAATACATGATTGGATGGATATTGGAAATTTCCCTCGGGATCTATAAAGTATCTATCTACTGTATTTAGATTCTGGTGAAATCCAGTCATATTTTAACCACACACTGCCCCCTAGTGGATAGAACTTTAAGTGTCCAAAGTGTCCTTTTTAAATCCTGAGGCTCAAGCAAAACATTAATCTTGTGTTTTGTGATCACTTCCATTCTGATCTGGCTGATCTTTTTTTATTTGTGAGTCTATTTGTGAATTGTATTATTTATGGCCAAAATCTAACCTCTTGGCATAGATGCACCCAAGTTTTTCCACGGAAATATCCAGACATTTCTTCACAAATAGCTGTAGACAACTTTTCCTGAAAGTGTCCCCGTTTCCCGGTGACACAATCATTTTCCAGAATTTGACAATATTTATTTATAAGGAAGGAGGAAATGGTCGAAGTGAACAATCACAATGACATTCTCTTGCATATTGTTGAATGCCAGTAAACATTTAACTATAGGTGACAATTCTTTTCCAATGTTACTCAGGAGATGCATATGTGAGTAATTTGTGTTAGATGAAAGTAGAGCAGTCTTTCAGCTTGAGCGGGAAACTAGAATAACTGCACGTGATATTTTTTTGTACAAGTTAAACCTGGATTATTCTTTTGAAGGGTGCCAATATTTCCTCAGCAGCCTGTGTAAATATACATGCAAAAAAGTACTTCAGCATATGCTGAAAGAGCCAGAGGCGAGCTTACAAACACCTGACGGTTCGTAGTAATATGGCAGCGAGCACGTCTCTTACACAGACATCCCTATGGGACGAGTGGGAGTGAAGTGTAGTAGACGAGAAAGCAGATCTCTGACTAGGGCCTGTGAGTCAGACATCAGTCAGAGCGGATCTCTGCCCTCTGTTGGTGCTTCAGCCCAACTGCTTGGCTTTAACAAATACAATATGACTCATTTTACCACAATCTTACACCCGACTAAAATAGCAACTCCCACATTCTTTTTAAATATACAATTTTCCTTGACATGTGAATAACAAGTGCATCATTTAAAAAATCTCTGCATGTACAAAAAATAATAATAATAAAGTGTTGGAGGGCATCAAAAGAGATGATGGATGTGTGCGTCTGTGCTTGTGCTGCTGAGTACACATTTTGGTACACATTCATCTATAAAAAGTGGAAATTAGTAACTTGGTTATTAATCATTCAGGCACAGTGGAATATTTTAGATAATGCTGGTTATGCTGACTTCTAGCAATAAACTCCTCATGTTAGGTTTTATGTTGAAGATGTTATGGTGGTTAATAAAGATGGGAATCACCAGGGACGACCTGATATGACATCATTATACAGTACCTACAGTACCAGTCAAAAGTTTGGATTTATTTTTTGACATTCTAGAACAATACTGGATTCTTTTCTAAAACTGTGAAATAACACATATGGAATTATGTAATTAAATAACAACAAAACCAGCCAGTTGTTATTTTACATCTACGACGTTTGGCAGATGCCCTTATCCAGAGCTGCCGACTCAATTTTTTAAATTTTAAAACTCAAGTTTTATAAAGAACCTGATTGAACCTAATTTTTTATTTTATTGCAATTTTAAAGTATACAGTAATTTAGAGCACATCACCTGTAGCATTATAGAGGAAGAGCAACATTTGACCATCTCATGTATATAAAACATACATACAAAAAAAAGATTTTGGAGTCAGTATGAATTGCTACACGAATAAATGGTGATACGTAACTGAACCCTTTATCTCCCCCATGTCTTGTGTTTGAACAACACCTTGAAAAGAGTGGTCAAGGTGTGAACTGCATTCTTGAGATACTTTTCATGAATAGGGGAAATGGAAACACTTGCGTCTTGGTGCTCAGTGCTTGCAGAACTGAAGTGCTCTCAATCACAACAGTTTCTTTTTACTATGCTTGTGCAGTATCGATATTTTCCCACCTTTTTTCCCCCCAACTGCATTTCAGGTTTATTACAGTATCTGTAATAAAATGTCATTTTGTCCCGGAAAACAGCTTGTGGCTGCACATTTATCTATCTATATATTTTGCAAATCAATGAATAACTAGGTGCTTTTAAAAAATAGTTGCCTTATAAATCTTCAATCTCTTATAAACAGCCACTCAAACATTTACCATCTACCTTTATGAGGCACCCTGAACAAAACTGAGCCACACACAGTCTTGTAGCATTTTACTGAAAGTGTTGCGTCACAGCTTCAAATTTCTGATCACATATCCAAACAATAGATGCAGATGGATTGGGAGTGTGCTGAAATAAAGGACCTGCCTTTTCCTTCCTTAACAGGATGTGGAGCTTATAACTACTAGAAGAGCTTACAGTACACACACTTAAATATAACTGGCAGTACAAGACTATTCAATAAACTCTTACAATCAATATGGCTTTAGATGGATAAAAAATAAAATAAAAAATTTAAAACTTATTCTATACAATTTTTTTTTTGGTCTCTCGAGAGTCGTTACAGTTTCAGGGCAGTGACACAGTAAATATTGTTGTGGCCTCCATTTATAAACTGCTACCTGTGTATGTTTTGTGCTGGTTTGGTCTTAAAGAAACTCTCAAGATTTTACTCTATAGTGAACATCCAAAAATGTTGCAGAAATGAAGTATATTAGTGTAGTTAATTCCTATTACAGTATTTTTACTACCATGCAGTCTTCGGTGAGTCACTCCGCTAAGATTATTTTCTAGAATTAGACTTTTTCTTTCCTTTCTCTGCTCAAATGTCCAATTGTACGATCATCATTTTATGTGAACCGGCAGGATTTCTTTCGGTTAAAAACATTTCCATCACATGGTATCGCACACGCTGAGAAAATAAGATGAAAATAACAAATTCTTCAAAAATAAAGCAGCCAAATGACATTTGTGGCTAGATAAGAACATGTGATGAAGTGTACTGTGGTCTCACAAGCCTTAAACTGACACTTAAAGTGAAACTTGTGTGTGTATTTAAGTGTGTGTGTGTGTGTGTGTGTGTGTGTGTGTGTAGGAGGAGTGTGAGATGTGAATCTCCTGAGAGCAAAAACATGTGCACAGTCAATGAAGACATATTTATATTATATACACCGTTCAGCCATGACATTGACACTACACTATATTAACACATTAATGTTGATTATGAATTATAAACCGGTAAACTGGTGGGAGGATCATTGGTACCCATGGGTCACGCATACCTGCAGAAATCAATTTCTCAAAAAGTTCTGAACTTCTTAGGTTTTTTTTTTTTCCCCCCTTATGTACTTTAATTTAAAAAGTTTAACTCTTTCATATTCAATTCATTATATGTCAAGTAAAACATTTCAAGACTTATATTTTTGTTGTTTTAATTTTAAAAAATGATTCCTAACTCACGAAAATCTAAAATCTTTTCAAGGATTCAACTTGGGAGTGTTTCATGTGGAGTGGAACATGCACATACATCTTCAGGAAATAGGCTACAATTGCTGGTATCTATCTAGTCACTTCTACACCAGTAACAGCATCAGAAGTGTCTTACTGTACATGGACTAGGGGCAAAAAATTATCAAAGCAACCTGGTCTTCAATAACGCCTTAGTGTCACAGGCTGATCACTTCCATGTCATGCCACACTGATGCAGTAATTCATGCTAAGGGAGCCCCGATCAAGTATTATGTGCATAAATTAACATACTTTCCAGAAGCTGGACATTTCTGTATCGTAAATCCTTTTTTGATTGATCAAAGGAAATATAATTTTAAGGTTTCTAAATTAAAACAAAAAAAAGACTTAAAATATTTCACTTTATTTCACTATAATTAACAAAATGCTTCCTTACAAAAGACAAGGTATGGGCAAAAAAAGAATTATCAGGTACAGATTTATTAGGTTTGGTCCACTTAGTTCAGGAGAAGGGAAATAGTAATGCTACAGTGCATGAAAACATTCTAGACAGTTGTGTGCCAACAGTATGGTCAAAGGTGAGGGTCAGGTGTCCACATACTTTTGGTCACATGATGCATGAGAACTACTGCCTGAGCCTGCTGTTATAGAAAATGAATTATGAATGAATTGAGAATCTATTGGTATTGTGGTATATAAATCTGTCACTCAATTGGAACAAAACAATCATGTTACACCTAAATGCAAGTAGAATAAACCGACGAAGGCTAATCAGATGGAAATTTATATTTGATTGAGGAAGGCGAGAATAAACACCACCCACATGGATTTGGCTGATTTGCAAATGATAGCTTAACATATTTTTGAGTTTTACAATCTGAAATCAGCATGTACTTAGTCACATAAGGGCCGAGTGTTGACATTTTAACAGCATTGACAGAAACAGCTCTTTACCTTTAGTTCGACAAAACCAATACTTCTGACGGCGTCTCATTTTTCTCAATCCACTGCCCATTATGTGTTTATTCCTAGCAGATCTTCTAGACTGCTATAACGATGGAAGCAGCAGCAGACTTATTCAATATTCCAACATGTGAGTGGTGATCCAAGTTCTGTATGTCCTCCTCAAGTTCATAGTAAGAGCCGCTATCCAAGTCATGGTGTCGGCCATCATCACTTACCAGAGGCAGTCTGGGGGCAGATGAGTCATCTTGAGACCAGAAGCTAGAAAATCCATCACTGATCATCAGCAGAACCATCGGAGAAAACCACAACTTCGGGACAGAGAAAAGAGGACAACGTTGGGAGAGAAAGTAGCTGAAAGGGCAGTTCTGATGCTCGTCTTCCTGTTGATGAATAAGGACCAAAAATATCCAGCATAGCTCGACTTCCTCAGCACTTTCCCGTCTCCCGCTCATTTACCTTCCATTTAAAGCGGCATGAAAAATAATCCGGTGTGATCGAGGCTCACACAGAGGTGAAGAAAGGACAAGATGAAAATCAAACCCAAGCCATCCATACAAAGAGGTTTTTTTTGGTAGATTGATATTTCCTCCTGGTCCTAAAAAGTGATGCTGGATTTCTTCTGATCTTGAATTGATTCTTTACTTATTCACCAAATGGCTGTTTTTTCCTAGAAAGCATCCAGCCTCAAATAAGACTATCCTGTACACTGGGAAAATTGTAAATCTACCCATGAGGCATGTTTATACCAAAGTTGTTCTGCCTACAAGGGTCTTGGCTATAGTGTGGTCTGTGTAGTAGTGACACAGTTTGCTATGGTGTTCAAGTTTCAAGTATAACCCACAGAGAAAGAGAGAAAAAAAACAAAAAAAAACAGGAAACACCAGCTGATTGTAGTGCTAGAACAACAACTCCATACCAAGCCAGGCCTCTCCAAAGGAAGAGCCAGAGGAAGAACTGGTGAGCGACTCAGCTACACTATAATAAGCTTTCTATGCCAGTAACACGTCACTACCATATATTTTTAACCTGTATTTAACAATTTATTTTAAAATTCCTTTCGTGATTTGTCGGTATGCTACCACTCATCGTCTGAGGAAAAGTGGAGGGTCAGGGCTATTTTTAATTTTATCTTTTTAAAGATTATAATCTAAAAGATGAATGAGGTACATGGTGGGAGCTGGGAATGACAAAAACACCCACAAGAATTGGAGAGTATGATAAGCATAATGTAAAATGATTTGGGAAACATTGTGAAATTCTGAAAAGTAATTCTCTTGTGCATATTTCTCAACCAGATGCAGCGTTATAATGTAATAGCATTTAAGTTTAATTAAAAAAATGTAGGATATTCCTCCAAAATGGAGAAGCATCCTGGACAATTTGACAGCTTTTTTTTGACCATGTGTATTGATTGGGCCAAGATCCAATTCACTAGGACATTGGGACTAGTACTAGGAAACTTCATGCTGCTTTGGTAAAATATATTTATGGTTTTCAAGGTCGAAGTGGCGGAAAGACCACCAAAAATAAATCAATAAATAAATCAGCCGGAGTGAGAATCAAACAGACAATCGCAGAAGTAGAAATTAATAAATGCATTTTTACCATAATAGTTATTCAGTGTTTTATTTTTTATTTTTTATTATTTTTTATTTTTCCAAGGGAGCTCAGGGCACACGGTCAACAACAATCAGTTCTCCAATCATGCCCACAGTGCATATCTTTGGACTTTAGAGGAAACCAGATGAAACATACCCAGAAAGCACGTGGAGAGCAAATTCCACACATGCAGACCATTGCCGAGATTTGAACCCGCAACCACATATGTACAACAATATATCTTTAACCCAGTGAAACCCTTTTCATTTTTCCCCTTCTCAAGTTGCTTGACTTTAGTTTTTTCCTACCATTTACTCGATCACCATCATCGGTGAATGTTCCCACCATTTGCTCTTAACTGCTTTATTTTGCATACACTTTATTTGCTTCACTCCTCGCTCTCATTATGTCATCTCCAGGCCCCCACCCAGGACTCGCTTGATATCAAAATGTTTTCCTAACAGGAGTTTCCTAAGAGGAATATGTTCAGCACTGGCAGTCAGAAAGGATGTGCATCATCTCTTAATAGCCTTTGGGGCTTTTCCCAGGAAAAGAGAGAGACAGAGAGAGAGAGAGAGAGAGAGAGAGAGAGAGTGAGGTCGCACCTTAAGCAGAAGTACAAACACCATAAACAATAATCTTCCATCCATATTATGATGGTTCACCTTTCTCTGAGCCCGACACCCACTAAATTATATTTGTTCTGCTCTTAAACTCCAGATAAGTAAATATAATATGTAGGATCCAACTGAAAGCAAAACGACTAAACATAACCTTATAAGGTAGCCTGCAGGAAATTTTAACGGATTAGAACAAGGATGTCTTATCTGAATATCACATGCTAGTCATAAACAAAGGAAGTTAAACACTGAAGCTAAGATGTTAACAGGGCTGCTGCATATTTATAGATTTTGTTTTTCTGCTGGTGATGAATTTTACTTTAGTGCAACATGATGTACCCAATGCTGTATGGCTTCTGTGGTGGCATCTAACTATCAGACAGCACTTGTTCCCATGAACATTCAGTGAGTGGAATGCCTGATTCTTGCAAATTGACATAACTTGTTGCTAATTTCAGTCACACATTACAGGAAGTTGGCACATTCTCCTACAATCCTGAAATTTCCACATGCTTGGAACATTAAAGGAGTTCCTGGGAGGCCAGGGTTTCAGACATGAAGCAGTAGTCAGATCATGGCTCTGGTGTACTGAGAAAACTTTCTAGCTTGATGGTATCCAAGCACTGGGATAGGTACATTAGTGTAGCAGGGGATTGTACAGAGAAATAAAGCTGGTTTTTACTCTCATAACTGTTCTCTTACTCTGTACAACCAAAAGTCTCGGTTTGAATCGAACGCCCCTAACAATATTCTTATTAATTTGCATGATGTTTGTTATGTTTCCTTCTGTCTAGCAGCCTGATGCGATCTTCTGCAGCTAAGTAAATGAAACAGGACATGAGAAGTTCATATAACAGACAAGGAATGAGCATGGCAGCTGCTGAGCTGAGGAAGTGAACATATGTTTGGTTGAAACACAAAGCACACACTGTCCTCATGTACAAAGGACCATTTCCCAGTGAACCAGAAATGAAAAAAAACAAATGACAAGTCTTGTAGCGCCATCTTCAGGATTTATGCATCAGTAAAAGAGCCGACTCTAAACCGTTTCCAACAGATGTAGCCGTTACAAGTGAACTGCTTGAAAAAAATTTAATGGACACGGACATAAAATAAGAATTTTCTGTAATATTTGTTTGGATTTGGATGATGATTTCCCTGTAGTAGAGCCTTACACGGTGATCTATGATTGCATATTTACAACAAGCCAGTGCTACTGTACCTCACTCACTCACATCTCAGTGAAAATACATTCAATCTGCAGCAAACGGCTTCTGTCCATGCATAATCATTTAGTGATATATATTTTCAATATCAATTGTAGAACAGGAATTGAACAAAGCCATGTTCACCGCTCTCTTACCTTGAGTTTTTTGACCACCACAAGCATAATGAAGTCCAGAATTCATCCAGATCCCACTCTTCTAGCCACTCTTCTACTAAAGTCCACTTGGAAGACTAGAGTGCACTGGAAACAGCAAGCTTGTCCCCAAGGACATGTGTCAGTGCGCAGTCAGTGCAGCCAAGGCGATTACACCAACAATCCCTGATTCATGCTAGCCAACAATCCCAGGAAGCCTTGCAGCTTCTTGATTAGCACAATTGAGTCTATTGTCTGAGGCTTAGGAGAAGAATCTTTTTCAAAACAGCAAGACTTTTCCTACAGTACGTTCAGCTACTATCATTTCAACAATAACAAACTTCCATCATCAACAAGGTGTTGCAGTCAGGACACACTCCAAAGTACAAGATTTCCACCAAAACAACAACAAAAACCATAAATGACCAAATAGGTGTCCATGCAAACAATACAAATTCTTCAGAAATGCACCTCTTGAGCCTTTCACGACTAGGAAACTGTTCTATTTACATACAAAAGACTGTTTTATGTACAAATATTTATCCTAAACACTACATGGCGTCAGAAGCGTTGAAACGAAGCACTTGTTGAAACCAGAAATGGAAAGTAGAGAAGTCATCCTCTTCTTTATTATTAAACAGAACAATGAGCACTTGCACGAACATCTTTCTTCAGTAACCTGTTTATCATGGGCATGAGGCAGGATTATACTTCAGATGGGACACCAGACCACTGAAAAGAAACGGACATCATTACCACCTAGAGCCAATTTAGTTGTGCCGATTCAACAGCTAGTATGTTTTGGAATTGCCAGGAGGAACCCTGGAGGAAATCTGGAGGAAACCCACAAATGGAAAAAAACCCACACACGGTAGCATGATTACTAGAACCTTGAAGCGGCAACGCGTTTGCATGAACACTTAACAAAGTGAACATGAATTCCCAATAATTCCTGTTTTTTTTTTTTGGTTTTTTTTTTTAACGCTTCAGCGTTAGGCTTTAAATGCACCAAATACACTCCACAGTGATTAGTGGAAAGGTGGGTACCACTGAGGTATATGGTGGGTTTCCTCCCCAAGTCCAAAGACATGCAGATTAGTCTAACTGGGATTTCCACGGGGCATGTGAGTGCTTGTGCTAGATCAACATGCCTACGTAGTTTAAGGTAAAGTACTCTAGAAGTGAGTTGGAGTTATTCTGACAAGTGCTTACTTGCCCCTGATTCAAATACAGTAAACTTTCAGTATTATGACTGTGTCAGGAATGTACAAGTTGTGTAACAAATAATCTCAATTCACGTGGTACAAGAAGGAGAGGAATAAAGCAAACAAAGCGGTATGATGTAAAACTTGATATATCATACAGTACTGTTAGATTTTCAAAAATTATAGCACACTGTAGGTCGCTATATACTGTACTTTTTTGCAGCCATGTTAATTGCTTTAAGCTTATCTGTGAGTCTCGGTCATGTAACATAATCTAACGATTTTAAACCGTATATAAATGTGTGCAGTAGCAATTAGACTACCTATCGGAGCCATAGAGATTATTTTTTTTTTAAACCCTCCTCTCACAAAGCACTTTTAACTAAAATTATGCATCTCATTAAGCATACTTGTTTTTAAATTTGCTACTGTTCGAACCCGGGACTTCCTTATGGCAGATAATAAACCTACCAGTGAGCCACCGATGCCCGCTGTACTTTTTTTTTAGTACTGTAAAAAACGGCTAATAAATCTAATACTTTTCTAAAATTGTGGGTTGTAATATCCACCACAGAATATCAAACAAACAATCTTATATTCCCTTGGTTCCACCATTACATATGAGAACCATGCCATAAAATATATTTAAAGTAATACAATACTCCAAGATGACTATTATAAATCAGTAACAAAAAAAAAAACTGTGCACTGTTAGGATCTTTGTGGATTTCAGGTGCTCCAGGTGAGCATGAATGGGCATTTACATTATGTTTATGACAATAAAATAATAAAATCTCCAAAGTCACATCAAGGTTTCTCCAGCAGGTCTTTAATTACAAAGTGTAAAGCACAGCAGTGCCAGTGGCATCTGATATGGTACTGTAGTAACAGGAGTGCAGGAGTGTGCAGAAGACTAACCCATGACCAGTTTGGACTTGCAAAGCTGTACGAACAAAGCAAGCAATTCCACTGGAGACTAAATAAAATAAAATCCCAAAGGATTTTCCATGCTTGCAAAATCAGACACATAATCACAGGTGTGTCCAGGTGAGTGTGAGGCCAAAGCATAAATCTGCCCTGACTATTTATACACTACAAACACTCTAAAAGCTGATCACTGACTGTAATCCTCTATGTTTTTTTTTTTTTTTAATCCAGGTCTGTAGGGTGTTAAGCAAATCCTAGTGCTCACAGTGTTTCACAGCTGAACTCACCTGTCTCTTCATCAGGCTGTTCATCTGATCCTCCGCTCCTTGGTTTCCTCCTAAATGCGGTTCTCCTGAAGTCTCCCATGGCTTCCTTAGACAGCTCCAACATTGAAAAGCTTTATCCCCGTTAGGAAAAACTGAGATCCGATCTAGAAAGTAATAGACATAAGTCTAATTCCGCCCCGCAGTGATTTCTACACTGACCCACATCGAGTCCAAACTAACCGACGCACTTCAACGCTTTCGAGAGTTCATCCGGTTACCACGGCGTTCACCTTAATCGCTACGAAGCCCCGCCCACCTCTACGTCCCAACGCGGCGATTGGTGGGGATGTTTTCTCTCGCTAGGAGTGGCCAATAGAAAACGGTTTTCTTGTGGCTAATTTACAAAAGCACAGCATATCAAAGGTATCTTATCTGATGGACTTACTTGGAACAGTTTTCTCGAACTAGGCTTTTCAGGCCAAAGAGACAGACTTACAGATAAATATATCAGTGTAATTCACCTGTTTCACACTGAGAAATGAGACAAAAGTGGTTATTATCTTACTGTGATGATAGAATTAACCTATACTATCTGACGGAATTTGTTAACTCAACAACTAACAACAAAACAAAACTCACTTTTTAGTCTTGTGTGACAGCAGTTTATATATATATATATATATATATATATATATATAAAAGCCTAGTATCTCATATTACACAATAATTTACTGCATTTA
>JAQMYJ010000038.1:10897682-10910211 GCA_030014305.1 Clarias laeviceps
ATATATATATAGTAAATGCAGTAAATTATTGTGTAATATGAGATACTGGTTTGGAGTGGAAAAGGGAATATGAGCAGGAATATTAAACTATAATAAGCAATTTCCCTCTGTGATTATTAAAGTTCTTTGAATCTTGAATTAGCAGGTAATGTCCTTAACCGATGGCAGGATATCACTCACTCTTTTCTATACCTATCCCTGGAGACTTAGGACGCAAGGCAGGTACATCCTCAAAATCACATACTGTACACACACTCACACACTCATTTACTCACTACGGGCAATTTGGGAACACTAACTAGCCTAACCTGCATCTCTTTGAATTGTGGGAGGAAACCGAAGTACCCGGAGGAAACCCACCAAGCACGGGGTAGGACTTGAACCTGGACTCTGGAGGTGCAAGACGACCTCCAAGCCAACCACTAAGCCACCATGCTGTTATACTGTATATTCGTAATGTTTAAGAAAAACATTGTTTAAGCTAACCGCTTGTTTAAGTTATGCTTTTGTTTAAGCCATTGTTTAAGCTAACCACCTAGCCACAATGGCATCATATATTCGTAATGTTTCAGAAAACCTTAAACATTTATTAAACAATTTTATCAAGTACTGTAAGATGGCAGCACAGTCGCCTTGCACCACCAGGGTCTGAGATTGATTCCTACCTCAGGGATTGTGTGCATGGAGTTTAGATATAGTACAGAGTAGTACAGTTGGTATAAGTGATTTACGTGGTTTAACGGTCTAGTGTAGTTTAGCAGTGTGATGGTTGTGGGAAAGAAGCTGGACCTGAACCTCTTGAATTTAAGTGCTGAAGAGTCCAAACTACCTGTATGGGCTGAAAAAGAGCATTGTCCAGCTAACTGCTCATTTTAGGAATGGGGAAAAAACACTATTACACAGTAGCATGGTTCAAGTCTTAAAAAAGACTTACAAGAATATTAAACACAAGTACAAGAATATTAAACACTTTATAGGAAAGACATAAGTATCATGTACTTCTATTCCAGCTTTCCAGCTTTTAATGAAACTCACACCAGTGTTTAAACATCTAACTGAACAGATTTCCATTTAGCACAACACACTTAACCAGTTAGCTACCATGCTACATCACAGACAGGTACAGTATTTATTTTTTTAAAGAAAATAACACAAAAAAGAAGCGATAATAAAAACGTAAACATTTATTTATCAGTTTAATCAAGTATTAAGTAAGATGGCGGCACAGTTACCTTGCACCTTCAGGGTCCGGGTTTGATTCCCGCCTTTTTTGCATGTTCTCCCCATGCTTAGTGGGTTTCCTCTGGGAAAGGATAATTTGTGTTCCCAAATTGCCTGTAGTGTGTGAACGCGCATGTGAATGTTGACCAGATGTCCTCCCACGTTTGTAAAATGGGAACAAATACAAGGGTAAACACCATTGGTCTCCACAGTCCCTAGTTCTCCTGAATGGATGGAGAAATAAGTAAGATATGAAATAACTTGCAAGCTGGTAAATGTGGCTTCTATGTGTGTGTTATAATGGTGTGAGATCCAATATAAACACACATTTCCCCCAAAAAAACATGTAGTATTTGCCTCTAACAGCAAATAATAAAATCTAAATGTATCACATAATTTTAATAAATCTATAAATCTAATAATAATTAGGTGTTGCATAGCACAAATGGCTATGTAAAGATTGACAAGAGTGCACTGTACTGTTTTTTTGAGGTGAAAAATCACTACTTGGAAATGAGGGGTTGTCTGGGTTCCTACCTTCCAATAACATGGTAATAAGCAGACCTGTCAACTTTCATGCATTGAACATGAGACTAATCACACATAATCACTCACCTACACAAGCTCTTATCCTATACTTCCAATTTCTCATGCTTTTATAGTCTTAAGTAATTGTCTGTGGAAGACAAAGGAAAATCACAGTCAGGTACAAATGGCTTTAATTTTGAGCATTTCACATAATATTGCATGTGTGTTGTTGTATTCTCACTTATTCAAGTCTGTTAGCCCCTGAGTGTTCTTTTGAATATAAATAGTGACACAGTGTTTTGTGTAGCAATAATTTCCATGCAGGCGGCATGGTGGCTTGGTGTTTACAGTAGCACTGTTGTCTTGCAATTACAGGGTCCAGATTTGATTCCTGGCCAGGTTCGATTCCCGCCTCTGCATATTTGAATGTTCTCCCCGTGCTTGATTGGTTTCATCCGGTTTCCTCCCACATTCCAAAGACATCCAGATTAGGCTAATTGGCTTTCCCAAAATTGCCCGTAGAGTGTTAATAAGTGTGTGAGTGAGTGTTTGTGTATGTGCACTGCAATGGATTGGCAGCCCATCCAGGGTGTACCTCACCTCGTGCCCTAAGTCTCTTTGGATAGGCTCCAGGCTCCCCACAAAGCTGTATACAGGATAAATGGTATAGATGATAAGTGAGTGAGTATTCTTAATGCAAATATTGTAATTTTCTCCGTCCTGTGTAAATAATTTTATTGGCAGTAGTTAATTATACAGTAGTTAGGGGTGGGGGCGGGACTGAAAACCCAGGGTCCGAATGACAGGAGGGCCTTTGTAATTCTGGATTGAAATATGAGAAATATGGATCAATAAAGGAAGGAACCCACTGAGAGCGCTTATGTATAGGGCCCAGAGTTCTGTGCTATGCTTCTGCTAATTTGCTAGATAGAGTAATTTGCTAATTTGCCACAGAGTATTGTAATGTCATGTCGCATTGTCACTTTGTCGCTCTTGTTTGAACATTTGCATGTACACTTTATGTTGTCTCTTTTGTAAAAGAAAACATAGATGGTTTCCTAAACTTAAAATGTCAATCTGACATTTCAATCTGACATCCCAGCTAGACGGCTAATTAGGTCTCTAAATTAGCTAGTTAGTTTTTTGTTAATTTATGTTGTTAATTTATGTTTTCATGTCAATCTATCTTGTCCCAGCTTGCCACCTAATTAGGTTTCTTAGTTAGCTAGTTAGTTTCTGTTAATTTATGTTGTTAATTTATGTTGCATGTAACACCTTGGTCCTTGTGTACTGTACTCTATATGGTTGAAGCACAATAAAAGCCTACTTGACTACTTGACTGGCTGCCCTACATGGAGCTGCTGAAGGGCACATAGGTACTGTAATTTGGCTGCTGGGTAAAGATAGGCCCTATTTAATTTTTATTTGTTTGGGTGATTATTTTAGTTGTACCAACTGAAGTAAATACATCACATGCAATACAATACAATACAATACTTTGACAACATGCAGAACTGAATCATGAGTTCCGATTTTATTTCATGAACAAATACATGAATCATGATATTATTAACAAGAGAATACATACAGTATACACAAAAAGCAGTGTATCATTATGTCCTGCTGTCACAACTATGCTTTCACCAGAAACAAGGAGGGTGATTGTCCAGTTCTGTGTACATCACTTCATTTCCTTATTAGACCAATGTGCACATGAAGCAACCACAGTATTTCAAACTGAACACAATCGTCTCATACAAAACAATCAAACGCCCTACCATGTAAACTAAGAGATAGATATGGTACCAGAAGTACCAGGAAGACTGAAACAGGCGTCTCAATGAGACCATTCATCAGATGACCTCTTTTTTCAGTGTGATTAGAGAACTCAACTTTGTTCCACTTTCTCCAAAGATGCTTACCTTTTGAAAGAGTGCAGATTGCATTCAGTAGTTTTACAATTTTTTTTTACACTTTTATTAGCATCTGAAATCAGAAAAATATCTGAAATTGTCCTGCTGGTATGTTTGACAGTATAAAGACCAAATCATGATTGAGATTATTAATGCGCTTGTGCTTAAATCACAGGTGAGAGAAGGAGAGAAGCATGAGCAAGGACAAACATTACACCCATCATCACCATTTTAGTGAAAATATGATGCAAAACATTTCAATTGCTGTATACAGGTTTTAGGGTTTGACACTGTTGAAAGTTTCAGCACAGCATGATCAGACCAAATTGTGGCCAGTATTCACTATCTGCCTTTCAAACTTTTACAGTATCACTCACATTTAAACAATCTTCCCTACCTTGCTCACATCAACCGTTAAAAAAAAACCAAGAATAAAATATGATCTTTATTATAATGCAATGCAAAAAATAAATAAAATACATACATAAATATATAAATTAATAAAACACACCTTATGTGTTGCATCATAACTTAATGATAATATCATATCACTTTAATTGGAACAGAGTAGAAGGTTTCACACAGGCCAAAACCAAATGTCTCTTAATCACAGGCATGTACAGAGAATTATTACTTAATTTAACTTGATCTGGTCTATTATGTAACACCTCAAGCAAAGATTATTTCACTTTAATTTTTCCTTGGGAAAAAAAAAATAACCGTGGACTTTACCTATCCATTTTTTTAGCTAAGAGCCGTTAATTTAATAAATTAATGTCAATTACTGATAAACATGTTATTAGCCCGCTTAGACGCTTTTAAACATAGTTTTATGTTTGGAATAAAATCCAATATTTTATATATTTAGCTGCTCATACAGTATTAAAAATATCCACAGCAAAGCTGCACCTTTTAAGTTTCAAATGAAAATTTATTCCAGTCACACAAGATAAATCAAGTAAATAAATAGAACATAAATAGATAAAAAAAAAAGTTAATTCCAGGCCTTATTATTCTCTCTCTTTCCAATGGAAGATGTGTTAATTTGTAAGCAATGAGAACAAAGTAGTGCACCGTACATTTACATTATCCTGGCTCACCAACATGGGTTAAAACAGGGCGAGTCCATTTGAAGTCACACAGAAAGGGAAGCACCTTACCGGATGTTTAAAAACCATGTCCCCTGGTTAGTTCTGCGGAAGTAGAAGTAGGCAGGACGACAGAAAATGGTGGGATGCGGGGAACCAGTGGGAGGGGCTAAGGACCAGGTATACTGGAGTGGTGTGCCAGGCATTTAAAAGGGTCGCAGGGAAGTCTGGAATTGGCTTCTTGTAGCTCGTCTTCTCGAAGTGTTATGACAATATTAGTACTACAACTATGCGGGGACAAAAAAAAAGATGCTTTTTAAAACTATACAATTGTATATCCTTAAAAAGCCTACCTGTTATATAACGAGTTAAAAATACTGCAGACTGCAACATGTTAAATATCTACAACATGAAAAAGACATACAGTGTACAGTGACGCCAAGAAAAAGGCAAGCAAGCTTTGAGAATGAGTAACTTTACTATGTTACATAAATCGAAGGGTGTTTTGTATGTGCATGATAATAAAGCTGTGCTATCACTCTAAACCTGTTGTATATTAACCCGGGTCTCTATAGTGCTCAAAGGGAGAGTCAGGTTATAACGTTTTGTAGCCGAATCAACCCGACCCCATGCCAAAGCAAACATAAACTCAAGGTCTAAGAATTTCGACATGAAGCACTAAAGGGAATGTGTACAGCCTGAGCATGCTCAATTATGACCTTTTTGGAATGGTGTGCTAAAATGATTCAAGAGCTTATAGGTCAAAGCCTACACAACTTCTACTCTGCTAGGTAACTAAACAGAGGGACGAAGCTCCTCTGTAGGGCAGGTTACCTGCGAGCCGTGTATACTCTCCCACTCCTCACTTGTCGGGAGAGTGGCGGTACTGATGCAGCAGGCTGCTGACAATCTACAAGAGACTGATAAATTAGACAGATGTACAGGAGTGACAGTCAGGGTTAGTGACACACACATGCACCCTAGGACACAGTAATACACAGCAGGAATGAGATATATGAGCGAAAAACTGAGGCAGTGAAAAAACGTGACGGTGGAGTTAATAGAGTAACTAAATCACAGAGAGAATTAAAGTTCGGACTCTATGGGTTTATATTTTAAGCTGTTTTTAATAAAAATGATTAATGAGTGACTGATAAACGGATATTGTAATGGTCAAAAATGAATGAATAAAGGAAAAACATCTGAGGGAGGTTAAGGTAAGATGTGGTGATTTTTGTGAAAAAAATTTGCAACAATCAAGCATTTTGATGGAAGCTTAGACACAGTGGTGCGTAGAGCTCGTGACATCGATGTTATTACAGCCCCTACTGTCAGGATTAGCTGTTTAAATGTAATAGACAGATAGACAGTAGATACAGTAGCTAGACAGATGATTATTATCATAACTACTACTGATAAAGAAAGAAAACAAGAAAGACAATAATAATAATAATAATAATAATAATAATAAGAAGAAGAAGAATAAATGAAACAAAAATGTTAGATATAGTATGATATTATACAAACAAATAAATACTGTCTGGCCAAAAAAAATGTGCCATTTAATAAGGGTCAAATCTTTGGCCTACTGTACATCAAGCAAAGAAAATACTGAGGTTATGATAACTGTCTTGTTGCATTTTCTCCTGCCTACCATGGTTGTAAAAATGGGTATAAATACATTGGTCAAATACTCCACTGTCCTTAGTTGAACTACAGAGCTTCCAAGATAAATGGATGGAATTATGTAAACAGTAGAACGTTATATAAACCTGGAAGGATGTTAATTAGTGCAATTAAGAGCACTTCCTCTCACACAGTGTTATGAGAATCCAGTTTAAACAGGTGTGTGGCCATAGAAAACCACTCAGAAAAACAGTTTGCTAGGGAGCATAAAGATTAGACTTTGAAGCAATGGGAAAAAGGTCATTTGAGTCCTGATTTAGCCGATCACATAGCGAGCGACTAAAAGTATTCATGTCTACATCCAATTTTAATTACATTTATAACTCGTCTAACTCTATGTTTAGCAGCACTTAACAATATAATCAAAATACTGTAGCAATCTACAGTGTAGATTCACTTTAGCAACTAATCAATCGGACAAAAATTGGAACAAATTTTGTCTAAAAGCATTTTTCAGAAGGTAGACATTTTTGGTCTGATGGTAAAAGCCTTCTTTACGTGCACTGTTAAACAGATCATAAAGTGGAACACATAGAAGAAGAGCGGACTGGTCTCCATCTTAAAAATACAACCGCATGATTCATACACCGTTTTTGGGAAAATGATACTGCCGCACTATGATGTAACCCAAGCTGTATCTGTATCAGAAGAAGCCAAACTTTTTTAAACATGAGTCATTTGCAAATGTATAGAATAAAATCATAGCAAAATAATGATTTTTGGTGAACTACAGCAATAAACCCACACCGTTCTTGTCATATGTGTTGTTATATCATGTCTGCAATAAATTAATGTACTGTATATGGGCCCATTAGTGTCCATCAACATCAGCAAGTTCAAACATCCCAGATGCGTCACCCTATGAGACAATCTGTCTGAGGTCAGGGGGCATCTTAATCATACTGTCTTGGGGGACATCACTTACCAGAACTCCCATCAAATGTGTTTTTGGCCCATAGCCCTTGTGCATTATGATAAATGAGGTATCCTATGCAACTGACTATTCTCCGCAGTCTGTTGAAACACAGTTAATGGATAGTAGAGAGCAGACATGAGGGCATATCCTGAGTCTGCATTATGCTCACACTGCATTTCAATATGCTGTATCCTGAAATAGCACAGACTTCACTGTTCGTTATAGGCAGCAACTCTGTGGTTATTTATAATGCGTATTTAATGCAAAATATTCAGATTTATTCTTTAGTAGATCCGGGAAGCAGTTAGACATGATGCTAACTAGGTCATTACAGTCAACAGTGGATGGACAACTGAAGGTGGACGAGAAGCTTGGAGCAGGAATGCACCCCAGCATTAACCAGATTCAGTCTCTGCATTTATTATGATAAATGACCACTAGATGGAGCCTCTTCTATTGCTTATTGTGGGTGAATTCATGATAGCAGCGCCTTTATGTCTTCCTTATATTACAGTTCATAAATTTGTATATAAGAGTAAATTACATTGTAAACATAACTAAAGTGTCAAAAAAAACCAAACAACTCTCTCAATAGTAATAAAACAAATAAAAGCCTTCTAAAGTACTTAAAAAACAGTCTGCCCCAGATCATTGTAACTACACTATATTATCTTGAAATAATTTTTTTTTCTAATAGTTTAAAATCTATAATTATTTGCATTAAGGTGTAAATTATTTTAACACCTCATACTCAAAACATCCTTTTCCCAGGAGTTATCCATCATCCTCATCAAGCTATAATAAAAATTCAAGTTCAACCCTCTTACATATATACAAATATGCAACATAAGTCTGGGAAAGTTAAATTGTCCAAAACGACTCATAAAGAGCATGAGAATATGTTTAATTTCTTTTGTCTTTATGTGATATTGACTGGCAGGGCCACTTTAAAAATACAACCATGTTACCCAAGTTATAAAAGAAAATATATAAATAAATTATGCAAAAAAAAACAAACAAAAAAAAATTTGTTTTGTATCTTGAATGTATTTATGTCATTAACATGGATATTACTTTACCATATGTTGTGTATTTGCTTATTCTATATTAACCCAGTTTATATACTTAAGAGCCAATGCAGCTGTAAAAAAAACTGAGCTTTTGGTTCCTGAGATGGGTTAAAACATTTTTGAATGTTGATAAATTAAATCGGTAAATACAATTACATAGATTAAAACAATTTATAAAGATTAACTGACACATTATTCATAAACTCACCCATGTAATTGTCTGAATACCACTGCCCTCAGACACTAGAATAATGTCCCTTAATGGTTAATTTGAAGAGACCTTTCTTTTCTAAAGAACTTCTGCATGGACTCTTCATGGGCTTCTACACATAAAAAGGAAGGTTCAATTCCTATCCAATGCCCAGTGGATGCAGTGCCGGTCTCAAGCCTAGATAAAATGCCAGGATTGTGTCAGAAAGAGCAACCAGTGTAAAACCTGTGCCAAGTTGTGTGTAGATTGGACGGTCCACTGTGGTGACCCCATGACGTCAGCAGCTGAAACACTCACAACAACTTAATTGTATCTTGCATACCCTGATGATCCCATTGCACTGCAATAGGGTCAAACTGGACTCATCAGACCACATGACCTTTTTCCCTTTGCTCCAAAGTCAAATCTTTATGGTCCTGAGCAAACTGAAGCCTTTTTCTGATTCGCCTCACAGAAAAAACTGTTCATTCCCAATCCTGTGAGCTCTTATTATATTATGCATAAAGAAGTGCTCTTACAATACTTTGACTATTAAACACAGCTGTGAAATCTACTGTTAACGTGATCTCCAATTCTATATTTTTTCCCTGCACATATTTCTTTTAAGAAGTTGACAGCTAAAACCATTGTTTTAACAATGTGCTGGACAGCTCCAGTGATTTCATCATTCTCCTTAGTTGTTTTCTTTGCTTGATGTAGGTCAACAATTTGACTCTTGAAAACCCAGCTTTTTTTTGGCAGGGCATTGTATTTTATTTATGTGTTTTATCAAAATTTAAGAAATAAAATTTAGGAATAATGAACATATTGTTTAAAACCTTTAAACTGACAAAAATACTAATCAGTTGGCATGAGGTGCAGTAGTGGATGAAGTATACACATCCTGTACTCGAGGGAAAGTAGAGAAACTCTAGGTAAAATATTGCTTCAGTAAAAGTAGTCGGCCTTTATTTAAATTTCCACTTGAGTTTGAGTATGAAAGTACTTGCCTTCACATGTATTTAAGTATCAAACGCTGCAAGCAAGTATTTGCCCTTTTTTTTTTTGTGTTAGGCTGTTGTGAGTGCTAAATCCGGTGATCTAACTTTGACATTCAATCTAAACAAGGCCATGGGTCCTTGTCAGTGCTCGCACTGGAAGTGCTGCTTATGGTTGCTGTTTGCAGCCATCCCTACTTCTGATTTCAAACACCTGCTTCATAATTGTTTTGGCAGTGTGGGAAGACAAAACAATATTCACCGTCAATTAGGTATAATAGACTATAAGTATATTTACAGATATTAATGCTTCTGCAAAGAACAAATGGTTTGTATTTGTAATACGCCAAAATTTACTTCTGACAATACAAAATGTAATGAGTAACTAACTGCCTTAATATGAAATACTGTAAATACAAATTACACAATTTCTTCACAGTTGTACCCATCTATCCATTATCCATACTGCTTATCCTGTGTTCGGGCCTACAGCCTATCCCAGAGGGCACAAGGTAGGGTACACCCTGGATGGAGTGCCAACCCATTGTAGGATACATGGAACTCACCCAATCACACACTATGGGCAATTTGGAAACGCCATGGATTTGGACTGTTGTGGGAGACCAGAATACTTAAAAGGAAACCCAAAAAGCACAAGGAAAATATGCAAATTCGAAATAGTCATGCACAGAGGCAAGATTAAAACCCAAGGAACTGTTTAATTTTAATGTTTTTAATTTGCCAGGAAAATAAAAAGAACCTCTGTAATATCAATACATTGAACTGTAAGACAATTAGACAATTCTGATTATGTTTATTAACATAAATGGATTTCGGGGCGTTGTTATAAAAATGGACAAATTCCTTCTGCTGTCTAACATCCAACTGAAATTAAAGGTGTATGAGCATTTAAGCATATTGCATTTACAGATTAAAAATAAACTGTAGTTTTACTGTATTTTGTAGTTCCTTATCCCACTCACTCTCACTCGCTCTTCTATACCGCTATTCCGGTATCTTCTATACCGCTTTATCCTGTATTCAGGGTCGCGGGGAGCCCATCCCAGGAGGCTTAGGGCACGAGGCGGGTTACACCCTGGACAGGGTGCCAATCCATCGCAGGGCACACACACACACTACGGGCAATTTGGGAACGCCAATTAGCCTAACCTGCATATCTTTGGACTGTGGGAGGAAACCCACCAAGCACAGGGAGGACATGAAAACTCCATGCACACTGAGACAGGAATCGAGCCTGGCCGGGAATCGAACCCGGACCCTAGAGGTGCAAGGCGACAGTTCTAACCACTACACCACCATGCCGTCGTGTATTTATTTTTGTTTGTGACTCTTTAGTCATTTCAAAGTCTACTTAAACAGCTGCATCATTTTCCCTCAACAGATCTATTACTGTGTGTGTGTGTGTGTGTGTGTGTGTGTGTGTGTGTGTGTGTGTGTGTGTTTATTGTCATCCTGACAGCCACATGTTCATCACCGCTGTTTAAAGGATTAACAAGTCCTGAGGCGTTAATTGCTAATTGCTCTTAATTACGCTTTAATGACAGACGGTCTGATCAAGCCCCGCCCCTCAGTGCTGTCACTCAACCTCACATCGCCGTGGAAACAGCCATGGCCTATACTCCCAGGAGGATGACTGCTGTACAAGCAGCTGTAACATGAGCTAATGAGCTAATAGAGAGGCAGACATACAGACAGACACACACACACACACACACACACACACAAACAGGGATGGAGAGATGCACATCAGGACCAGAAACTCCTATTTATTTAAGAAACGGAGACCAAACTGTGTGTGTGTGTGTGTGTGTGTGAGTGTGAAATCTCAGCACTGTGTGCTGAAAGAAGTGCAGAGAGAAACACAGTGTGTAACAAGTGGAAATGAGAGACACAGAGAGAGACCGTGGGCTGTGTGAGTGTGTGGCAGAGTGAGACAGTACAACAGACAGACAGATAGACACAAACACAAACTTATCTTTGTCTTGCTCTACAGATAAAAGGGACAGACACCTTTACCTTTTCTCTGCTGGTGACAGTTCAGACAATCATACGACACCATACTGTACTGTACAGTATCAGACCATATACAATGCCATACTGTACAATGCCATAAAATACTGTACCATATGCTATACTGTACTGTTCAATATCATACCGTACAATACTACACAGTACCATGTTATACCGTAGCTAACACCATGCCATACTGTACAACATCATATCATAATGTACCATACATGATGCCATACTGTATAATACCATACTATAAAATATCATCTCATACTGTACAATACAATAACATATCATACACAATGCCACACTGTACAATACCATATCATAATGTACCATAGACCATGCCATACCGTACCATACCATACACCGTCCCATACCGTACCATAACATACCATACCATACCGTACACCATGCCATACCGTACCATACCATACCGTACCATACCATACCGTACACCATGCCATACCGTACCATACCATACCGTACCATACCATAGACCATGCCATACCGTACCATAGAATACCATACCATACCGTACACCATCCCATACCGTACACCATGCCATAGACCATGCCATACCGTACCATACCATAGACCATGCCATACCGTACCATACCATACCATACCATACCATACGCCATACCATACTGTACCATACCGTACACCATGCCATACCGTACCATACCACACCGTACCATACCATACACCATGCCATACCATACCATACCGTACCATACCATACCATACCATACACCATGCCATACCATACCATACCGTACCATACCATACCATACCGTACCATACCATACCATACCGTACCATACCATACCGTACCATACCATACCGTACACCATGCCATACCGTACCATACCATACCGTACCATA
>JAQMYJ010000038.1:10910311-10925120 GCA_030014305.1 Clarias laeviceps
GGGAGGAAACCCACCAAGCACAGGGAGAACATGCAAACTCCATGCACACAGAGACAGGAATCAAGCCTGGCCGGGAACCAAACCCAGACCCTGAAGATGCAAGGCGACAGTGCTAACCACTACACTACAGTGCCGCCAGTTCCTTATCCAACTGAAATCTCTGGCTACTGTACACCACTGCCAGCACAATCCATACCGTACTCCTGAATCATCATGCACAGCACACAGGTGTTGCTTTTATATCCATTCAGACCACTATCAAGCCAGGAGAAACTATAGTGCATGTACTGTATATAAAGTATGTAGAGATTTTTTATAGCAATAAGTAAGCATGCTTTGAGAGAGATGGAGTCCCCCTTGAAAACTTTACTACTACCTCTGGCGCGTCCTTTAGTGTGTAAGAAGCGATAGAGCTTAAAATAAATATTAAAAGGATGTGCCGTGATATGGATCAGAGAAGCAAGCATCACTGTATCTTGGCAATTTTTTGTATAGCGATATTCAAGATAGTGAAATCCTGTCTCATGCCTACAAATCAGTAAAGCAGAAATCAAGTCTATTATCTTCTGCAGTACCTACACAGGAAAAGTCCTATATCGCAATCAGTGCCATATTGTTTTAAAAAGAAGACGGATATTGGTACACTTCTGTCTAATCCAATGTAGTTACGTAGCATAGTTTTGCAACTTACTTTTTGAGGACTGGTTTTGATTTTTGGTATCTTTCCTCCACGCCCACGATGTGACTGTTCGTGATCACACTCCAGGTCTTCCAAGCGCTGTGTGAGGGCCAACTTCTGCTGGATGGCCGTGCGGAGCAGGGAGTTTAGAGTCTTTTTCTCATCCTCTGCTGCTGCCAGCTGCCTCTGCATCTCATCCAGCTGAGTAACATACTCATCACACCTGGAGAGAGACAGAAAGAGAGAGAAGGGAATAAAGTTAGTTCAAAGAGTTTACATGGTCAATGAACCTATTCGAATAAATGGCAGATGACTCCTGAAATGAACGTACCTGGTGGCAAACATGGCTCTCATAGAGGAAAAAGTGGCAGCATCCTCTTTCAGAGCCTTTAGCTCATTCCTCAGCTTCATCATTGTTTCTGTCACAATGGTCTTTTCATTTTCATACTTGCTCTTGAGGTTAGACAGGGCCACTTCTGCAGTCTAGAGAAATATTACATAACTGTAAAGATGTTTTCTTTGCCATGACTAGTGCTGTACTATAACTGGGAGATATTTAATGAAACATTATACAGTATATGTAACAATGTTAAAAACATATATAAAAACAGGCATAAAAACATTTGACATTTACAGAAGACATGTATGGACAATGTCTTCTGTAAATGTCAAATGTTTTCATGCCTCCATTCACAATAATTTTCATTACAAGTCCCAGTTTGACTTGAAAGCTCCTAGTCCATTCATTTAATGCAATAAATGCAATAGTTTTTTATTTATTCATATATAGCTGATTATTGTGTTATGAATGAAGTTAGAACCAAATGTAAAACCAAAATATGTATTGAGTCTTTCTTTCTTCGGGCTAAATAACTTTATATCTTATAAGAAAAAATGGACTCCTCATACCTGTTTGTTGGCTTTAAGTACGAGCCGTAGAGTGGCTATCTGTTCTCTCTTCGTGCTCAAGAGGGACTTCAGCTTCAGGATCTCCTCCATGCAGGCCTCCTTGTCCTTGTCAAAGATGGGCGCTAGCTCCCGAGCAGCAGCCCTCTGTTTGGACAGTTGCAGTGAGCGATCCACAGCTCTCTGAAGGTGCTTGATCTGGTCCCGAATAATGGCATTCAGGTTGTAAATATTCAAAGGCTCCTTGCGAAGATCTCCATTAGCCTCTTGCATACATGAAGCAGACAATGAGGCACTGTGGACTGGGGAGCCAAAAGGGGATCTGTTGGGACTCACTGTCTCTGCTTTACCTACTTCACCTAATGCCTCCTTTAAGGGGGAGTCATGCGGACTGCGAGAATGATCGGACGAGTTGGCAGCAGCAAGTCGTCGGGCAAGACGTGGTGACAGCAATATACGGGGGTCATCAGTGCCTTTAAGACTTCCGCTACGTGTGACACGACTCTGACGGTAGTAGTCTAGCATGACACGATTGGGTGTTTCATTGTTGCACAAGCAGACATGATGATAGAGCTGAGCAAGTTCTTCGCTGAAGGTAACTAGCTCATCCTGAGCAGCATTCAGCATGGATTGACTCTCACTGGACATGGATGACGCGCATCGGAGCTCAGCCTCTAAGCCGGTGATTCGCTCACGGCTCTCACGACACTCCTTCTCCAATGATGCCACGTGCTCATAAAGTGACCTCAGTTTCCCCTCACTTTGGTTGCGCTCTTCTGACTGGCTCTCCACAGACTGATTGTACTTCTCCTTCAAGGCTTTCAGCTCAGCTTTCAGGTCTATGACCTCTGTAACAGCGAACTTGTACTTACATTCCAGGATCTCAATGCCGTTAATGTCGATGTCGTACTCACGACAGCCATTCAAAGGACTGTCCCCTTTCTCGGTTTCCTCGGCATCCAGCTCCTTGTCGCTGCACAGACGTTTCATTGTATTGACACGTGCCGTAAGGCAATTCACACGCTTGTGCTGCTCTGTTAGTGCTCCCTGCGTGTGCTGTAGCTGGGTTTGAGACTCCTGCAAGTCAGTCAGTAGGGTGGCCTTTTCTCGTTCCACCTAGTGGATGGGAGGATACGTATGAAATTAGGAGAAGAACCACTGGAAATGCTTAAGTAATGTCACTGTCACAATAAATGTTTCTCCATATCAATGATTAGATATTCAATGCCATGTTGATACAATGATGTGCAGACACATGTTATTGGAAATTTGTCATAGTGTGTGATCCTTGTAATTAAACTCAAGTGCTGATTAATGCCTATCTAATCAATTATTATACTGGAGAAGGAAGCTATTTTCAACATTTGATTGAATTTCAGTCACTCTTTGGAGGAAAGTCAGGAAAACATAAAATAGACGTACAGTATACAGTATGCAGATTAGGAAAGCTACAGTATATCGACCTAAGGATTTCCTGTGACTTGTGGGAAAATGCCAGAAAGCCAAAAGATTTTCAGGCAAGATGTATGTGTATATACATCATCAATATACCAATGTGGGTGTAATAATATTTAACATGAGCCCTGTAGACATCACATCATCCTGGTATATTACACCTCCCTCCTGGCAGAGGTCACCCTTCCAAGCGCTTCAATTTCCATTTATCAGGGTCTTATCTAGACAGACGACTTACAGAGTGCTTTTTGAAGTCTCTATCAATACATTCATCCTCATACTGGTTCCCTATTGTATGTCAGGGACTATGAGAACCATAAGTCACAAAAAACTCAGTTTGGGAGGTAGTATAGAGTGAAAAACAAATAAGACAAAAAGTTTTATGTTTAGATAGTACATACAGTAAAGTCAACTATACATATTTATGTGCTGTTCTAACTTCTGCCAGGGGTGCTAGACTGAAAAATGGTCCATTCGTGCATGAATGTATATTTTATGGTGTCTATCTATTGATTTGTTGGTCTTCCGGCTGCTCCCGGTAAGGGGTCGCCACAGCGGACCATTTGGTCCAAACATACTAGCTTAGCACAGGTTTTATACCGGATGCCCTTCTTGACGCAACCCTCCCATTTTATCTGGCCTTGGGACGAGCACTGCATCGAGTGGCTGGGGCTTGGGCAACGGCTGGGAATCGAATCCAGGCTGTCCACATGGCAGGCGAAACACCTACCACTGAGCCACCAGTGCCCTGTCTATATATTGATTTGACCCTTGCTCTTTTTTTTCATTTCTTTTTCAATTTTGTCCACTTTGTTCATGTTCTATTGCTCAATTGTGTTTTGTCCACTGCCCACTTTATTTTCATGCATTTTTCGATTGTGAATTGATGCCTTTGTCATTCCGTTACAAAGATAAATAGTTTTACTCTATAATTCTAAATTACAATTAATAACACTGCAATAGAAACCAAAAAATCAATTGTCTTGAATCAAGACATGATTCATAAGTGGATTTAGTAGGATTATGTAGGACCTGTGAATCAAAACAGTATCAGGATTGATGACTCAGTATGTGGTTAAAATAATACATAGGCTTGTCACAGCTGCAGTACTAATATGTAGCACTGTATGCAATGGACATCACTGTACGTTACTGACAGAGAGAATTTCTATTCCTGTCTCCTACTGTTTCAGACTGAACATGCCAATGGTGCGCACACAATCACACGCACACACACACACACACACACACGGACCAAAGACTGTATAAAATAACCATTGACAGATAGAAATATGTGGAGCTGACCATGCTACACTATAATATATAGTTGGTCTTTTATACCCTGAGGGTTTAGTTAAAATTTCTTATTACACTTAATATGGATATCGCACAACCTAACTTCTGTTTCTGTTGTCATATAATGCTCCGGTCATGTCCCAAAAAAGTTATTATAATTTACAACAGCCCTTATGACCTGGCGTCATTAAACAAATACATCACTTATGTATTTACGGTTCCTTCTCCATACCAACAAGACTTTACAAAAAAACACAATATGATATGAAAGAAAACCGTAAGTGTTCTTAATCCAATTCTAAAGAATCATGACAAATGGTACTGAGTCAACAGATTCAGAGCTACACTTCCCATAAATCATAATTCTAATAAAAAACATTGATGAGTCATGGTATCTGGATTCCAGACAACTTTCAAATTCCATTTCACTTTCAAATTCAGTATAACTGCGATCCCTATAAATCGAAGCTAACCGTGTCTTCAGTCTTGGCAAAAGGCTTTCTTTATATATATTTCCTAATAATGCATTTTCCATAGGCCATGCTGTCTAGAGTCATATCAGAAGTTCACTGAGTGAAGGTAATGCGGCTCTGTGCCCATATGAACAGTTCCTGTATGGAGGACACTTTCTTTTCAGAATAAAAAGCTCATCACTAGGCTACAGTCAATAACTGCTCATTAGTAGATAGAGTTCTTGCTTTGAACACTTTATGGATTAAACTTGGATTGAATTTGGATGGTCAAGGTACTGTAACTAAGTTATTTGTCAAATGTTAAATGCATGAGCCCACCGTTTTCAATAATATAACCGTAACTCAGGTAAACTGTGTTTTACTTCATAATGAACGTTATAAATCCATTATCCTTTAAATGTAATTAATAATTAACTTTAATGTAGAATAATTAAAAAGAATATTTTAAGCTAAGACTGATCCTTAACCACATTTACCGAGTGCCTGTTATAAAGGCTGAATAAACTCTCTTTCCCTGCATACAGTAGCTCCCAAATGTAAGATTGTGTAGCTTAATTATAGTACACCTTTAATCTATACACAAGACAAAACACCAAGCGATCCACATAGAGTAGAAAAACACAGAAGAACGTACCCACTTGAGATGGGGAAGAAATATGTATTGCAATTGTTTTGTGTGGCAATTCATGTATCGCCACACTGACTCCAAAATCATCCTTTTAAACTGATTTTTTATTTATGTTTGCATTTATGGTGGTAAAACAGTGCCGTTCATAAACATGTGTAAATACTATCTCTATAAACATATAGACCTATGAATAAATCCCTGTAAACTTATAGCACATTTAATACATGGTTCTTATTCCATCAGCGCACTCCATTCCAATAGTAAAAAGTTATTTAACTTAGATTACTGAATCGACAGGGGTAGTTAATTGAAGCAATGTGCTTTGCCTATACTGTTTAGAATAATCTTTCCTTAAAATCGTAATGATGTCTATAATTTATTATATAAGTAGCGATCTTACACATAAGAAAGTCATTGGTATCCCGAGCATAACTTATATTTATGATTAATTGTCATTTTATATATAATTTATATACATATTTTTCCACAACTTTGGGTAAAGGACATAAGATCCAGATTACTGACCTGTAAAAGTTGCTGTTTCAGTTTCTGGATCTCAGACAGGTTGAGTTCGCTGAACAGATCAGACACGGGATTTAGCATTTCTTTCCTCCCAACCGGCCGGTGGTAGTCGCCGTTCATCTTCGGCCCATGGCCATTACATCCGTTACATCTATTACTGTCCTCATTATTGGGACTAGAGCCAATGGCCAAAGTGTTGTTAGTGGTCGTCTCTTCTGCAAACTTTAATCCCTCCACAACGGACATGGGGATTTGTGTGCAGGTGCCATACACACTATCGGTCAGGCTGATGTGGTGGGATAGCTCTTTCCTCAGGCTGTTCTTCTGTTCTCTTTCACTCTTCAGAGCATCCAGCGCCTCTTCTAGCTGTCCCTCAGAGATGTCCTTCAAACGCAGTGCATCATCTAACTGGCTGTTGAGCAGAACCGTTTCTTCTTCCAACACTTTAATTTCATGTTTTAAACCCTCATACTCCACCTGTGAATAGAAGACGTTGTAAACATGATGGGTAGTGATATTGTAGGAAAATAACCAGTGGCAGGGTGGTATAAAGACAAAGAGGCCATTATCACCATGAAGTTATTATTTTTTCAATAACAGAACATCCAAGTGTTTTATTCCTCTTATATACAGTAGGTTTTCTCCAAATATACTTATAATGTCCACAAAAGAAGTTTCTTAAACAAGCTTAATCTCTGACATACCTCTAACTGTTACTGACACTGGACACTCCTTTCAGTAATACAAAAGAAATCTTCTCACAGAAAGCTTCACCATGTAAACATAATGCTCAAAAAATTTAGGGAGCACTTTAGTTCCCGTTTAAAATTAGGCATACGTACATATATGAGAGGTGTTCAAGTCAAAACAGGACTAAGTGTTCCCTTAATTTTTTAAGCAGTATAATTATCTCTTCCAGATGTGGCAAGTTTATCACGGGGGTGTATATGGATCTATGATCATAAGTCAATCATAGCTGTTATTATATAAAGAGAAAGAGCGAGAAAGAGCGCACAGGAAATTTCCAGTGTTTATAACATTTATATTGTTGATTTAACACCCAGCAGTGTTTATATGAGTCCTGTCAGATGTGTTAAATCAACAATAGGGATTTTACTGTGTAGTAAAATTAAAATGAGTGAATTAGTATAAACCTGTTACTGATCTTACAGTTGGAAATATTGTTAGATCTGCTGTTAAAGAGAATTAATTAAGGTCTACTGACCACTGAAAATCAAAAAAACAGAAGGATAAATGTAATCATTTAATAAAATCCTAAATTGCCTGCACATGTTAAATAATATTTAATATGTAATATAAATACGATAATCTCATATAATCATTGGCATCATTCGGGAACACACACTTTAGACTTACAAAATCTGACAATACCAGTCAAAAGCATGGACATGCCAGTCAAAAGTTCAGACACAAGTTTGGATCTATTTTCTATTTTCAAGAACAGTACTGTTTTTTTTTTCAAATATCAAATTTCAAATAACACATATGGAAATATATATACTGTAATATAACAATAAATATAATATAACACATGCAATTAGGTTATAAATGTGGACAAATTTGTTGCTACCCTTCCATTAAATAAAGAAAACCCCACAATGGTCACTGGTATAACTTTGACTCATGCAAATCAGACTTTACTTTTGAATTATGATTCAACAGAGTAGGAAAAAAAAAAAAATGAAACTGGCCTGGATAAAAAGAATGGGACCTAATATTTTGTTGCACAACCTTTTGAGGTAATCACGGCAACTGAGCGGTTTCTGTGGCTCTCAGTGATATTTTTAGACTTGTCATCAGGTAGGAAAGAAACAGATACGCCCAATAATCATGAGCAAACTGCTCCAACTGTCTCAGGTTTGAAGCGTGACTTCTCCATTCTGCGCATTTCAGCTCGTTCCACAGATGTTCCATAAAATTTTAAACAGGGGTCAAATAATCCAATGCTTTGTTCACGTGCTGTGTGATTCACGTCATTATCCTGTTGGAGGAAGCATGACATGTGACTGAGACAGATTTTTCGGACACTGAGCAGTATGTTTCGCTTCAGAATGCCTCGATAGTCTTACGGTTTTATATTACACTGCAAAGATTCAAGGCACACCAGATGCAGCCCCAAAACAGAACTGAGCCTCCTTCGTGTTTCACAGTGGATAAAGTGTTCTTTTCTTTAAAAGCTTATTTTTTGCATCTGTGAACATACAGTTCTCGTTGGCTCTTCGGTTGCCATTCGTATTATCCTCCTGTTCAATTTGACTCAAATTTTCCTCATGCGGTCCATCCAGGGAGGATGGCTACAATCCTATGGATTATAGACTTCTTAATAATATTTGCAGCTGCAGTCACAGTAACACTAAGCTGCTTCGAGATGGTCCTATAGCCTTTACCTTGAACATGCTTGTTCCTTCTGATCTTGTTCCTACTTTGCTTTCTCTGGTCCATGTGCAATGTGGTCCACACCATGATACCAAACAGCAGAGGGACTTCTCTTCACCATTTAAATAGGCTGACTAATTTATTTGCAAGATTGATGGAAGGATACCAACAAATTCATCCCGGTGTGTATCTGTGCAAGTGTTCACAGTACGTCTTTAAAGGTTATCATAAATACTGTAAATCAGGAACAGGGTTCAAGATTGGTGCATGTGTGTGTGCTTGTGTATCTGTGTGTATTCACCTGGTTCTGCTTGAGTGTGGACACCAGTTTCTGCAGAGTGATGTTCTCCTCCTCCAGCTCGGTGTAGTCCTGCAGCAGTCTGGCTTCTCTGAACTTATACTCCTTAATCTCTTCTTTCATTCTGGCCTTCTGCAGCTCCAGCATCTCATTACTCTGCAGCAAACAGTGAGACGAAAAGAGATGAAACAACATCTTGTTATTTTGTTACTAACAAGAGGGAGAGGACAGCAGAGCCATCTCTGTTATACTGTAGTACTGTATGCACAAAGAGAAAGAGAACAGGCAGAAAAGATCGATTACAAATAAACTAGTAACCATTAGATCACACACTGCATTGTTACCAGAGGTGGGTAGTAACGAGTTACTGTACATTTACTTTGTTACATTTACTTGAGTAATGTTTTGAAAAAAAATTATTTCTATGAGTAGTTTTACTGCAGGATACTTTTTACTTTCACTTGAGTAGATTTGTGAAGAAGAAGCGCTACTCTTACTCTGCTACATTCGGCTACACTCGACTCGTTACTTTTCTAACCATTTATTCTACACATGCAGCCGGTGGATCTACCACATGACTGTTTCACCAATCAGACACAGCAACAATAATCACATGACTCCGCTTGACCAATCAGCCACATGTACTGTAGTCACGTCACCACACACAAACTGGCGGGAAAAAAGCCGTGGTAGACAAGGATTCACATTGCGGTGTCTTGTCTAACCTGAGATAACATGCCGCGGTAAGTTTAGCTGTTTCATTGAATGTTGCATTTAGCATGTTATAAATGTTATAAATGTTATCATTTATATAATTATTATATATATAATTATTATAATTTCTAAAACAATAAATCGCACATTATGATTGAAACAGTTACTCAGTACTTGAGTAATCTTTTTACCGAATACCTTTTTACTCTTACTTGAGTAATATTTTGGATGACTACATTTGACTTCTACTTGAGTAATACTATAATATTAAGAACAGCTGCTCTTACTTGAGTACATTTTTTGCCTACTCTACCAACCTCTGATTGTTACACCATCCAACCAGTGAGCAGAAGCTCTACTCAGGATAGATTTAAAGCAATGGTCCCTAAACCAGTTCACTTACCCTCTACATTCATTTTACTATAATACCTCATACAGGACACATTGTGCACAGGATCACTATCACACAACCCTTTAAACACCTTTATAATGTTTTTTATTAATCTTCTCGTATGGTATACGGTGGTTTTCACAATCTGTCCATGCTTCTGCTAATGTGGATGTTGGGTAATAAATTGCTTTCCTTGTAAGGAAGCCCTGATGCCAGCACTACCTCCTTCATTGGATACTCCACACAGAGAAAAAAGACCAAAGCAATCCCCAGATGCGGAAACAGCTGAGTATGCCAGGGCACTATGAAGCTAACGGTCCCCTTGGGGTAAAATCATTCCCATACCTTTGGCATGCTGAAAAAAGTTATAATGGTTATAAGGGGTTCTTGAAAATTATTTAATGTAGAAACCTTTTAGTAATCCTTGCGAAATAGTCTTTTAAATTCATGCAGTGCAAAAATAGTGAGTACATCTCAGACTGTCACAGCGTTTTGGAATACACTAACTGGCGGGAAAAAAGGTGCCATATGGATTTAAATAAACAAATAATTAAGTGCCATTGCTGAGATCATTGGTGATAATATGTTTCAGCCGGCAACAATTCATTTTTTATTTATCTAAGCTCCAGTTTAGACACTTGGATACCATAGCTATTCTCTCTGAAAATATTCACACATTTCCAAACACTGCTGATTCGTGCAAACATGCAGGGTGAAATCCCAGGGCTGAGTGAAGGCGCTCACAGAAGTGCTGATTCAGAAGCTAGCGTGTGTATATATGTGTGTGTGTGTGTGTGTGTGTGTGTGTGTGGGGCGGTCTGGAGTCTGGCCAGGTCCTGTAGAGACACAGTGAAGTGAATCTTTCTCACACTGTGCAGCCATTTGAGCTCAGCTCAGAGATGTCCTTATCCCTGTTCTCTACTCTTACTCTCCCCGCTCCTGTGTACCGACTTACAATACTTTACACCACACTAATAAATATATTTATCAGTAATGTATGCTGGTGGATGCAGTTTTTCTAGATGAACTGTATAAACCATTTTCACATCAATCTTCTCTTTCCATCCATCTACCTAGATACCTCTGCAGTCCAACTAGGGATCGTGGAGGCCAATTTATTCCCGTTTTGTACGAGCGTGGTAGGATCTCCAGTCAACATTCACACACACTACGGGCAATTATTATTATTTTTTTAAGAAAGGTAATAAAATCTGAGATTTTCTTTTCTTTTGTGAGAATTAGCAATTAACTGAATCTTACAGAACTCTTATAGGACTACAGAGGATCCGTGTGTGTATATGTGTCTGGCATGTGTCTTTATGCCGACCTCAGGACATTCCCGTTATTCCCCAGCTCAGTAATGGATTTGCCCTCTACAATAGCCCATGGCGACAGTCTCTGACCATGACACCACCCCAGGTCTCTGACGACTGCTGACACAAACACAATAACACACGCACTCTGGATGACCCCGGTCAAGGCCTACTGAAGTGAATTAAGGCCCAGACCTAATACGAAAGCCAATACAAATCCATATGAGTAATGAGCAGTGTTCAGAAGTTGATTAGAACATTGTGAGTTCAAACCCCTGCAATATTATGCATTAAGTTGCTACTTTTGAGTCCTTAAGCAGGTGTACTGTAAGTTGTGTTTCAAAATAGTTATCAGCAAATAACACATTAAATTGGATCTGAAGGTCTAAACGATTAAGACCTTCAGTAACCTGGGGTTACTGATCGGAAGGTCAGGGGTTCGAGCCCCAGCAGTGCCAAGCTGCCATTGTTCAATTCAGTTCAATTTTATTTGTATAGTGCTTTTAACAATGGTCAGTGTCACAAAAGCAGCTTTACAGAATCAAAAGAAAAATATGGAAATGTGTATGAAATGTGTGAGAAAATATGTGTAAGGACGGGCAAGGAAAATCTCCCTGAGATGGCAACAGCAAGAAACCTTGAGAGGAACCAGACTCAACAGGGAACGCATTCTCATTTGGTTGATAACGGATAGCAGGGATTGTTTTACAGTCATACAGTGTTTGAGGCAGCTGGAAGTTCAATATAACAGAAGATGTGTTTAAATTAATATGGTGTCAATTCATTATTAGAGGCTCAATAGCAAGGAGACCTTGAGCAAACCCTATCTGCTCCAAGGATGCTGTATACTGACTGGCCCTACACTCTGACCCTAGGTTCCTAACCGGGATATATGAAAAAATGATTTTACTGTGCTGTAAGGTACATGTGACAAATAATAATAATAACTTAAGCCATTATTTGTCACATATACATTTCTGCACAGTGAAATTCTTTCTTTGCATATCCCAGTGTAACTGGGGTCAGAGCGCAGGGTCAGCCATGATACAGCACCCCTGGAGCAGATAGGGTTAAGAGCCTTGCTCAAGAGCCCAACAGTGGCAACCTTCCAAATCTTCCAATCAGTAACTTGGTGCCTTAGCCCTCTGAGTCACCACTGTCCCATCTTAATTGCTAAAATGAAACTTTCAGAATTATCCCAGTTTTAATATTTATATGAATATTAATTCTGATGTAAACTGACCTCTTTTAAGTCCTGGAGTAGCATGTTAAGGCGTTCGCTCTCCGCCTGTGTGTTGGAAGCCACTGAGCGACTCAGGACGAGATCCGTCTGCAACTCCATCAGGCGATTCTTGTAATAAGCCTCTTTAGAGGCGGACTCCTGCAGAAGCGTCTCCTCATTAGTCTCGCCGTCCTCCGCCACTTTCCGCTGGTTAGAATACGCCTGGCCAAATGCCTGCAGACAGCAAAGAAATGAGAAAAAGAGAATGCTTCAAAACAAAGCATCATCGAAGAAAATGCATTTTGCTTCTAAGGCTGGAATCTGAAGCAAAATGCAGTTATGCAAATTTGTAATACGTTTTTGGAGAAGAAAAGCGTTTTTGTCTGTCTAGTTAAGGTTACGGATTTTAATCTTCAATCCCAGCGCAGTATTTAAGAAAGCTGATGATCTGTTCAGCACAAAGACACAACCTACAGTATATTCTAATCACCTGTGCAGATGCTTGACTGTTGCAGGTGCACTTGAAGGTAAATGAGATGATATTTCAGCACATTGCTCTGATCAATAATAACAGTGTTCCAATTCTCCTGACACAGGTTTTCCCGCTGCATAGATCTGATACATCATGAATGAAGCATCCTGCCTTTATTGGAAAACAACACCTACTTTAAACAGACACTTGCAAGAACTGTACATCCAAGGCTACAAGTTCAAGGTTCAAGACATATTAGATATGTGCTTGGGTCAGAAAACAGCAGTGTGAAAATATCTTTAAAAATAGAGCAGATTAAATCTGATTGGTCAGAATGTGAGAATAAAGCAGCGGTTATGGTAGTTATGGCTCTAATTCAAATCCGAGGTTTATATTAATTCACTCATTCTAATGCTTTTATAGGAAAATATAGTAAAAGTTGTATAATAAAACAAAGAAAACTGTTTGAATTGTGTGGTCATTTAACAGAGAAAAGCATTAAGGTGGTGGTCTGAAGAAATTAATTTAACATTTACAGTCTTGGGTACGAGCTCTTTGTTGCAGTGAGTTTCTGCCAGGGAAAAAATCTGCAGACTTTATAGTCATATAAAATGTCAGTAAAAAGCTAAAAAATGTAAAACTACCTATAACATTAAAACTAAATGTTCCTCATACAGGCGGCACAGTGACGTAGTGGTTAGCACTGTGGCCTAGCACCTGCAGGGTCGAGGGTTTGAATCCCGCCTCGGGTCTATGTGCGTGGAGTTTCTAAGTTCTCCCTGTGCTTCGTGGGTTTCCTCCCAAAGACATGCAGAGTAGGCTAATTGGGGTTCCCAAATTGCCTGCAGTGGGTGTACCCTGCCTTGAGCCCCAAGTCTCCTGGAATAGGCTCCAGGTCCCTTATGACCCTGTACAGGATAAGCAATAGAGAAGATGAATGTTTTTGACATACATACTGTAGTTTATTTTACAATTTTTTTTCGGAAGATATTATATAATGAAAATAAATGTATATCTCATAGCGGGCTCCCATCCAACAAGTAAATCAATGGATTGCTTACTGGGAAAGATGAAGGGAAAGATATCATGAAGGGCAAAAAAAAATAAAAATCAATGCACTACGAGGGCAGTTCAGTGGTTGAAAAGAAATTGCTGACAGCAACCCATCAGTCATACACTGCACACACTGCCATCATCTGATTTCCAACATGGACACATTTTTTTTTTTAAATGTGTGCAAGTGCAAAAATTGTAAATCATGCAGGTCTAGAACAAAGAAATCCAAATCTCTATGATAAGGAAGCATGGTAAGGAAAGCACAACAGCAGGCATGAGTAAAGTTCAAAGCAGATTCAGCAGTATGCCAAAAATACCATGTGTTTTTCTTTATTGTCCATATTGTTAATAAGGCAAAATCAGCAAAAACAAAACCTAACAGCCCAGAGATGACCTTGCCTATATGATACCATATGGCCACTAAAATTAACATTGAAATGTTGCAATAAAATAATTATGGTTAGTCGTTTAAGGGTTGTGTAAGTTAAATATGGTCTCATCTTTTAATTCAGTAGATATCTTAAAAAAAAAAACATTGAGAAGGATCTTTTTAAATTTGTTTTAATAGTTCTGATAATTTTTTAAGCAAAGATCATTTAGATCACCTTATTTACCTTTATTAACTGCTTGGTTAGTTACTCTCGCTATGTGAGTGCATTTTTAACATTATTTCTTATAATGAGCTTCTTTTGAGGTTTTTGAGGTGTATTATCTTTTACGGTAGCCCATCAACCACAAAAAACTGCCATGCACTGGACATCAATTTAGTTTTTTTTACACCATTCTGCACAAATTCTAGATAAGACTGCACATAAAAACCACAGAGGCCACACAGACCCCATTCTTAAGGAAAATATAATCAAAGGCATATTATATAAACCAAAGGGCAAACGTCTCGGGTTAATGGGGTCTGTAACCCTGTTCCCTGAAAAGGCGGGAACGAGATGCTGCGTGAAAACGCTATGGGAATATCTTTTCGTGTTGCCG
>JAQMYJ010000038.1:10951332-10973873 GCA_030014305.1 Clarias laeviceps
TGACTCACCACAGAATAGTTTTTTATTTTGGCTGATAAAAGCAGGTATATAATTGGCTCCACATTACAGGAGTTACTGCCACATCCCTCATACAGTCCTGACCTCGCTCAAAGTGATTTCAACCTGTTTAGGCGATTAAAGAAGTTCCTGGGGGACCATCTTTTCAGAGGGTGTGTTCAATGTGGGGAAGACAAAGTGAATTGATATCTTCTACCTTCATATTGACTGAACACACGGCAGACGGCAGTCGGCAGTAAGGAGTGCAGGGATAACTGGAAAACATGCAGGGTTGTGGCTCCTGAGGACTGATAAAGAGAAATAAAGGTAGTTTGTATTGTTTGACCTGAACTTGTACACATGCATACATAAATGCATACCAACATACATACAGTACATACATACATGCATAAATGCATACATACAGTATATACATACATACAGTACATACATACATACATAAATGCATACATACAGTATATACATACATACAGTACATACATACATACATGCTGTACAACATACTGTATAAGAGAGAGAGAGTTCTCTATATTTTTGGCATTGGTTTTCTAGTCAGCTGCTTTTTTGTTGTTGTTGCTGGGGTTAATTAAGTTCACGTGATCAGCAGATGTATATCAGCTTGAGCAACAGACACAATGTCTTTCTCACATTTTCCTGCACTCCCTCTCACTCCTCATTCATTCCTGTACTTGTGTTACTGAGAACTGTTTTAGGTAGACTAGACTCATGGCTTCAGAAGAGAAGAGCAAGAACATTTATTCATTTCATGTAAGTACACTTAATATTTTTAGTTAACTACAGTAAATGCTTTACAGATGTGTTACTACATGTCTATTAAAAACTCTTATACTATATAATACAGTCAATCTAGTTCAGGATCATCAAATTGATGAAATAAATTATTATTATAATTTTATTTACCGATTTGTCTTTGCAATTGTAGTTTGCAACAGTATGTGTCCCTGACATTAAGACAAATACACCAAAAAAAATACACAAAAAGCTCTGATTAACATTACTGCTTCATTACAAGCTGACGTATGAGCTGTTTTGAAGGGCTTTATAAACAGTGAATATGTAAACACTGGCAATTATTATTGTTTTTTATTCTATTTGTATATGGTAACAGCAATTGTATTTATCATTATTGTCTTTTGACGTATAATTTTATGCATATACAGTATTATGTAATCTGGGTAGATATAATTAATGACTAAGAATTTATGATTTGGTTGCTTGTTTAGTGTTGTAATGTTGTTAAACAGTGTTGTAATGTATATAGCCGTTGGTCATTACTATGATAGGAGTTATGTTCCATGCTGTGGTTGTGTTGCTCAAGCTTAGGTTATTTCATAAGAATGCAATGATCATTCAGTCTCAGAATGATCATTGCATTGTTAAAAAAAGCTATATAAATAAAACTGAATTTAATCGAATCCTAGCATGTCGAAATGTATTTAGAGGGAAATACACTTGGCATTGAGTACTGTACTGTAGTTACCTAGAGAACTGTTTACTTTTAACCTCTTACTAAAGAGAGAAATACTCTTGGTGTCTAGTACACCTACAATTGAATACAATTTTGTTTTGATTCTAGAAACTTTACACAGAAAAAAGTAGTGACAAGTATGTTTACAATACTCATGGTGACAACTATAAATGTACTTTATTATTGATATACTCCGCTTATTATTAAAGAGAGATACACCCGATTTTAAGTATACTTACAGGTTCTTTTTACAGGTGGCCAAAAGTATTGAGACAAAAGTTAAATTCAGTGTTATAATGGCAATTCTTTTTGAATGACAATTAATAAGATAATAAAAATAATAAGATAATAAGAATTAATTATTTAATGCACTGAAATTGCTATTAAAAATTTATATTTAGTATGAAGTCCCTTATACTTCAAAACCAGAATCATGTACTGTACATGTACAGAAGATTTGAGAATTCCTTAGTTTCAGGCGTTTTATAAATAGGTAGACACCCTGGCTTCAGAGAGTAAATCTACTGCCGCATTTTTCTTCCATCCATTAACTAAACTAGCTAATACTAATTAGGAAAACACTTCAGGCTCGAACTAATTCGGAATGTCACCTGCTTTGTTGAGAAAATGATAATACATAGAATATGTTATCTGAATGATTTTTGCCACCATGGTGCTTTAAGAAAAATGCACTAGATATAAACAAAGAGCAGGTAGACTTAACAGATTACTTTAGCAACTACAGTACTTACAGTAATAGAGAAATACAGTAGGTTTATGCTCTCTTAAAGACATTAGTAAAATGTGTCTATTAAACTTAGTCTTAGTAACATGCAAATAACCGCAATGATGTCTTTAATAAAAGTTTTTTTTGTCTTTAATAAAAAATACTATAAAAAGCAGTAAACAGTTAATTCATAAAACAGTCAATGAATTGCTTAAAATATAGTCTCAGATACAATTTGTGCAGTTTTATAAGGAAATTGGCCTCATAGTATTACTGAACATCCTGCAGAACCAGCCACAATCCTTCTTAAGACTTTGTTGCCCCAGTTTCTCTTTTCATGAATTTACAACCCCAAAGCGTCTTTTTTTTTTTTTTTTTTAACATAACGTACAGTAGATCTTTCTTTTCTGATCTACAGATACAGTATGTTCCTGTAAGACTGAACACTGCAACATTTTTAGCTGGAATAATAATGTTTGGAAATCATAAACCTTTTTTTTTACCAAGTTGAGAATAAAGTCATAAAATGAAGATGTATAACATAGTTTGTAGGGGGAAAAAAAAAATCACAGGGTGCCTAAGACTTTTGCACAGTACCCAAACCTTTACCCAAATGTAGCTTTACCCAAATTAACATTATTACCATGATTTTTTACTGTGCAGCAATTTTGTCAAAAAATTGCAGCTTTAAGGTTCATATAGTTCCAGTAACATCATCATGTGACATCATCTTCATTTGGGAGCTTCATAAACTTGATCTAAATTCTTAACAAATGTAAACCTTACGTTTTATTTATCAGTATCAATTATTCTTTTGTTGTTTCTGCACACGCTTTGGGTGTATAGTTTGTATTGTGAGAGCTAACTGTCAACATTCAGCTAGTTTGCAATGTGCTAGATAATGTTTGAGAGAATAGGAATAGAGCTGTTAGTTAGTCTTTGATAAAGTGGTTACTAATTTACAACAAGTGAGTAAGATCAGTGCGTGATGTTGAAGCAGATACATGACCAGTCACAAGGACTTCTAATTCAATGGTCTTTCCTGATTTGTATTTCTTTCTACACTGTAAAACATTACTGAAGGCATCCAAAATATGCAATAATCTCCTATGAAAAGTTGCTATTGAGATGCGACTTATGCTCTGTAAAGCCTTTATAACACCTCTAATCTGAAGTGCTGTAAGTTGGTGATTTCTGAGGCTGGTAACTCTAAATAAACTTCTCTGCAGCAGAGGTAAGTCTTGATCTTGCTTTTCTGGGATGGTCTTCATGAGCGCCTGATGGGTTTTGCAAATGAACTTGACAACACTGTTCTTTTAAGGAAAGAATTCTATTCCAGTACAGCTGAACTTCTTAAAATAAAAATTATTATAACTGTTATTGTTGTTACTAAATTACATAATGCAATATGTGATATTTCATTGTTCTGGAATCTCCAGTATTGTTCTAGAATGTAGAAAATAAATCATTAAACAAAAAAAACAAAACATTGAATTAGAAAAGTGTCCTGTCATCGATTTTGAATAAATTATTTTAAGTTACACTTTTACTTAAGGTTCTGGGTGATTTATTATTCTCTTGTAATTAGATTTATATACAAATTTCCTGGTTCAGTACAAAGCAAGTATAGAACTAATAAATTAACAGGTTTTAGAGTAGTATTTTTTTGTCTGTTTATACTTGTACAGTATGTGTATATGCTTAATAGAGGTGAAGTATATTTTAGTTATAAATATATATAGTTATTTTAGTTTGAAAGGTCTGCATTTCAGAAATTTGTTCTTCTATTCTGGGTGAGTTCTGGGGGGAAACTGTTAATATCAGTTCTGTATTAACTCTATAATATTCTACTCATCGCTGGGTATATTTTAAGGTGTATGAATGTCACAGAACCAATTGTCTAATAACTAATAACATCAGTGAGTTGCTAAACATTTCAGAGTTCTTTCTTTCTTTCCTTCTTTTGTTTAATGTTATTTAGATTTCTGCCTTGTTCTTTTACATTTTGTTTTGTGACTTCGATTAAAGTTCCAATTCAATATTTGTCAAAATCTGCTGACAGCCAGTTATGCACTAATTGTGCATACTTTACCTGACTGCATTTGCCACATTATGTTAAAATGGGTTCTTTTATGAAAAATAACTTGAACTATCCAGTCTGTCTGAAACAATGTAGCAATCTACCAAAACTTTAACAGCATTTATAAAAAAGCGTGTTAATCCAGCAACATTCTCTCTCTCTCTGTCTCTTCTCTCTCTCTCTCTCTCTCTCTTTCTGGGAATCTTTGCTCTCCAGGCCGACGGCATGGTTAATAATTTGTGTGGATTAAGTAATGAACACAATGCAGATGTATCAGAAGACAACAGCAGAGACAAACTCACATATTGTGTAACTGATGTACCACCATGGTACCTATGCATCATCCTGGGAATTCAAGTAAGTTCACACCATAAAAAGAAGAAAATAATTTGGAGTGATAAGATAAAGCATCTTAAACTTTAAACAAACTCAATAAAACCTCTCATTGTCATTTCTCTTAGCACTTTTTGACTGCGTTTGGTGGAATCATTGCCATTCCGCTGATCCTGTCTCAGGGCCTGTGTCTGCAGCATGATGCACTCACTCAGAGCCACCTGATCAGCACCATCTTCTTTGTTTCAGGAATATGCACCCTGTTGCAGGTCACCTTCGGTGTCAGGTAGCAAATATATTTCACAGGACACTTAATCCATTCTGTTTATGAGGAACCTAAGCTGGTGGCTCATAAATATTGTTTGTCAGCCATAATATATTTCAACATCTACAGTATACTGCGGTTAGGATTGATTACAGTGCGCAATGTGTTGGCCAATTCATATATGGAAATTATTCCTCATGCTCTTAGAACCACTCTCTCACAATTTGAGTGCTGGAATATGCTTTTGCAATCAGGGAAAACATGCAGAAAGGGAAAATGTGCATTGATTGGGTTAATGCATAGGTTGGGTTAAACATGGTTATTCAGTACATTCAGGTAGTAAGCTGACTTCATTTTATTGTCACATAATGTGGCTAAGCCTAGACCTTTCCAACTGATGCAACCCCAGATCATAACACAACCTGGGTACATGGGTACACCGCTTCATGCACTGCCCTTCTCTCTATAATAGAGTCAATCTGGACTCATCAAACCACATGACCTTTTTCCATTTTCAGAGTTTAGGAAAACATACTTAATTAAATTTTTTTGTGAATTTTTTTTTTTTTTAGGCTGCCACACATGAATCACCTGCTGTTTTCTATAAATGAATTATGGGATGGTATACTGTTTACCAGAGACATAATGCCCATTCAGCTAATTTTTCAGATTAGATCTCTGTAGAAACTGTTAAAATCTATTTTCACAGTAGATGTTTTAAACAGGTGGCATGGTAACTTAATGGTTAGCACTGTCACCTTGCACCTCCAGGTTTCATGTTTGATTCCTGCCTTGGGTCTGTATGCATGGAGTTTGCATGTTCTCCCTGTGCTTGGTGGGTTTCCTCCGGGTGCTCCGTTTCTTCATTAGGCTAATTGTTGCTCCCAAATTGCCCATAGTATGCAAATGAGCATTTGAGTGTGTGTGTGTGTGTGTGTGTGTGTGTGTGTGTGTGTGTGTGTTATATTTGGTTCATTCCAACTGGACAGCGTTGTGTAGTACTGGCTAATAGACAGCTCACAAGCACGGCTGTAGAAACCAAGCAGAGATATTATGAGCTGACACAATCTCAGCTCTCAACATAACAGGACTTTATAAATAAATTAGTTAATTGCTAATAGCTTTAGAATTGAGATCTGTAAAGCATTTTTAGCATCAGTGATTACCTCATCATTATGACTTAATATTAGTGTTAACGTTAGCTTGTTGTACCTTGCTATTCGCCAAATAGAATTAATGCTACGGCACAGAAATATTTCCTACAACAGGAGATGGACATAAGAAGATTTTTTTAATAAAGAGAGTAAATAATGAGTAATTAAATTGTGTATATAAAAACAGTATCTATGTATATACTGAGAATGTAAACTTTCTTAATTAACCTTTCATAAACATTTTACTATAAAAACAATCATAATATAGCAGTTAAAACAGATGCTTTCTGCTTTGGTGTGAATATGAACAGGAGTGTATGAATGTCTTGTATAATTTTTCACTTTTACACTTGCACAGGTATTAGAACAGAAATACTGAAATTTCAGGTTTAGATGACATGAAATTCAAAAATTCCCTAAAAAAAAAAAATTATAAATTTGAATGCATGATACCTCTTCTGTCCACTGTATTATGTGTTGTCCCTTTTTGCCTCATTGCCTCCCTTTAGCCCTACTGATAAGGCTGTGCTTGTTTTGAAGGTTGGGGGATCAAATCCCACCCCCACCCACTGCTCACTTTTTGTGCAAGATCCATAACTCTGCTCCCGAGGGGCTGTACCGTGGCTCACCCTGTGCTCTGACCCCAATTTTCTTAAAAAGCTGGGATATGCAAAGAATATAATTCCAGAAATTGATTTTTATGACAAGTTTATGTATTAATGTGAGAATATATATTTTTGATTAAATAGTTTTTTTGTTTAGAAAATCACACATTGCTTTGGGTGACCTATTTAGAGTTTTAGAATTTGACCTGGGGTGTGTGCATGCAACTTGAACTTTAATAACAAATTCTATTTTGGGAGTTTATGAATAGTTTATAAAAGACAATAAAGATAAAACAATTTATCATAACACAGACCATAACATCTTTGTCTTTGTCTTCTCAATACCTTCTTTAATCAGGAAATGATTATATCCTCTGTCTATTGAAGTTTGTTTTTTGGTTTAACATTACTGTAGGTCTAGTGAAATTATGCTTGTAGTGATCAGCTTAAAATCTGAGAGCTTTAATAGGATTACACAGGAATTTAGAATCGCATGTCTAGGTTCAACACACTTTAAATCCGCATTCCACAGGCTGATTCATGTTGGAACTGATCTGATCTGAGTGCTGAACTAAATTTTTCCATGTGATGCCACAGTCATGAACAGATTGACGAAATAGTTGCTCCTTTGTTTCTGGAACTGCTCTGAGAAGGCAGGCTTTTTGAGAATATCTCTCCCTAAAGGTCTTACGAGTATTAATAATGCACATGTGAAAGATGTGATTTGTTGTTGTGCAACTCTTCTGTCTCAATGATAGGTTGCCTATTCTTCAAGGTGGGACTTTCAGTCTTCTTGCACCCACAACATCCTTGCTGTCCATGCCAGAGTGGGAATGTCCTGCATGGACACAGAATGCCACCCTGGTCAACACATCCTCCCCTGAGTTCACCCAGGTCTGGCAGAGTCGCATACGGGTGGTGAGTGTTACAGCTGGATGAGCACGACTAACATTTGTGGTAAAAAGGAACAAAGATAATGAATTATTTTCTTGTCTTGACAGATTCAGGGTTCCATCATGGTGGGCTCTCTGTTCCAGGTGCTGGTGGGATTCTCCGGTCTTATCGGTCTGCTCATGCGGTTCATTGGTCCTCTGACAATTGCACCTACCATTTCACTTATTGGTTTTTCTTTGTTTGACTCTGCTGGCACGGAAGCAGGAAGCCACTGGGGAATCTCAGCCATGTAAGTGCAAACAAGTGCAATAAGTTTACCTTCACTGAGAATAGCACAAGTGTAATTTTTGTATATAATGTAGGATTATTCTTTTTAAGCATACAATATAATGGGATATTATGGTTTGTATGTATTTTTTACACATAACCTATTACACCAATATGCACTTTTGAACAATTTCCCCCCACTTAGCTGTTAGAAGGACCTGTAATATTCTTTCTGATCTTTGTGGGATTTGTACTCAATCATCCAGAGCATTAGTGAGGTCAGAAAGTAAAGCTGGCTAAAAAGGTCTGGGTTGTCATCAGGATTTAAATTCTTTTAAGGGTTGACATCAGAGCTTTGTGCAGGGCACATGAGTTCTTGCGCTTAAACCACACACTTTTGTACTTTATGAGAACAGTTTGAGGAAGACTAATATATGGGTGTGATAATCAGATGTTAAAAAACCCAATGACATTTCTCGAATCACAATGATATTTCACCAAACACAAAACCATTTCCTAAAACACAAAAACATTTCCTTAAACAGAACCACAGAGGGTCCTTACCTGTTTCAAATGCCATTGTGTTTTGTACTCAATGCTACTGAAATAACACAAAATTCATCTTTCTTCCACAGGACAACATTTCTAATTGTGCTGTTTTCCCAGTATCTCCGCCACATCGCCATTCCTCTCCCTACATACAACAAGGCCAAAAAGTTCCACATCTCCAGGATAAACATCTTTCAGATGCTTCCTGTAAGCCTATAAATGCTTTCAGACAGAACATCATGGTGTGTTTAAGCTTGAGCATAAAACACTGTCTCATCTGACTTGTTCCACAGGTTCTTTTGGGAATCACTGTTTCATGGCTCATCTGTTATCTTCTGACTTTCTACAACGTCCTTCCATCTGATCCAGAGGTGTATGGGTATCTTGCTCGAACAGATGTTAAAGGAGATGTAATGGGGAATGCACCTTGGTTCAGGTTTCCATATCCAGGTAACGAAACAGTATGTTAAAAAACCTTAAACATTGTTATGCCAATAGGCATTTGTCAAGAAATATAAATCTCTGAGTACAATTCAATTATACTTAAACTTGTACTTATGCTGGAATGATGTTGACTTTTACAAGGTTAACCAAAAAATCATTTTGGGTTGCCACTCTTGTGCGACAACCAAGTATTTACTACTGAATGAATTTGAATCTGTTGATGCAGAGGCAAACTTGGCCATGCTGTTGAGGTGGAAGGGATATACTCTCTCCCCTGTCACACAAGTCAATCACCAGTTAATGGTAAATTTAGAAGCTAGAATTGATAACAGGAGGAAGCCAGTTAAATGAAAATGAGTTAAACAGGGCCTTTAAACATACAGTATGACATTTACAGTATAATGCATGTTCCTGTATCAATAATAAGTAAATGGAGAAACATAGTGAAATTTAATTTAATCACAACATGCTACATTCTTATGTGATGTCTATGATGTTTTTTTTTTTTTTTTTTAAATCAGTGCCTTTTAACTTTTAGGCCAGTGGGGCATACCAACCGTGAGTCTACCAGGGGTGTTAGGAATCCTGGCAGGAATCATATCCTCCATGATCGAGTCAGTAGGTGACTATCATGCTTGTGCCAGGTTAAGTGGTGCTCCACCTCCACCTAGACATGCAATCAACAGGGGGATTGGAATTGAAGGCCTGGGCTGCCTGCTGGCAGGGGCCTGGGGGACGGGCAATGGGACCACTTCTTATAGTGAGAATGTAGGTGCACTGGGCATCACAAAGGTGAGAGGCTGTTCCATTTTTTTTTCAAACTCCATCATTTTAAATGCACCATAGTGTTTGTGGTATTTAGAAAAAGAGAAAAACTGAGCAAAGTTTGATTGTAGATATTATTCGATTTATTTTTGCAGGTTGGCAGCCGCATGGTGATTGTTGCCAGCGGTGTGATCTTGATCATAATGGGATTGTTGGGGAAAGTCGGGGCCATTTTTAGTACAATCCCGACACCCGTCATTGGAGGGATGTTTTTAGTCATGTTTGGAGTCATAGCTGCAGTTGGTGTTTCAAATCTACAGGTGACAGAATGTTTAACTTCAGGAGTTAAAATGGAAATAACAAAAAAAAAAAAAACTAACAATGCTGTTCGTCTTGTTATAGTATGCAGACATGAACTCTTCACGTAACATCTTTATCTTTGGCTTCTCAATGTTTACGGGGCTCGTCATTCCAAACTGGATAATAAAAAATCCCAATGTCCTGAACACAGGTGTGTTGATCAGTATTGCGAATACATAATAAAAACTAAATAAAATAAAAGGAGCCCTTATACCATCTCATATTTACTGTAGATACAGTATGAGTATTGTCCACATATGCTAATGCACATTATTTCAGGAATTGTGGAGTTGGATCAAGTGCTACAGGTTTTTCTAACAACTGGCATGTTTGTTGGAGGATTTTTTGGATTCATTCTTGATAACACCATTCCGGGTGAGTTTGGAAATGCATGCATGTATGTAGCAGTTTCCTAAGCTTGACTGAACTCACTTAATAAGTTTTAAATTCCAGGAATAAAAGTGCTGAATTAATAAAAGGTAAGATGTCCTGATCTTTGACAAAATGTTAGCATTTTATTTATTTTTTATTTCTTTTATAGGAACAAAAGCTGAACGGGGCATGGCTGTGTGGAACATGATCCATGAAGATGAGCCCCAGAACCTTGTGGAAAGTGAGGAGGTCTATGGTCTTCCCTGTGGCATCAGTTCTCATCTTGCCTCATACTCCTGGATTAGATATATACCTTTTTGCCCTTCACATAAAACCAGACCACAGAATGACACATCCAGCAACTCTGTTTCATTTGAAAAGAAGGAGAATTGCAAAGATGACTCACATATCATAGCAGTGGCTGCACTGTAATCATTCATAAGGATGACCATTTTTCCTAAAATCCTCTTGTGTGGCTAAGCTGTGAAAGATGAAGTCACGCAAAAACATCCTAAATGCTATGAACTTACTACTGAGCTGGGACAGCTGTTCGGGACTTGTCTATATGTCTTTTATACTAAACTATTTTTTTTTTAAACCATCATAAATTTTTTTTATAGTTATTTGATATATGACATGATATGATATATGATATGATATGACATGATATTATGTGATATGACATGGTATTATATGATAAATAATATGATATTGTACTGATATGAACACAAAAGTCAGACTTTTACCTGTAAAATATGGAATTAGGATCATGCAAATAGATTTATTTTCAAATACAAAAATCTGAAATATTTATTTGCAATAATGGTAATACTCTTTTTCTGCCAAGCTGACATGTAAGGAATGATGATTCCTCTATCTGATGTTTTATTGCTTTGTAGAGATTATATACAAATGTCAACACCGTGCGCTCAAAGTCTTCTCCTCTAAGAACACCCATGTCTTGAACCAGAGCAAATATCAGTCAGTGCACCTCTGGCACAGTCTTGGGAATAATGTCCGTAAAGAAGACTTCTAAGGTATGTGCCTTGTAATGATGCTACTGTAGTTCTTCAAACTGCAGTCTGGTCATTCCCTAATGTTATTAAGGTAATTTTCTCTCAATATAAAAAATTATATTGAGAGTGTCTGCTCAACTTTATGTGTATATACATCGACCAGCCATTAATACCACATAGTGTTAACATATTAACATTGATTATTAATTCTATACCAGGAAACTGGTGACAGGATCATAGGCATCCAAGACTCATTTATACCTGCTTGGAGCAAAGACCAAACCATCCAGTCTGATCCCACGGAAAAGTCAATGTAACATAACTTGCAGAAAGAAGTTAATGTTGGCCATGACAGAAAGGCACTAGAACCCCCGGCGTATCACAACTTGCCATGCATAGGGCCCAGCATGCAAAGGGCCAAAGGCCAATGGCCTGGCCTCTACACTCTCCATATTCCAATCCGATGGAGCACAAGGGGAAAAAACACAGATTGCATAAAACACTAGTGAGAGTGTACAGACATAATGGTTGTATTTTAGAAAGTTAGCTATATTTAATAGACTAGTTCATGTTGATTAGTCACTTACAGTCGTGAAGCCATATCCAGTGCATACATTGAGGATTGACATTATAGTGAAGGAATGGGTGCAGGTAATTAAATCCTCAAAACCGGGAAATCTCAGACCATGTTTCAAACTAATTACTACTATAACTATCAGTGATTACATCATGGTGTCATTATACTGAATTTGCATTGGCTACATTTGCACGATTAATCAGTGACCTGGATAATGGCAGAGTACAACATACTGCATGTTACAAAATGTTGGCCAAAGAACTGTCATGATGCCATGCATGACATGATTTTTTCCCCTGGACTTTGCCCCTTTTATCCTAGGGGTTGCAACATCGGATCATTAGATCTGCATAACCCTGTATACAGGATAAAGTGGTATAGATGATGAGTGAATGAGAGAGAGAGAGAGAGAGAGAGAGAGAGAGAGAGTAATCTCATGTCTAAAGTTGGAAGGGGTCCCTCTGGTGGTGTTGAGGCGAATTGTCTCTTGCTGGTGTTACAGCATTGTTAGGCAGATCATTCAGAAAAATAATAGCATAATAGCATATAGGTGTCCTATGATGAATTGAATTTCTATATTGAAAAAATTCTCCTGCTTTGTGACCTGTGCTGCTAAGAAAGGCTTCAGAGTCGTGACCAGGATAAACTGGATACACTGTCCAGCATCTATCTCTATGTGTGCAGTTATGTAATGTCACATGATTTCTTTTGGAAAAGAATGCCTGGCATAGAATCTTTTCTTCCATACAAATACCAATATTATTGGACTTGCAACATAGAAACAACACAGTGTTAGTCAGATCATTGTAGTCGGAAGGACATGAACTCCAGAGCACACCGCTTTGCAAAAGTAATGACATTACATTTCCCAGTAAAGTAAAAGCATTACATTACTGACATTACTTTAAAAATGACTAACTTGCATCCTTATTTTATGAAGGGTGTTTAAGTCAAACTAGGGTTTTTGATTGTGCAGAACACAGTTGTGAGAAAACATAGCTTTATTTCTCTATACAATCCCGTACTACACTATTGTACTAGTGCTTGGATACCATTATTGTAGGAAGTTTTCTCAGTACCCTGGAGCCATGATCAGAACGCTGACCTCCCAGGAACTCCTTAATGGCCCAAACATGTGGAAATGGCTTGGAGTAAGGTCAGGACAGTACACTGGATATGGCAATATTTGTGTTTCACACAGACAACTCTTCTGCAAGTTATCTGTGGATTTTTAAAGATCAGGCGTTCTACTCAATGAAATGTTAACAAGAATGACAGCAGTGGGCTCCGACTAACTTCAGCCAGGACTTTTCACAGATGTACGGGTTTCTTTAAAACATTTGCACCATTCAAATGTTTTATTATGGCTAAGAGCCTCATCAATAAGCCTCATCAATGAAGTCTTCCGTAAATGTCAATCGGTTTTATACCTTTATTCACAAGAAGTTTCATCACGAGTTTGCTTTGATACTTTGCTCATTTGTTTAATTTTTCAATCAGCCAATCACATGGCAGAAGTGCAGTGCATAAAATCATGCAGATACAGATCAAAAGATTCATTTAATGTTAACATCAAACATCAGAATGTGGAAAAATCTCAGTGAATTTGATCATAGTATGTCTGTTGATGCTAGATGTGCTAGACTGTGTCTTTTAAATTTTGCAGTTTTTCCAAAGTGTTGCAATCTTTGGAACATACTATATGTGTCCGTATTAATAATAGTTATAGATAATTATATATATAAAGCCTGAACTGGACAGTCAGGTGGCAAAAGTTTTGAACACCGCAAGGGTAGTACCTAAGCTACACAGCTTATGTCTTTAAAGCTTCTATTTTGAAAAACAAACAAACAAACAAACATTTATAATCATTGATCAATAATCAATAATCATCAATAATTCCCTAAAAATAATTTTACGGAAAAGGGGTAATTATATTAAGGGTAATGGGTAAGGAAAGAGTTAAAAGTAAGAAAAAGGGAGGAAAGGATGCACGTGCTGGTCTGTGGGTTATGGCCCTGCTGGCATGTGGGCACAGGCTTGTGACAGAGTGGGCAGAGTGGGCTCGCGTGGGCCTCCAGCAGTGCTTGCGAGGCTGTCCTCAAGGCGAAGGAAGGGGCAATATGGCATGAGCCTAAATCCCCTATTGCTCCTCGATCACTCCGGAGCTCACTGAGGAACAATAGGAGATTTAGGCGCATGCCACACTGTGACAAAGGGGTAATTGTTTATTGTTACCTTAATTTAATATCAGCACATGACTATTCCATGGAACTAAAGGCAGTTCACACTTTGGTACAATTACAGATTCTAAGGCTGATGTATAAGTAATCATTACTGGTTCAGAAACTAAGATAGACTCGGGCATTTGTGAGGACTTGGATGGGAAACTAATCCGATTCAACCATGTAGTTCCACAAGAGGGCAGACTTGGATAAAAATTCAATAAGAAGCCAACATTATAAATAATATTTATTTAGAATGCTATTTATAATGTTTTTTGTTTTTTTTTAATTATTGAACAATTCAACAATTAATTATTGCTCTATTGAATGTACAGCATTAAATACCACATTGATTTATTCATCAGCTTAAAAAAAAAAGAAAAATGGTTTATTTGATAAAGACAATTTTTTTTTTAATTCTGACTTTTGATTTTAAAGCAAAATGCCTGAGCTTGTGTGTTTATTGCATATCTACATCTACCTACTGTATATTGCCAGTTTATATGGTTCTTTATCAGTACAAATCACACATTAGTTTTAGTTGTTTTGAGTAGGGCAGCACAGTGGCTCAGTGGTTAGCCCTGTCGCTTTCCACCTCCATGGTCGAGGTTCAGTTTCTGCCTCTGGGTCTGTGTGCATGGAGTTTGTATGTTCTCCCCGTGCTAGGTGGGTTTCCCCTGGGTACTCCTGTTTCCTCCCACAATCCAAAGACATGCAGATTAGGCTAACTGGCAGTTCCAAATTGCCCATAGTGTGTGAATGAGTGTGTTGTGACCCTGTATACAGGATAAAGCAGTATATATGATGAGTGAGTGTTTTGAGTAGTGTTCAAGCAGTATTTTCCACAGGAGTGAAATAGCACATACTATAACCTTTAATGCATTATTTTGATTTATTCCATCTTTCTATTCATTTCACATTTCAGAGATTCAACCTACAAACGTTCTCCTCCATCTACCTATATGTGAAGGGTAAGACAAGGAAAAAAAAAATTAAGAACTAACCACTCTTTGGTGTGCAAAGATGGCACTGGTCATCAGAGCACATACCCCTCAAAAACCAGAGCATGTTTTATATACAGTATTTTTAGCATTACTATGTTTTTCTACAGTATGTTTAATTTTTTTTGTTTAAATCTAAATTCTTTGGTTTTGAACAGACATTTTCAATCTAATTCTAGATTGTCACTGACCCAATGCAGTGCTGACCGTACAGATTTTTGTTGCTTGAAGTTTAATGTTTAGTCTTCCTGTTTTTTTTTGTTTTTTTTTAAGTCGAGCCCATTCAGAGTGCAAAACTGTGTTTCTCTGCAGAGCATGTGCGACCGTCAGTACTCTATTTATACTGTATGTGTGGGTAACATTGTTTAAGCATTACCTTATCTTACTTTTATTTCCTCACATTTTCTGTTGTTTAAATCTAAATTCTTTGTTTTTGAACTGAAATTCTGAATGCAACACAACTTATGATTACTATTTTAGCATCACACCAAAAAAACATTATATTTCAGAAAGGCAAAATTATATGGCTGCATCAAGCAAGGAAAACAACTTATGAGATTGTTAAAATAACTGGAATTGGGTTACAAAACTTCTTGGAAGGATAGTGCTGAATTGTCAACTTCTTGGAAGAAATGTGGTAAGAAAAAAACAAAACAATGAATGACTGTGATCAGAGATCACTTAAATAGTTGGTTAAGCTGATTTGCAAAAAAAATGACAGCAGAAATTTCCGCATTATTTAATAGTGAAAGTTAGAAAAAGCTTTTCCATACAGAATACAAGGAGAACTCATACAATCTGTATGGCCATAAAAAACACTTGTTATAGCGGATAATCAAATAAAAACCTTCCTTCATGAAGTTTGGGCTTTGGAGCAATGGAAAAAGGTCATGTGCACAAAGTGATGTACCCATCATGCATAGTGCCCACTGTACAAGCCTCTGCAAGCAGTGGTATGATCTGGGGTTACTTCAGTTGGTCAGGTCTAGACTCTGCGATGTGACCAGGTTATCTCATCAGTGGATTTTTTTCTTCCCTGATGGCATGGGCATATTCCAGAACTCAAGCCTTGAAATAGTGGTTCTGGGAGCATGAGGAATCATTTTCACACATGAATTGGCCACCACATTGCATGCCTCAAACAAAGTTTAGGGCGGTTGAAAGAAATATTAGAGTATTTGAGTTTTTTTGGCCAAGCAGTGTTTTTGGAATGCGTCTCTGAGGTGCATAATTGAACCACAGACCTGTTACACATTATGGAAAACTAATCAATAAGTCTGTTATATTGGGGGGAAAAGGTATTTTGTTTTACTGTCGACATTCCTTGTCACTTCAAGTAGAGAGAAAATTGAAACATGAAGCATGTTTTGAAAGTGTGTTCAGATGATTTAATCATGGAGACAAATGCAAGAGACAATAAAGTAATGGAAAAACTGCGGTGGGTCTTCCTACTGTGTTTTATAGATTGCATTCTTAATTTATAAACATTACATGAAAATATCTGGTTGATGAGTGCAAGAATAATGTCTTTGCTTTCCTGAATTTTAAAGAATAAGGAACTTTTATAGGGTAAACCATGCTGTATTCCAGATGTCCTGTAGCAACTGCAGAGATTTGGACACGTACATTTTACTGAATGTCTCAATGTTAGTTCAAATTAAACTTCTAATCCTGACAATGCTACAGACCTCTGTGGTCAGGGGTCCACAGAGCATAACTGGTTCTGCTTTCGAGGAGGAATGGATGGCATTCGCTCTTTCTTCCTGTCAATCAACTGACCCCAAACATGCATCTACAGTAAATCAACATTAAAACTGTTGTTTTAAAGTGTTTAATGGATATGTGCAAACCCAAGGGTACTGAGTGGCTTTAAAAGTACAGCTTTAAATGTTTAAATGTTCTTACTGGAGGAGTCTCATGAAAACATACAAGAAAATATATGAAGAAAATTCTATTTTATTATTTAAGACTCTCAGCCACGTTCAGCCAGAGGTCTCTCTGCTGTGTTGGAAAAGCATGAGTATATCTGTAGTAGGAAGTCCAATGCTGGCACACCACAAAGTACCGTAGGATGTACTGTAGCACACCGGTGCTTGAGATACACCAGATCGGTTACTTAATGTCCAATGCGTGCTGGCTTTAATAAAATGTTGCAGAATGACATAACAGAAAGACAGGTACACTGAGCCGTTGCAGTCTTTCTTACTTTTAGTTGGTGGATTTTTTCCATCTTCATTTGAACAGTTTGACAGCAAAATGAGATAGTGAGCTAGTATTACAAACCAATAGAGAATTGTGTGCATGTACTGATTGAGTGACAAGCACAAATACTAAAATATTATTCAATTGTTTTAGCTATACCAGTGTGAGGTTTGTGTGGTTTTACTACTGTAAATGCTATACTCAACAGTTTTGTCACAATGGATAAATCAGCCTGAAGTTGCATTGGTAGTAATGCAACCCATGTTGCATGACCTTTTTCCTCACTATGAATAATGGAATAATATGTTTTTGGTTACTTTAGTAACTCCAGTGCACAAAGGGTTAAGTATACAATCTAGTATCAATACTATGTGGGTTGAGTTTTAATGTAAATCATAGCGAACTCAGGCTTTTGTTCTGTTTTTGCATGACTCTTTATTGAGGATTACTGGCAGCAAAAAAAAAAGAAAAAGAAAAAAGTGTTGAAGATCATATAAAAACATTAAAAATAATATAAAAAGATTGCATAAATCTCTGTGATCCCATGAAGCTATAGCTCCAGCTGGATTCTGCTTCATGATGGTTTGGATCTACACATTCTGCTCCTGAGCTCCCAGTGATCCAGACCCCCTCTGTCCTCTGCACCTGCTGACTCATCCCTGTGCTGAACTGGACTCCATGTTAACTTAGACAACTTCTATTATATTGAACTTCCAGCAGCCTAACACACATGATGTCGTTATATAATTCCTGGATGGGTTCCCTGTTGAGTCTGGTTCCTTTTAAGGTTTCTTCCTATTGCCATCTCAGGGAGTTTTTCCTTGCCACCGTCGCCGACACCCTAGGCTTGCTCATCAGGGACAATCTCATTATTATCTAAACACGTTTTTTTCTCACACATACACACTTCCGTAAAAAAATCTTCTCTTCACTTTAAATTTAATTGAATTGAATTGAAGTTATAATAAAGGTGAGAAATAAGGCATGTTTTCATGTTGTCCAATGTTGCAAAGTTATAATATAAGTGCAGCCTAGAGGGAGTGTAGTAATGCATTTAAATTACAGTATATTATTTGAAACTGGTTAGATGAGGTTTATATTGCAAGATTGTAATAAATTCCCCATATACCACTTAATCTGTTCATATTCATCTTGATCAATCGGGCGTATTGTATGTTATATATTTATTTTTATGATGGTGCAGTAGTTTTGAACTAGATTGAATATGATGCACATGTTCATTTGTCAGTGTAATTGTTTAGATAGTGAATAGAATATGAAGTTTCTAGAAAGTAAGTATTTGCATTTGCTTTAATGTTCCACTAGATGTCTCTAGTTAACTACAAAATATCTGTCACGAAAAAGCTTGATTTGGGCCTAGAAACTAATTTATATTTATAACCTTTGACAGTAAAATTTTGTAACTTAAAAAAGAGAGAGCATGCTCTCTAGGTTAAAAGAAATCCTCAAACACCTGTATCTATCCAGAGGAGAACAAATAACAGTGCACCTGTTACATTTCTGATAAACATTATTGTCTTGGAATGTCTCCAAGGTACAGAGTTGATGGAACGGTCTATAACACCATCTGGATAGATGAATTGGTCCCAACTTGACCTGTTATTTCATAAGAAGTTATTGTGCTTTCCTCTGGGCAATCTTTGTACGAGTGTTGACCCCACGTGAAAGTAAAATAGACTATGAAACATGTTTCAGGAGTGTGTACAGCTGGGGGAAAAGGGAGCAGAAAACAGTGGAAAGAATTGTGGTAGATTGTCTCAATGTGCTTTATGTATTACATTCCTGATTTATATGCAAGTCCATGAAAATTCCTTATTGTCTAATGTAAAAATCTATAAAATATTATACAGGATACTTTACAATGCAAAAAAAACCCCAAAAAACTGTTGTTTCAGATGTCCTATTGAATAATATATGTAAAAATCACACACTGTCAAACAACACCAACAATAATAAAAATAAATAAATAAAAAGAAAATAATAAACATTCCTACAATATGAAAATGTAAGGTTTTCAATAACGAAATTAATGCTTTTACTGTTACTACCTAAATTAATCTTCACTCAACCGCTTAAAGCAAAGTATTCTACAACTGTAACAGTAATAACAGTTGCAGAATGAATAGGCTAAAATAAGCATTTATAAACAAAATTTACTGTATAGTAAGTAAACGGCCCTGAGCGTTTACATTTTATCGCACTTTAAGAACATTATCAGTATTATATATTTTTAAAAAAAACTTCACATGAATTAAATGCATAAATGATGTTTTATTGTGCACAAGGACTAATTAAAATGTGTTATTTCTGCCTTTGTTCTAATTTAAATTAAGACTCAAGACCAAGACATTTTCCATTTAAATAGATGGACAAATTAGATAACTAATATATTAGTTAATTAGTGGAGAATCATCTGCAATTTAAGTAAAAAATAAAACTATAGACTATAAAAGAACTGAACAAAAGCTCAAATGTGTGAGCTCTGGTTGTTGCCATCTTGGCCCGAGCTGACTCTGTCTAAACCCTGGTTAATCCATAAATGGGCAAATGGCAGAACAAACAGAACCAGGCTGTTGTTGGGAATTTGCCTACCTAACTCAGTTATCACCCACAAGCTAGCAATCTTAGCTTTCGCTAACGCTAATACATTTGATTGAACTCCATCTCAATACCCCTAAACTGCATAACTTTATGGCTTACTACAGTATCATTTTAACTCATGAGTTACATAGAAATTCACCCCTGTACAGTTGTAATGAGTAGGAAATCTAGCTAATAAGAATGAACCTCTTTTTTCTTACCAGGCTACAAACATGGGGATTGACTCGGTTTTGTAGTCAGCTTTTGTTGCCAGTGGACATTTGGAAAACTGCACATTTTGACATTACGCATTGTCCGTTAAAAATAAAACACAATGATTTTTGCTAATAATTGTTAGTTCCTGAAAGCCATAATCTTATAACAGTTTGCATTGAAGCAGTAAATTCCTTAAACCACAGTAATTTGCCACCATTACAGATTTTTTCATTCATAGTATCCCCATAGTAACTCAAAAAATATCCAGCTGCAGTTTTACTTCTGACTGTTACAAAGCACTGACACTGGAGACTCGTTTAATAAGTACAGTACTACACCAACTCCTGACAAAAAAAAAAAAAGATTTATACCAGCAATGACACACTACTTTTTATCTGTTTATGTGGAGTGTCCTTTATGCAAGAGTGAACACATATAGAAAGACCTTATGGCTATAACTCTCTCCTCTATAACTCTATAACTCTATAAGTCAGAGCTGCTGTCATAGAAATTTACTCAATCAATGTCACACATTCAATATCTTAATACTGATAGAAAAACAGTAGTGGTAATGCTATGTAATTTATACACAGTGTCTGGATGCAGCCCATGTAAAGTAGAATAGAATTATATGTACATTATATCTGTTGCTTTATTAGTCTCCTCTTATATGTATACTGGCAACTAAGCAAATAATTATGAAGCCTTACATTGGATAATTACTGCAGTGATTAATATGGTTCAGCGTGCGACCATATATTTTTAACCCTCACTGATGAAGTGAGTAGCTTCGCATTTCTTAAACAATCATGACATATCGTATGGTCGTGGCAAAAATGTCCCTCTTTTTCAGAAGGGTCAAATTATACTGAACTGCATCAAGAAAAGAAAACAACTACAGAGATTGCTGAAACTATTCAAATTGGATTAGCAACTGTCAAATACAGTATTAAAACCTGGAAGGATAGTGCTGAACCATCATCTTTAAAGAAGAAATGTGGTTGGAAATTGTTTTTTGAATGATCATGATCGGTGATCACATAAACTTTTGGTGAAATCAAATTGTCAAAGAAAATAAAAACAGCAGACACCACAGCTATGTTTAAAAGTGGATGTGAGTTGTGATAACTATCATCTTAATATTCAATGGTAACAATTTGTGAATTGGTGTCGTTCATTCAGCTGCGTCCGTTAAGGGGTTGCCCCAGCAGACCATCTGATCCACACATTTGACTTGGCACAGGTTTTATGCCAGATGCCCTTCCTGTCACAACCCTCCAATTTTTATCCAGGCTTGGAACCAAAACTAAGGATGCCCTACATCCAGTGGCTAGGTTTGGGAAATTGGCTGGAAATTGAACCCAAGCCATCTGCATGGCAAGTGAGAAGCTTACCACTGAGCGCCAGTGCCCTTAATAACAATTTGTAAGCCTCTTAAAAAATTGATCGTCTCAAATTGGATCTGTTGTTTTAAAAATCTGTTTAAATGTCAGTGCCCTAGATCAATGTTATTTTGTTGTTACATTTTACTCCTGAAATGTATAATAAGGTTGTTATATGGTATGTGTCAGAGCTCAAACTCTCACAAGAAAATTACAAACCTTCATTTATAAAAACAAATATATTTAAATAAAAATAATCCAAGTCATCTAAATAATCTTAATTTGCCAAAGTTACAATGCTCTTTGATTAACACAACTACTTGTAATCATTGTTTTAAAATATTTTAATGCCATTAAATTTGTTAGAAATACTTAAGATGTTTAATATAAGTGTAATAAATTACTGTACATTTCAAAGAATTAGTAATAATAAATGACAGTGGAACAATATGGACTATTAAATACTATATCCATCCCTCTATTTTCTGTAGAGCTCATCCTGGTAATTTTTCATCTTTTCATCTTTTTTTACCTACATTTGGTGCAATATGAGAATTTTTTTCTCCCTAATTTAGTCGTGTGTTCAGCCTGATTGGCTGTAGAGCCGTGATTAATGTGGAAGCACTAAGAACCTCCCCTCTGAGAGAGCTCGGCCAATCAGCTCTCTCTAGACCTCCGGATGCGAGAGGTTACAGGATCACCTGGGAATCAAACTCGCGATCTCTGGATGATAGGAGGCCTCAAATTGATAAAAATAAAAATAAAAAATACAAATAAAGGATGTATCTGAAAATATAAGAGAAACAAGTGGTTTATTAGTGCCGACAACTTGCCAGTTTGATTTATTGTGAAATGGAGTTGCCACATCACTACAAAACCTTTTCACATACAAAGACTGCACAGAGGATGAAACAATTGTCCAATGTTCAGATACGGCAGAAAATGGTGAACATGGTATTGAACATAATAATAAAAAACAATGCTGAGAAACTACTAAAA
>JAQMYJ010000038.1:10993299-11007645 GCA_030014305.1 Clarias laeviceps
TTATATATACAGTATATATATATATATATATATATATATATATATATAATTTTTATTTTCATCAGTATTGTTGTTGGTATGATTGATTATGATTATGATTATTATTACTTGTTTGTTTGTTTGTTTTACACTAAACACACTTTAAACCTTACTGTTTGATGTAAAATAAAAGCAAACCCAGCCCACATGTTCTGGGTTAACATGGCGTCTGTATCTCGAGCAGAGAAACCAAAGATGAGAACTTTGTGCATAGCTGAGCTTCTCACTAAGGAGTGTATTACTGCTAAGATAGAAATAGCTGGCACCAAACACTGTTTTAGATTAGAAGTTCAAAGAACTTCTTCAAAATTGAAGCATATGTAAATTTGTCAAATAGCAACTTTGCGTGGGGATCAGACACGATCAAAACACACTGTTTCCATGACAAGGTAGCTGACAGATAGCTTAGGCATGATAAATCTGAGATGTGGATACGTGGCATGTCTTTTCCACATGGCCTACTGTGTAGCTCCGAAATCTGCTTCTAATACAGTCCCATTGCAGATTTACAACATGTGATGTGAAAAAGCAGAGAACGAAGTATAACGTTCTTTAATAAATATACAACACTGGCACATTTTCTTTCAAACTGCATTGAGTTTTTCAAGTCTGTGGCATATTTGTAGCAGAAACATTTGGAAACACTAAATTAATGAATAGCCTCAGGTCGTATGAGCCAATTCTGGAGCCAATTTAGTATTCTTGATGTTAGTTCTTTGTAGGCCTTCTCCTGAAATGTACTCCACCTATATAGTTTGAATAATTCATAATATAGTTAACAGGAAGGAGATTAACTGGTTCGGACTGATGCTTACTATAAAGGTATAGTTCACTGTTTCAAAAGCTTAACTTAGACAACATGTTATTCTGTGTAAGATAAAAGCAGTGCAGAATAAAGCAGACTATATATTTGTGGTGACTAATGGAATGTAGGATAAATGAGAAGGCGACTTCTTGAAGGTGCCTGTTTATTTATAAAGCATATACCATGGTACATGTACTTAATAAAGCAGATAAAAAAAATCTCTTGCTTATGTTTATTTGCCTACAAATAGTTAATCCCATGTTTGGCAATTTATGCATGTATTTTAGCTTAACATGGTAACACATAAGTCTCTGCAGTAATGACAAGAACTGCCGCCGCAAATGATAGTGGCATTTCCAGGGTTATCAATTAAACACTCTCCTTCCTCAGTGTTTTACTGATGAACCCACTACATATCCAGAGGGTTAACCATTAAAACCTTGAATCACAAATGTACTCTTTTTTATAGCTCTGGCCCAGGAAAGGTTCTTCCTCTTCATCCAGAGCCACCAGCTGCTCTTCTCAGTGGCTTTAGAGGCTTTGGAGAGGCCTTTGTTTTTTTGCCAATGAGCCTCGCCTCATACTCACTACTCTTGTAAACCTAGTTGTTAACATGGCTACAGATCCTTTACAGTTTGTCTACAGGATGGATGGTGGTTCTCCATTTATTTTGTTCAGCAATCTGTGGCATCCTCTTGCACTCATTGGCCTCATCCTTGGCATCGTCCCAGCTAGTGCACTTTAACTTCTATGATGCACATGGGCGAAGAGAAAAACCGCAGTATGAGGTCTGGCTTGAGGTCAGAAACAGATCAAACAGTTTCTTCCAGTCTCTGCACCCAGATGTTTAGTCTCAATGGTGCCCCTGCTAGACATGTGAGCACCTTTTTGGTGTCACCAGGTGTATACACCGTGTGCTAGAAATGTCTTTTAGTGTTGCTGGAAACACAAGACAAGTTGGAACTTTGCTTTATTGTATTAAATTTGTGCAAGATCATATTTGGCTTTCATGATGAAGCTTGATCTAAAATAGAATCTGCGCACGTAATGTAGGCAAGCTTTTGTATGTAATAACACTTCATGGTGGCAAAGACCATTAAATGCCTAAAGACACCTTGCACATTTCTTGTCAATGTGATGCATGCACTCAACAATTTGAGGTCTACTGTATGTTGAAGGTGAGTTCTGTTTTCACAGCAGATTCAGCAGAAGCTTGCTAAGAACATCTGTATTACTGTAAATACGACCTACCCGAGCCACACGATTACTCATCAAAGGACTGGCTATTGAATAATAGGGACTTAACTTTCATTAGTCACACAAAGCATGTGGTTACTGAGTCAACAAATGAATGTACAACCAAACAAGGCATCAGCAAAACTTTGTTTTGAAAAGTGAATTTAGAAGAATGAAACCTCATCATTAAAAACTGATTTCACAATGCTTACATTGTTGTAAATAGATTTTAATATACAATAGGCAACAATTATATTAAAGTACCAATACAATACCGATGGGATATTTTGCCTTATATTGCTTTACACTGCTTTATGTTTGGAGGTAATATTTGAGTCTTGTGTGCACTGCACAATGTCAGCACTAAACAGTTACGACTGCATGTGCAGTGTTCAGCGGCTTTATGGTCAGTGTGCCATATGAGATCAATGATGTAGCCCGCATGTTCTGGGGTTCGAGAAGGACCATAAACGTGGATGGAACTTCCTCTTTTCCTTTTCCACTTTAATTGAGACAGCTGGATCAAATTATCCATATGAAAGGCAGATTTTTTTTTTTTTTTGCAGTTGAACTGTTTTCATTGTGATTCAACCATGTAAAGTTCAGCACACAATGTGAAAGGAAGCAAAGGCTGAAAAACAGGTAATGGTGTCTGAGTCCAATTCATGTTTTAATCTGCCTAATTCTCCCTTAGCTCTGAGAAAAGCAGAACTCGATTAAACCTTATGAAAACATATCAAATACGGACTTTGATATTACTATTAGTTCTTTCCCCCAACACATTGTAGACTGTATGAGATAAAAATTATTGTTTTTGATTTTGGTCTGCAGGAAGTGGCCCAGTTTTCTTCATCTTTATGCTTAGCCATTGCTTTCTCTTTTTTCATTCTTAACATGGTGAAGTAGTAAGAGAGTTATGCCTCTGCTCAGTTCCATGGTAGGCTTACAGCTGCTTTTAGGGCAAACCACCATGGAGCCGTTTTACAGGGCAAAAAAGACAGACCCTCTCGCAACTAGTTTCCCATTTCTTCTCTGCAACCCAGACATCAAAGAATGCCATTAAGAGTTAAAATGAAAGTTAAAATTCATGTGGCGTGGTGAGTATATATCTGCCATTCCTTCCTGTGAAAGGGGTTTTTAACTCTCATGGGAAGCTTTGCACAGGATATCCTGGGAGTTGAGCTCCAGAAATAGCTCACAATTGTGAAATGAATGGGAAGTATCAGCTCAGGCCATTAGGATGAATAATGAGGCGAATATGACAGCAAGAGAGTGTGCTTCACCTACTTTCATTGAGCCATGGTGGTCCAAACCTGAATCCTACACGTTTCTGTACTTAAAGGCTCCGTTAAGTACAGACTTATAAAAAATGCACACAAATGCTTTGATGTTTATACATTAAAAACTCTATATTTTACATTGAAGTCAAAAGAGATCTTACATCGATATAATGCAATAACACAGTGTGTTTGTGTGTGTGTTTTTATATATACATACATACTGGTGCTTCTTAAAAATTTTTAATAGCATCCTGTAATAATAATAATAATAATAATAATAATTATAATTATTGTTGTTGTTGTTATTATTATTATTATTATTATTATTATTGTTGTTGTTGTTAATAATATCATTATATTATTATTATTACAGGGTGCTATTAAATTTTTTAAGATAATAATAATAATAATAATAATAATAATAATTATTATTATTATTGTTATTATTATTATTATTATTATTATTATTATTATTATTATTAAGTATTGAGTCTGTACATGTTCATACTTTTCAGTAGTCCAATATTTCTATGTTAAAAATATATTTTTAAGAAATATTCAAATTTCTTAATTTCATTAGCTATAAGTCATAATCATCAAAATAAAAAGAAATAAACACTTGAAATATATGAGTCTGTGTGTAATGAATCTATAATATACTGTACAAGCTCACCAGACTTGTATTTTTAATGTAGACTTGAGGACTAGTTCTCTAAGCTTCCTGAAAGATTTTTTTGCTCTTATTTTCAGTCCAGGGCCTGTATCTGACCAATTTCAGAGGAATGTTTTTTATTTGATAAAAACATTTTTTTTTTATTTGATAAAAACATTGCCACACAGTGACCTATGAATCATTCAGTCATAAAAACATCTAGCTTAAGCCATGAACCAGTGAGAAACCTGTGCGGATGATGACAGATGATCAGGCCGGTAATTAGTATCCATGTAATACTGAATGCTGAATGGTTAGAAGAGACGAGAAGGGAAATGAGGTTGCTTCTGAACTAGTTAAATCAACAACCAATTTTTTTTTATTATATCTTTAGGTACTTTTCAGCCTGTCCCATAAAGCTGCCCAAAATAACCTGAAACTACCCACAGAAGTATGTGGACTGGAAATCTGGTTACTTATCATTTTTCCATCAAGAACAAAATCACTGTTGTGCACATACAGTAAATTTCCTTTTACTGTCTGAAAAAAAATCCCATTATTGACATTGACTTTTATCCCAGTCTTTGCAATATACACAATGAAGTATACATTGTTCACCAAAACCAATGTTTGCAGACAGCGTTTCTATTAATCCAACCTCAAGCCCCCTGCCACCAGTGCACATGATTTTTCCACCTGTACTTTTATTCAACTACTTCAAAGCCTGACTGGTATTTAGACAAACCCAAAGTGGGTGTAGCCTAGTTCTATTTAAATATCATGCATGCAGGCATGAAAGTAATAACATGTGGCGTTTTTTCTTGTCTTGTTAAAGCATTGCATGAATTTAGGTGATTTCTGGATATCTGGCAATCTTTATATATATCTATGATATATATTATCTGTGTATCTATTTAGGCCACATCATTTTATATTGCTATTAAACCATATTTACTCTTGCTCAGTGAACAATAAAAGAAATACAGTTCCAGTAAAACGGCAAATTCACAGATTTCTGTTTTGAGCACAATATTGCTTTTCAGCATACTGTAACCATATTAAACTGAGCTCACCTCTTGGAGTCCAATCCACATTTGCCAAACTTCTCTTAAGGCTTGGCTCCCAAGTGCCAGTCATGCAAACATGTCCTCCCCGAGATTATTGCCCCAGCTGTTTCCTATTTCCTCTCTCTGAACTCTGCCAGTGATCCATTACTTTCTTCAATAGTATAGTACCTCTGCTACCAACATACTAATGTTTTCCAAAGTATTTAGCTGTGTACACTAAGTTGTAATCCATTTCAAACACCCAGTGAAGGATGTTGGACTACTAACGAAGATTCTGGTTAGATGAAGAGCATCTCTGTTCTTCTGGTTCTCATGCTGGCTACCAAGACTGGAGGGGAAAAAAGACTATTTAACACTACCTCATCTTTTTTTTTAACATACTTGTAAGTCTAGTGGTGTATATTAAAGTACTCCAGCATAACACTCAATTTAGTCCTGTTTATTTTGTTAGGTAATATAAAAAGGGCCATTCTTATATATCTGTAAATTTTTTTCTAAAATAATACCACAAATTATGCACAAACTATTTGTACTATTCTGTGTTTGTGAACATTATCTCATTCCGAATAATTCATTTGTTTTCTCTACATGCATCACATATTTGTATGTTTTAAATTGGAAGGACTGCATAGTAAAATGCTGATACTGTTTCGTAAAAAAATATATACTGTATATAATTCAGTTCATCATTCAAAGTCATCATTTTAGATGTATCAAATTATTGTGCTGCATCAAGCAAAGAAAACAATGGATTAAGAACCCTTAAAGACATCATGAAAACCTGGAAGGATAGTGTTGAACCTTCAACTTTGTTGAAGAAATGTGGTTGTACAGCAAAAAAAAATCATAAATGGAGATCACTTTGTGAAGTTGCATGGTGAAAAATCAACAGAAAAAAACATAGCTACTATATGTTTAATAGTGAAAGTAACGGCATTTCCATACACACAATGTGATGAGAACTCACAGGATTGGGACTAAACCACTGTGTGGCCATAAGAAAACCACTTTTCATTGAGAATAATCAGAAACAAAGGCTTAAATTTGTTAGAGAGCAATAAAGATTGGACTTTGTGGTCCTCTCATGTGGTCCAGATTGACCCTACTCCTCAGGGATTAGTGTCAGGATAAGAAGGGAAGCGCATGAAATGATGCACGCATCAAGCATAGTACTCCTATACAGTCCTCCTGGGGTTTCTTCAGTTGGTCAGGTCTAGGCTCAGCAACCTTATATGGCAATAAAATAAGGTCAGTTGATGACCTGAATGTACTGAATGACCAGATTATCACACCAGGTTTTTCTTCACAAACATATTCCAGGATTTAAATTTGTAAAAGAGTGGTCTCACACATGAGCTGGCCACCACATCTTGTGCTGTAATCAAAGCTACAGGTGACTCAATGAAATATTAGTGTGGCCACAGTTTTTTTAAATATATATATAGCCAGGCAGTGTATGTTAAGTGGGTGGCTTTAATTAACCCCTAAATTTTTAAAACCTGACAAAGAGCCCCTAGTTGGATTCCTTACTCTTTTACTGTAACTACAACTCTCTGGTATCTTAGCAGGTATTAAATAATTTAGTGATTACAAAAGAATGTGTTAGCATGAATTACAAAAAAATTACACAGTCCAGACAACCTTGAAGTGACAATGTTTTAAGGTTGACTTTAACCTTCTGAGCATTTGGCTATGTTTCAATCACTTCCTAGAGTTTAGCTGAGGCCTTCTCTCACGGTCCCATTCGTCCCCAGATGGTAAAAATTCACTGAACATCTGTGTTTGTCTGGGCCTACAGTAGAACACATCCCCGGTGTTCAAAAAGAGGTGGCATTGTCTGCTGGCCAGATGTCTGCAGATGCAAATAAAGCATATGCTTGAAGACCTTTTTTAAAAAGAAGGGTATACAAATAAATTATTTTTTATGTGTTTGTAGATATATAATATATGCAGTACATAGCATTCGTTTTTACATGTCTAGAAAGAAAAAGTTAATGTGTTTTACACAAAACCTTGAAATGCTCCATTTATATGCACTTAAACATAATTATAGAGTCTTATGAGACTTGAAATAGAGCTAATGTCTATCAAATGGCTACTTATACTGCCATAATCTGGCTTAGGGTACCATAATAATAATAATAATAATAATATTAATAATATTAATAATAATAATAAAATCACAGAAATTTTCTCTCAGGTTGAAATGCTAAAGTAAACATTTAAAAAAAAGGATGAGCATGTTTAACACTAGAGATGCAAAATTAATGTGACTGCATTCACTGCACTTTCTTTTTATACAGTTTGGGAGTTGGGTGTTAACAGTATTTTATACAAATTATAAAGTATGTACAATTTCAATTTTAGAGATTAAAATGTATTCTACTGTGTTTGAATATAATTTTATATTTATGTCCTATAGCAAACTGACTTCCTAACCACAGTGATGTTATTTTACTATAATAATAATAATAATAATAATAATAATAATAATAATAATAATAATAATAATAATAATAATGCCTTAATTATGGCAATACACAGTATATCATTATATGACACCATTTAAGGGGATGGGTAAAATAATTACTAACAGAACATCTTGTTTCAATTATGTAATTACAATACTGTACAGTATGTTATTGTTTTAGGTATAATGGAGCCATTTGGCAGATGCCCTTCTCCAGCAGGGTGACAGCTTGGTGGTGCTGAGTTTGACCTCTGACCTCCTGATCAGTAGTTCAATATCATAATCACTGAGAGGGCTTGATGTGTCTTTGCTGTTGATGTCTTAATCCTGGTTTGCTGTGTAACATATATGGGGATGTAAACCAAGGGTAATGTTTCTCTAGTCAATGTTGAAAGAACAAAACCCCATACAGTGAACATGTGACCTATAGTGAACATGATTTCTTTATGTAGAGCGTAGTGCTAAAATAGGTCTCCATTTGGTTTCAGATTTCTTTTTAAACAATCGGTCATCATGTCTTCAGTGTGTGCCTATACATTTTCCCAATAACACATAATGTTGCATTGCGATATAAATCACACAAATGATTATTGTTTAGCTTTGTGTATCTCCTTTGGCAAAGCAGAAGATAAAAGCAGATACTTTGAACATAAATCAAACCGCACTATAAGATGCTTTGCATCCTTTTTTTTTTTTAACAACAAAAAAATGTGTAATGCTATTTTACCAGATGGATCTTGCCTGTAGGTGGAATTTAAGCCTTCATATTACGTAATAAATATGAAGTTGGTGAACAGAAGGAGCTCTGGTCATAAGTCAGCCAAGAAGAAAAGATTTTCATAGGAGAAAAAAAAACAGACCTGAGACATACCACATGAGTTGTTCCTCCAGCTATAAGAAAGTCCTACAGATCCAAATATATCTGGAGGGTAAGAGTACCTCCAAAACTCCTGTCGACAGATGTGAATAGGGGAAAGTCTATTATATCTTCAAATACTCCATATATCCCTCACCGTGTTTTATCAGACATCTATTCATCATTTTCAGTGCTCCATGATTCCTTCAGTCGTTGTGTAACAAGTGCCTTATATTAAAACTTCTGTATTTGGGTAAACCTTTGATCAACTACTGTGTTGATGCTGGATGAACCTTAGGTTTCTATCTTTTTATATGATGAAAAGATTGCTGAAAGCCCTGTCTGCGCTGTCAACAAAAAAAGGCTGAAACCACACTGAGAGATTTAAAAACTACGCAGCTCTATTGCGAGGCTGAGCAGTGTGTAGACTAAATTTCCCAAAGGCAAATCTGGACCTGAGCTGACTTTGAGAAAAATCTGAATCCCACTGCATCACTTTCGAAAACCAGAACCATATGCCGTATTTAGACTAAAGTACAATCTGAGTATACACCTGTCAATCAGGTTTAAATCAGTTCAATTCAATTCATTTTTGTTTCATAAAAAGTTCTTTTAACAATAGAAAAGTTCAACATTGCAGAAATCCAGATGTAGATTCCGATCCTTACTGAGCAAGCCAGAGGTGGAAATGACAGACATTATAGAAACAATTCCTTGACACTGAGGTGACACCGGAAATTGAGTTAATAAACCATTAGAGTATAAAAGTTTAGAAGTGTAAAGTATTTAGTTTTAAATGGCTGGTCTGGTCAGTATGAACTGGGATCCAGGGATGAGCACAGGGTAATTAATTACATTACAGCAGCAGTTCAAACCATAGCCTAAACTGTTTTTGGGAAGCGCAGGTCTTATGAGTATTGACGTGAGACTTTCCACAACAGCAAACATTGAGTCACAATCCTCCAGGCGCCTAATAATAAAATGGTGGTGTTGTATATCATAAATATGGCGTGAACACAATGATTTCTTTATTGAAATGACGTCAGTATGTCTGGAGCAATCTTATAAAAGGGGCCACACAGTAAGAATAGAGCAACATTGCTCTGTGAGGAAGCTGACTGACCTTATTTAAATTCATACTTTATTTAAATGGGTAGTGAGGCATGTTTATTTCATAAAATTGATTTAGTGAAATAACAAACCCAAGCGTCATTTCTGGTCAGAAATTATAGAAAAGAATAAATATCAGTATGTATATACCATATATGAAAGATAATCATTATTATTATTATTATTTCATTAAAATGTTACGAGAAACCTATATGAATATTTTTATTATATTTTAAAAAAGAAATTGCAATTGCTGAGAAATAACATGCACATGGAAATACGTTCTAGCTCTTTAACTGCACCAAAAAAATCATTTAGCACAATGAGTACTGACCCTTGGGGTAACCGCTGACCCCCGATCGTCGGTCCATCAAGAGGAGAAGGCACTCGAGTGTTCTGTGGAAGGAAATGAAATCAGAGGAGAAATAAACTCATGGCAGTGTGGAAGCTGGTCATGGGCTCCTGAGTTTAATGGATACAAAGGCTGCACTGGAATTTTAATTTTTCAGGCCAAATGCGCCATTGTGGAGAAAGAAAAATGCAATATGTCTGTCAAGGAAATGTTTTACAAGATAATGCATACATTTTATAAATGATTTATTATGTATAGATTAAGTGTATAAAGTAATGACCATCATATTTTAGAAATGAAGGATTCAGTAAAATCATTATGTGTTTACTACAGTTCAGGATTTAATAATATAATAAGTCGAGGACCTGGGACTTGGTCCTGTCTCTGTATCAGTGGTTTTTCGGCTTCACCACAAGCAGTATGTGTCAGCAGATATGTCTCACCCTCGACATTACAGTATGTTTTGCCCCCACTGTTGACTCATTGTACACTTGTGTCTGGGTGTCCTCTCTCTACTCTACCACCTTTGTTTATATTGTTGATAACACTGTTGTGGTTGGTGTGATCTTAATAATGACGTGATAGAGGAGATAAAAGTTTAGACAATTTGTGCCAGGAGAACAACCTCCTCATAAGTGTCAGCAAGACAAAAGAGTTGAGAGTAGACATCAGATATCATCTACATATTTAGCACAATGTCTCCAAACCCACTAAAGGAGCTAAGGAATTCACAAACATTTTATTTCTATGTGAGTGATTGCACATTTAACCTATTTACTTGAATTGAATTTGTAAATCGATAATCGTTTACGAGAACATGCAGACAACACAACTATATAGCCCACATTCAAAAACGTTTTATTCAACTCTCCAACATGTTATGTTTTCCGTGAAGTTTAGTTGTCTCCATGTGCAATCCAGTGGTAATAAGAGCATTTTTGTACATAGTTTGAACATAACCACACATTCCTTCCTCTCAGAAATGTTCTGGGTAATCTCCTTTGGAGAACTAGTGGAGTTTTTAAGACTTCAGGGATTTGAAGTCTCAATAATGAATGGTATTTGCACTACTCAGGAGTGATTTCTGTTACTGTCTGGCAAAGGCAGTGACTGTATGGATCTTCATGTTATTTCTGATAAACAGCCTCTGCTAGCTTATAAAGGTACCAGAGATAGATGCGAGATTCAGAAATAGAACCACATTGAACATAAGGCCTTCTGCTTTCACTTTGAATGTTTTGAATGGCATTTTAAATGACATTTAGCTTGGCAGTCAGTTTTAACTGACTGTTCTGACAACTGTAGCAACTGTCCTTTATTTATTATAGGGAACAGTTATTTTGTTATTATTTTCTCAGTACAATGAGAAGTCCTTAAATTTGTGTTTTTGTTAATCATCCATAATTAGAATTAGTTTAAGACACCTGATTATAATTTTAAATTGCTTGTAAGTAAGTACAGTAAGTCCCCTACATACAAACATTCAAGTTACAAACAATCAAATATACGAACATGCATTTGCCCATGTTGAATTGCGGGAAGTTAGATCACATGTCATGAGTGTGCAGTGTGCCACCCAGGATGTCCTAAAGCAACCGTAAAAGCAGCGGAGATAAACCTCCTACTGCTAAAAAGCGGCAAGCAATAATGATGGAGACAAAAGTGAAAATAATTGAGAGAATGGAGCAAGGAGAAAAGATGGCAGACGTTGCTCATACTTTTAACATGAATCGTTTAACAATCAGCACAATTCTAAAGAACAAGGATAAGATCATGGAACATATTTTTAAACAGTGTATAGCCTATTGCGTTAGTATCCTAGTACCTATACATGCTTGTTGGACTTACAAACAAATTGGACTTATGAACTTATGAATGCCTTTGTATGTTAGGGACTTACTGTACAGTTGTATGTGTAATTATAAATTGAATTCTAAGCTTAAGGTAAATATCATATATTTTAAAAAGCAGAATGCTAAAGGCAATATACTTGTAGTATACTGTAGCAGTATACAGTAGTCAGTAAAAAACAAACACTCCCTCTACCCCTTATAAAAAATTAATAAATAAAGAACACGCACCTACTGTGACTGGGTATGTGCAAGCTAAGCAAAAAAAAAAAAAAAAAAAGCTTTGAGGTAAATACTGACTTTTCAGCATGCTAAGAGTGCTCTTAAACTCTCATTATTTATTCTTCACATTTACAGTGGTTGATCTGGAATGTCTCAGAAATGACCACACTAAATGTGCCATACGGCTTAAGCAAACATCCACTGACATCCATAAATTTATCAAACGATACATTAGCAAATGGCATCCAAAACCAATACATGTTGTGGACCAAAGTAAAACAGCATTAAAAAAAAATCTTAAATCTGGATAGCACTGAGTCGAAGTGTGCATGGAAGATTTGACCCGCTGCTAGACTTGGCAATCAGGAATAGAGCATCTATGAATAATGTTTCAAACTTATATGAGGCGTGTTATAATTGGCGTTTAATGTGCTGAGCTATTGTGCTTAGTTTAAAGCCCAAAACGAAGAAACACAAGCAAACTCTGGGACAAAATGGAGTCAGTCCAACGCTAAATGGAGTAACCATTAGTTCTGCACACTGACAAGGCCAATCATAACATGTTCCTCTGACTCAGCTTGACTGTATGACCACTGTTGAGGCAGCTACTTTGATAAACATAATTATGGTTCATTGAATAATGATTTATCACAAGAGGAAGCAACTTTAAGTGTTTCATGTTGTGCAAAACCAGGGTAACTCTGTCAGTGAGAAGAAATGCGATGCATTAAAAATGTCAGCTTGGGAACCTGTACTGGATAGTACCAGATTAAAGCAATGGCAAAGGTTCATTAAGGCAATGATTTAATGAGAAGTCTGATATGGATGATGTATGAACTGGGGTCCGGAGCACAGTGATATGTACTGTAAAGCAGTAATTCCTGAGTGGTGGTAGTGGAGCTGGAGGTTGCATTTGAATGGACCATAGTTTGATAAGTTTGCAGCATTGCATTTTAAACACCAGACTGATCTACATGACACCATGTCTTTTACTCACTCACTCACTCGTTCATCGTCTATACCTCTTTATCCAGTATTCAGGGTTGTGGGGAGCCTGGAGCCTATCGCAGGGGTACACCCTGGGCAGGAAACCCGCCAAGCATGGGGAGAACATGCAAACTCCATGCACACAGAGACGGGAATCGAGCCTGGCCGGAAATCGAACCCGGACCCTGGAGGTGCAAGGCGACAGTGCTAACCACTACAACACCATGCCGCCACCATGTCTTTTAGTTTGCTCTAAATTCTTTCCCGCACTATCTAATGGAAACCCACGTAAAAGTGATAATATCAGTTATTGTAGGCATCCCTCACTTTCTCTGGAAAAAGTAACTAAGTAAAATAGAAAAGAGATACTGTAGTATAAACAAAATGACTTCATTAATTGTGAGAATTTTGATATACTGATGTAGAAGAGAAGCACAACATTCAGCATGACAGTTGAAGGGCATTTGAAAGGATGTTGCATGGGACAGTGCTTTGTCCCAGTCATCTGGTACTATTCTTGTCCTTCTCCCCATAGGATTTCTGTTTTGTTTTTTCCGACCCTTTCCTAAGCCCTAGGCCAAAAACAGAGTGTCCTTCATGTTATTTGAAACAGCTTGGGAACTGGCACATTGAACAAAGACACAAAAGGAACAACAATATTATCTTTAATTTGCATTGCTTATAGCAAGGTAAATTGTTTCTTGTAGGATTTTTGAAACATTACAATGAAATATGTTAAAAGGAAACATCTGAACAACAGTTGCAGCAATGCTAGTATACTCCAAATGACAGATAGTGGTAACACTGCTCAATAAGTGTAACACATTTAATGCAGTGCAAATGCACATATAATTATGTAGTAAAATTACTGCCGCTTTGTTTTTATATTTTGCATGCTTTATATTGTAGAATAGGAAATAAAAATCTATGAACAGTTTGACAGCAGAACACACTAAAAGCCATTTGTAGAGTATTACTCTTTTTGGCAAATTTTTATTTTCTGACACACAAGGTTTTCTACAACAATATTTTTAAAAACTGCTATATAAACTTTATTTTAGAAGATTTAAACTTCCACGTTTTAAACAAGGCATGACACAGAGGCAATTTTGGAGCAAAAACTGATTCATTGTGACTAGCCAATCATGTCGCATCTTTCTGTCACATAATCAATGAAGCCAATATAATCCCATTGCAACACTGTGGCTGCCACAAGTGGTATTAATGTATACAAAGAGTTTTTGGAGACTGTTCAATCCAAGAAAATATGTTTTCACTCTGTTACTGCCATTGCTGTCACCTCAGCAGTAATAAATGATATCCGTGATTGGTTCTGTGAAATAGGGAATTATGTGATTTGGAAGTTGTTCGAACATGATGTGGAGTTATAGCTTTTTGAAAAACCTTTGCACAACATTCA
>JAQMYJ010000038.1:11007745-11038525 GCA_030014305.1 Clarias laeviceps
TATATATATAACCAAAACAATTTAGACAAAATATTTTGGGTTTTTGTTATAATATTAAAAACAATATGTGCCAGCCAAACCCAAGATACATTACTGTTTATTGTTGTTATTGTTGTTTAATTCCTTTTAAAAGATGGATGAACTACCTTTTATGAGGATTAAATTAATGGTATATAAAATTGCCCCTTCCTGGCATGTGACTTGAAAGAAGGAGTGCAGAATAGAACAAAACGTTATCGTACGTGCTACAAGAGCGGAAGAACATCACTGAAAGAACAATCCACAACATTGTTGCAGTGTGTCATAAGGCAATGTCCAGGCAATCCTCAGTCATGATTGGAACATGTGTCGATTGGCTGCCAAGTCCGTCTCCAGGTTGCTGACACAGGAGCAGAAGGAACATCCCGTCGAAGTCTGCCAAGAACTCGGTCACAGTCCGTCATGTCAAGGATCATTACCAGTGACGAGACTTGGGTTATGAGAACGACCCTGAGACAAAGCAACAGTCTTAACAGTGGAAGAGCTCATCATCTCCACGACCAAAAAAAGCAAGGCAGGTCCGCAGCTCGTTTAAGTGCATGCTCATCGTCTTTTTCAACATTCATGGCATTGGACATTGAGAATTCATCCACAAGGACCAGACCATCAATAGCGAATTCTACTTCCAGGTTTTAGGACGTACTGTATGAAGGAGAACATACGGCGAAAGCAACTGGATCTGTGGCACACAAATCTTGAAACTTTTTGATACCCCCTCGTATTGTGGGTTGACTGGTATAAAACGTTTAGAAAGGATAAGTGGCTCTCATTTTAAAACAAACAAAAAGAAATGATCACAACAAAAAAATCATTACAATACTGCTGCAGTCATATTTTTACACTTAAATATTCTTTAAATTTTGTAATTTTGTAAATATTGTAAATATCCAGCATACTTTAAAAAATATATATTTTTATTGAAAATTTCTATTTTCAGCTTAATTGTACATTCTAGGGAAAAAAAATACATTGTAGTTAAATGCTTCTTTATTTCACTGCATATCAAACTGTGTATGGGTGTGTAGGTGTATGTAACATAAAATTTGAATTTGAAAATAAGATTATTTTGTGGCACCCACATCACTCAGCATAAGTTGTGCATTAAAAGGAAAATTTCCTTAATGGGACAAAGAACAGAACTGTAAGTTTAAATGAAACAGCTGGATAATGGGAGACCCATTCCTGCATGGGATCATTCAATATCAAATCCAGCGATCATTGTGTCTCATTTTGGAAGACCTTTTGATGCCTTCTTTCAGGCTGAAATGTTTTTAAAAGAAATATCTTATACTTTATCTTAAAATCCTAGTAATATTTTCAGTTACATGACAGAAGAAAAATAATTGGCTTTATTGCATTCTTCTCAAAAGTATATCATTTATTTTATCAACAAAAAAAGAAATACAGTATAACTGAATCCCAGCATTAGGCTTTGAGCGGTTAGCATTTTGCTAGTGTCTAGTTTGATGATTCAAACTCTCCTAATTCACCTCACCAGTTAATCACAGGTTTAAATAAAAACAGCCATGCTGTGCTGTCCTCGAAGTTTTCAGGACTGAAACTAAGCTTCAGATAAATGCCACTTTATGAAACCTTCAACCACACATGACATATAATGCCTTCTGTACAGTATTTGCCACAGCAAGGAAGGAAGTTCTTGACTATAAACTCTGTTATAATGGTCCACATGAATTAAGTCCATCAGGGCTTGTAAGCTTAATTTTAGAAAGGTAATCACGCTATAAAGATCTTGACTCAGCTCATTTTAGTCGACAAGCACTTTAAAGAATGACATTGACATTTTACTAGTCTTTAGCCACCCATGCAGTCTTATACACATTTACCAAACTACTTCTCAATGTGAGTATTTTAGCATAATTTTAAAACAATTTCCATATATTGGAGGGGTATAGTTTCCTTGTAGCCTATGGGCTGTTGGAATTGAAAGTGGACTTGCACAAGTATCTGAATAATAAACTGAACAATGTGTTTAATATATACATGTATGCAATGACTGGTAATTTGCAATGATCTGCAATTTGCAATGCAAATTTGTAGAATAAACCAGTAAAATGTTTAAGTTTTAATCATTATATAAGGGCTTAATTATTATTGTCTGTTTTATTTGACTTAACTACTTAAATACAATATTCTTTACTGGATTACCTTTGCACTAACTTGCACTAATTTTTGCTGCTACGTTAAGGAACGGTTACTGTTTCTCCACTATCTCAACTCAATCACCTCAACACCACAGAGTATTATGTTATGTTATGTCGTGTTTGTCGCACTGTCACTTTGTTGCTCTTGTTTGCCCATTTGCATGTGCACTTTATGTTGTCTGTAAAAAAATAAAAAATAAAAAAACGTAGATAGTCTTCCTCTCTGGGTTAGCTAGTTAGTTTTTGTTAATTTATGTTGTTAATTTATGTTGTCAGGTCAATCAGTCTTGTCTCCGCTAGCCAGCTAACTTAGTTAGCTAGTTTAGTTTTTTCTGTTAATTTATGTTGTAAATTTATGTTGCATGTAGCACCTTGGTCCTGGAGGAACGTTGTTTCGTTTCACTATGTACTAACTATAGTATATGGTTGAAGTGACAATAAAGCCTACTTGAACTTGAACTTGAAATAATTATTAATTAATCTTATGTTACATGGAAGCTTTAAATAAATCTGTCAGTTGTTCATATCCTTGTGGGCAACATATTTTTGTTTGCTGACTCTTTCCACTATGAGCAGAATACAGGGTTTTGTGGTTTGTTGTTTTGTTCTTCGAGTTTTTTTTTTAACTGCGCCAGGCTGAGATTTTAATGTTGAGATTTAAAGGTGATGATAGGTCTAAGTCTTTTGGGAGTCTGCATTGTGGGTTGCCACGCACATAAAAATTTTGTGATCCAATCAGTCAGCCAAGAGTCTCAGTTTTTGTAAAGTTAGTGAGTTCCCATTTGGAACAGACGCATCTAGAGAGCAAAATTGAACATATGAGGTAATGATTTTACAAAAAAAGCATACATTTTACATTTGAATGCAGGTTGGGCAATCAATCAATCAATCAATCAATCAATCAATTAACAGCTTTATATCCAAGTCTTCATCAGCTTCATGAAGGGATTTATTTATGGGCAAACTGTCTGATATCACCCAAATGAGGATGAATTCCCTTTTAAGTCTGCTTCCTGTCAATGTTTTCCCCTTATCTCATCTCCATGAGATTTCCTTGCCATCTCTCTCTTGCTTATTAGGGATAAAACACCAAAGTTATGGATGTATAATCTGTACCATTTTGAGTTGCAACAATGTCCACTGTCAAAAGCACTATACAGTACATATACCTGTAAATTTAAACCACTTTTACTGCTGGCACCAGCAACATAGTTCCTGTGATATAGCATTTTTTTCATTAAACCAAAATGCTGAACAAATGCTGCCTCTGGTACAGCCACCAAATGAAGGATAAGATGGAGCTTAAAAGTGTGCTCAGCCAGCACCAGCTTATTGCCCCGTATCTGACTGCATTTCCTCCACAGCACTAGTAAAGATGACACACATGCTTCTGACCCATAGAGGGCACCAGTGAAGAACAGAGTGGAAGAGTGTTCGGACTTGGGCCATGGACCAATTATGTCATCTACAGTGGCTGGAAAAAGGCACTTTCTCAAATTTGAAGGCCTCTTAAACAAATGTAAACAGACTGACTGATGGAGATGTATATGGTCATTGTTGGATTTCATCCATTCACATTTTTCATTGCGGTTTTAACATTAAGTCTGTTGAGACTTCTGTTCATGTCAATTGCAGTGCTAAAGCTATCATATGAATGGGAATCCTACAGTACGCCGTTGTCATTTACTTACTTATTCACTGCGACAATCAACCTATTTGCATAGTTAGAGATTGTTGAAGTAAACCTGGAGGAAACCCATGCAAACCTATGCAGAACTAATAATATAGCATTTGCATGTCACTTTACACTTGCAACCCTACCTTATTTGTTACTTGTTTTGCATTTCTGCAATTCTTTTCTTTGTGTGTGTACTCTGGTCAGTGATAAAGTATCAAATGTTGCAATTAACCCAGATAGTAATCAGAGCTCAGGATCAAACCCATGACCCTGGAGCTGTGAGGCAGCCATTAACAGAAGTGAAGTAATTCAAGCACATGATGTGATTTGCACCCAATCAGCCGAGGTTTACATAAGGTAGGATTTGTATATGTAAATTTACACAGTTACAGGATTTTCATGAATACCTGATTTCTTGTGTAAGGTGTTCATATCCACCTTCATAAACAAGGACCACTGTGTCTTCTCTTCTTGTGCATACCTGGTTCATAGTTAAAGCTCTCATTCATTATCCTTAATCTCTATCATTCTTAATCCAGGTTTATCCTTATAATACTATGGTCATAAAATAAAAATAAACACAGCGCATAGGAATGAAACACAGTCTTTTGAATAGAGGACTGTGTGTGTGTGTTTTTTTTTTTTTTATGTGACAAAATTGGGTGCATGGAGTTTACTGTACATGTTCTCCCCGTGCTTGGTGGGTATCCTTCGGGTTAGGCTAATCGCCGTTCCCAAATTGCCCGTAGTGTGCAAATGAGTGTGTGTGTGTGTGTGTGTGTGTGTGTGTGTGTATGTGTGTGTGTGCCCTGCGATGGATTGGCACCCTGTCCAGTACCCTGCCTCGTGCCCTAAGTCTCTTGGGATAGGCTCCAGGTACCCGCGACCCTGAATACAGGATAAAGCGGTATAGAAGATGAGTGAGTGAGTGAGTGAGTGTGACAAAATTGGGTTGTCTTGTATTATTTCAAAACACATGGCTGGTGTCAGGCTGCATCACACATTTCCAAATTTTGGGAATCCTTAAGTAATTTTCCCACGAATCGTAGTCTTATTTACAACATTTTAACTACAGGAATATTTGGCCTCTGTATTCTTGAATAATATCTGGAACGTACTATAAGAGAAGAGTGTTCATGTGGTTCATGTTAGATATGGTTGTTCTTGTAAAAGATTATAGCTATTTGATTAATGTCTTTCTACATAGCCAACATTACTCTTGGTACTCATGAAAAACAGTGTTTTACTGCCACTTGAGATTTTTAAAAGTTAAGCTGCATTAATTTTCCAACGCTCAGCTTGCAGGCTTTGTATCATCGCAGCTGTGCCGACAGGATGCTTAAATAAAACCTTTGTTTAAAGACACATCCACATCTTCCTGCATCTTTTTAATCCAAGGAATTATAACTCGTGAAATGATCTATCCAGATATGGAAGGAAGCTGGTGTGTTTGCTCATGTGCCTTTAAGAGGTCATTTTGGAGAACAGTCCTGAATATTGTGCGTACTGTAACACTCAGTTTATTTTCTCATGCTTTTATTTGAACAAGTCCACAGAGAAAAGCGGTAGAAAACCATTGGTGGATTTTAAATATATGTATAATATGTATAAATAGTCTGGTTAGGATATTTGGTAGAACATAGTATGTATTGATTTATCATTGAGAACAGTACTGAACATTGTGTTCTTAAATAAATAGTCTGGTATTTTTGTTGTTGTTGGTCTTTTGGCTCCTCCTGTCATGGGGTCACCAGAGCGGACCATCTAATCCACACAACAAATTAGCACAGGTTTTACGCCGGATGCCCATCCTCATGCAACCCTCCTATTTTACCTGGGATTGGGACTGGCACTGCATCGATTGACTGGGGCTTGGGCATTGGCTGGGAATCGAAAACAGTGTACTCAAGTAAATGTAACGGAGTAAATGTAACTCGTTGCTACCCACCTCTGGTTCTCACATTCCAGGACTCAATTTGTGATGGAGTGTTTCTGAGAGCATGAGGAACCATTTTCACACATGAACTGGCCACCACATTGTGTGCAGAATATCAAACTAAGGGTGACTGAATGAAATCTTACCATGTGTGACTGGCCAGGCAGTGTATAATGCTACAGCTACCAGTTCTCAAATTATTATATACACACAATATACAAACAAACAAGGTGTAGAAGAATATAGGGTTTTACGAGTCCTGATTAGGTTGGATTGTTATGGCATGCAAACATCTTATACAATAAATGAGCAAATTATCATTACATACTACAATCTTATGATAAAATAAATAAAATAATCACAAACACAGCAACTAAACATAAAATCATTGAAAAATGACATCTTATACAACAAATTATGAAAAAACAACAGTATACAAATGTCATACTATATGTTACAAGGAAAGAAAAAAAATCACATAAAAATGTCTTATAGATCAAACAAATACTATAATTAGCACATTGAATAACAAACCATAAGAAGTATCAGCAACATATTTAACTTCTCATACATCCTTTCTGAAAAACATAGCATACTGTAATTCTATTCTCAGTGCCTCGATTAAATGCATGCAGTTTCCAATTAAATCCTGCTGGCTGGTTTATTAGTTCCTCTGACCACCGACTGTGGGTTCATAATCGAGAGGGTTTAGCATGCTAAGACCTACACATGTAAACACAAACTATTTTCATCTCACAAAAGGTGACTCGTTTAAAAAAAATCACCTGTTTTGTTTCAGAGACCCTGAACATTAATTTTAAGATCGCGTGCACATGGTTACATACATAGTACAGGACTTCTGGCTTCTGCACTTGGCCATTGTGTGAAACAAATGGTACACACATGTTGGAGTCTGCTTACACTGCTTGATTTAGCAAGGTGTCTCACACATGTATTGTAAGGTTCAGCCTTTTGGTTTATTAAGGAAAGAGCAGATATCCTCCTCCTCCTCCTCATGGTTCTTTCGGTGTTGATGCAGCATAAAAATGTACATTTTAACTAACAGTTAATATTACACACCAATTTATTTTAAGGGCACATTTACATTTACAGCATTTGGGAGATTTATCCTTAGCTGTGTCATCTTAGCATTTCAAAATTTTCTGTTGTGTGTCAATGAGTGTGCGTACTGTACTATACAGAGTGTGTGCCCTGCAATGGATTGGCAGCCCATCCAGGATGTATCCCACCTCGTGCCTTAAGTCTCCTGGAATAGGTGTGCCCCGCGACCCTGTATACAGAATAAAGTGGTATAGACAATTCATTAATTATTATTATTATTATTATTTATTTATTTATTTACTTTTTATTTTTTAATTTTTATTTTTTAAAGGTTTTGTGCTTATTTAAATTCTTGGTAAAGAGGTAAATCTTTAGTCTTTGTTTGAAGATCGTGCCTCAGCTGTTCAGACAGCCAAGGGATGTTTATTTAACCACTTTGACACACATGGCCAATGCCACAGAGCAGGGGCAAAGTCTCTACTCTGTATCTACATGTTCTTGCCTATGCACTGATTTCCATGACTTGTTTTCTATATCACACAAGTGCACTAGTGTTGTTTGACAGAACACTCCTACACCCAGAAGAGGATAGGTTTACTTTTGAGACTGATTCCTTGAAGTTTTTTCCCCGTGTCTTCACAGGGAGTTGTTCCTTGTCACTGTCACAACTGAGATCTAGATCTACATTATGATAACAGTAACAGTGTCAGTAGTTATATTTAAATTCAATTCTATTTCATTTGTATTGCAAGTTGAACAATTGACATTGACACAAAGCAGCTTTTTAAACAAACATGAGAAAGAAAAAAAACCTTGAAAGGAAACAGACTCAAAAGGGAATCCTCATTTGGGTGATACCAGACAGTACGGCCGGAAAAAAAAAATCTCTTCTAAAACTGTGTCCTGAGATCGAAAGTGCAACTGTACAGTATAACAGGAAATGTGTTTTAGTTGATATGAAGTTTACTTTGTTGAGGTTACCAACTGCTTATTGATGGTGATAATACCTAATGATAATACCGCACTCGTTCTCTATAGTGCTTATCATGTACAGGGTCGCTGGAGGCCTAGAGCCTATCGCAGGGATTTGGGGCACGAGGCAGGGTACATTCTGGATAAGGTCCAAATCCACTGCAGAGTACAAAAGCACACACACTTAAACACTCACTTACACACTACAGGGAATTTGGAAATGCCAATTAACCTATATCGTCTGTCTCTGAAACCCACCAAGCACAGGGGGATTATGTCAACTCCACACACACACACACACACACACACACACAATGCTGGACTCGAACTCTTGACCCTAGAGGTGCAAGGCCACAGTGTTAACCACTACAGCAAAGACAATACCTTATTAAATACAATTTAAACTGAACTACAGTAAATACTTAGCCATTATACCCACTTGCACTTTGGTCGGTCAAGCTGGTAGCAGAGCCCTTCGAAACCGAAATGTTGCGGTGATGATAAGTTGTCAATGTTACAGATGCTGGGACAACTTTAGTATTAGGGTGTTTTTCAAGTCAGATTTACTTTGATTTAATGGCATCAGAACATTGTTGAGTACATGACAACGGGATAACAAATGTTCCTCAAACCATGTGGTAAAAACAACTTCAAAATCAAATGAATTCCAAAAATAGTACAAATGAATGTTAATTGGTTTAAGTGTTCCAAATGAAGGTTGAAAAATTTGTTGTTTTGATGATTTCAGTGTTGTGTTTGGGTCATTCATTCAAAATTATTTCCCCATCATGTTAGCAAACTCATTCTTACTTAAACTAAAAATTCTAACTAAAAAACAAACAAACAAACAAAAAAACACATCGTCCTGATACATTCTTAATATCATCACACTGTTGATACAACCAAATTACAATGGTCAGGTAACATTTAAGGTTCCTGCTGGGATTATGTGTAGTTGAAATTGTCCTGCTTTGACCTACAGCTTTTATACTTCTAATAAACGAGAGCCTTTTGATGTAAAAAGATCAAACTGGCCTTTCATGCTTTAATACTTCCTTTCAGGTGTCGGGGTTTGGACCTGAAAAAACTCAACTTAAATAAATGGGTACCTCATGTTACTCTAAATGAGCATTCACTAAAATGCAAATAGACTTTGAAGTAGACAGAAGCATTTTCACTCTTTTATCGTTCCTATATGCTAGTGAAGTAACATCATATGAATACATTATATGGAATTGTCCAATATTACGCAACTGTTAGTTCCAGCTTACTAATTTGATTGGACAAGCAGTGCTCCAAGAGTGTTGCTATTTAACATAACATCACGGGTACATTTCACTGTTTGTACCACTTGATTTGTCTATGTTTTTAACGCTAGATTAAATTCAAATTCTAGCAATAGTTCCTTACATTAAAACTACTGTATTACTACACTTACTATAGCTCTGTGTGCTGGCATACTGTAGCATCACATAATGCTCTCTCCAGCTGGATCTTCTTCTGAAAATATTTCCATTTGTCAGAGCAAAAAATAGACCAAATATTAGACCACACTGTACAGTATCTGATGTCAGTTGCTCAAAAACAAGTTGTGATTTATAGAGCTGTTTTTTTTTTAAAAGCAACATCACACTTGTAATTATGCTGCTGTACGGAATCTCAGCATGGCTATGATTACATGTGTTGCTTGACCTGTGACCTCATGATTACAACCAAATCACAGCCACAGATATTCAGTACAACAACACTCGTCCTCATGGGATATTGCTCACATATTTTCTAATGCATCAGGATTGTGAGTCAGTGGTACACAAGAAAAACATTGCACACGAGAGAGATTTTTATTTTGATGAGCGTCAGATTCAGTATGAAGCTGTGATTTTTTTTGTTTTTAAATGGAAATATCACAGACAGGTACAAACCAAAATAATAACGACACTAGCAGGATTGATGGTAAGGAACTGTCCGAGTCAGAATTTAAAGGCTATGCGGACAGTACTGGCATTTCTATCTTTGGGTTTGTCCCTCCAGTGTTTCTGGGACCATGGTGGTAGATCTTTTATTTAACACTGTATGTACAGTACAGTATGCACACACTCATGAGGCCACAGTGCTAACCACTATGCTACAGTGCCACATTTATAGAAACTATCAATTAGAAAGTTATGGTTTTAATTCTTATAAAGTTACACTTATTTGTGAATTGATACAAATATAGATACAGATGTTTCATTGTGTTTCAGCTCTATTATATATTTCTGGTTATCACATGCTGCTCTACAGTTGTTAAAGAAAGATACATACTGTATGAGCTTCTGTTGTTATAACTAGAACAGATTGAACCTGTAGATTCTTTTGGCCTGATCATATGGCCTGATTACAACAGGGTGCTGTCGCTTTACTGTCTCAACTGTGGTGAAGTATGGACAAAAAGGAATTTTGGTGGTCAGTTTAATCAAGGATTATGCTTAAAAACCCACAAGGATATGGAACATGGGCAGACTTTATTTGTACTATAATTCAGCTGTGAACGTAAAAGAAAAAAAGTCAGTTCTTTGCTGTTATCAAACACCCAGGCTAAAGCCAGGCCCACAGAGACCAGAACAAGTGTTTCACACTGAGCTAATGCTCATGGAGTACTGACTGTACTGTACATCAGCCAATCTGTAAATGGCTTCCTTGCCAACAGCTACAGAGTTTGGTATTTTTGCACCCAGAGTAACAGCATTCATCACAGTATGGAACTGGGTTGTTCATTTTATGCAAATCAAGAGCTTAATTCAAATTCTTAAAATGTTGAACAAAAATAAAAGCCTGGGCCAGATAAATAAATAAATAAATAAGTTGCTTGATCTAAAATTTCATTCGATCACCTTTAGATTTGATTACAGCTTTCATGTGTAGAATGAGTCCTGGGATATGCCTGTGGCACGAGGGAAGAAAAACACCAGGGTGTTACATCTATGTTACATTCTTCCCTCATGGCATATTCAGTACATTCAGGTTGTCAGCTAATTTCACTTTATTGCCACATAACATTGCTTAACCTAGACCTGACCAACTGAAGCAAGCCCAGACCATAACACTTCCTCCAAAGGCTTGTACAGTGGCCACTATGCATGATGGGTGCATCATTTCATGAGGAGAATGATGCACCCATCACTCTGGAACAGGGTCAATCTGTACTCATCGGACCACATGACCTTTTCCGTTACTCCAAAATCTAGTCTCTATGCTACTTACTGCACCGTAGCAAACTGGAGCCTTTTTTTCTAATAAGTCCCACTAAAAAGCACTTTTCCTATGGTCGCACAGCTGTTTAGTGCCAATTCTGATTAGTTCTCATCACACTGTTTCCGTATGGAAATGCTCTTACTTTCACTGTTAAATATAGCTATGGTTGTTAATGTTGATTTTTTACCATGCAACTTCAAAGATTTAAATGTCTCAAGTCATGATATTTTCCGACCTCATTTCTTCCACAAAGTTGACAGTTCAGCACTATTATTCCAGGCTTTTATAATGTGTTGAAGGGTTCCAGTAATTTCAGATCTCTTTAGTTGTTTTCTTTGCTTGATGGATCCCAATAATTTGACCCTTCTGAAATGACGACTTATTTTTCTTCTGTACATTCTCAAATTTGTCCTGTTAGATTAACAAAATATATTGAAGCAAGAAAAGGGTTTTGACTGGATTTATGAATGGATTTATTCATTTTATGAATGCCCATTGTATGAGAAGATGTATCAAGTTATACTGATTGGATTGAATTTTATGTTCCAGATGAACAGATTTTAATGTTTAAATTAAACAAGCACGTTTACAATAGATTGCTTCCAAATTAAGTTTAAACTCTGGCAACAGCTTCAGTACCAACTGAAGAACCTGGCTGGAGGAAAAAGTGCTACAGCTGCATTCAATTGGACTTCATGTCATAACTGTCAAATGCTTTAGAAGTACATTAGCTACAGGTTGACTGAGACCTATTTTAAGATTTGCCCCCTTCTGGGACCAGCCTGTTGAATAACACCAATGTCTTGACAGGCTGAAGGTTCCTTAGTTCAAGGTCTGCTGAGCCAAGCCACTAGTGTCAAAACAGGTAAGACAATCCTCTTCAATAGAACTCATGTCATGCCTACTTAGCTACCCACTGGTGTCGCATTTCTAGCACTTGCATAATTGCTTTTTTTCCCCCTCTACAAAGTGTCCATACCTATTAGCAACACTCTATGACCCTTTTCGACATGCTGGTGTGGTATTGCACATGGTGGAGCCTCCTGCAACACTGGTAGTTTGGCAGCTTTTCAGATTTGCATGATGGATGAATGTGGTGGTTAGCTAGGATGGATCATCTGGTCTAATAGTTCCCAAAGGAACTCAATCAGGTTCTGCTGAAGCTACATGGATGAATAATGAGCTGCTTTGCCTCAACCCTGGGATTCTAAGAGCATTCTACAGCATCATCCTGTACTAGTGAATTAGTGGGCTGCTTTCGAAAAGATAATACCCATAATGAGACTTGAAGGCATGACAGACAGTATACACTCAGTATAAGCTCTAATGTTGAACCCGAGGCCTATCTGTCAGTGTGTGCGTGATTATCAACTATTTGAACCTTTGTCTGTGGGCAGTGTAAGGTGTTCTGGCTTTGCTTAAAGCAATACATTGGAAATTTTACTTATGGGTTAAGTGGTTCCAGAAATCTTGAGATACAATAAAAAAATAAATAAAAAAACAGCATAAAGTGAGGAGTTTATTTCTGTGGCCTGAGTTCTTAGGGATACAAGCACGCTATAAAAGTTCTTAGTTGGCTGGGGCACAGACCAAGTAAGATTTGGCTAGAGCTATTTTAAACTTAACGTTGGAGAGAATAAACTATGTGCGTTTGCAGTGAGCAGATTTTTGCGGTCATGTATGCTAAAAAGTGTGATCTTTGACTTCTCGGAGGAAGGGCTGAATTTAAAAAGATGAACTAGAAACAACTCAGAGAATAGGGCCAGTATTCACAAGCATGAACCAGTACTCCTTTGAGCTCTGTTTTAAAATACAGTATTAAACATCACATGTGGTGACATACAAAGGGGAGCTAATTGTTAAGTGTTGAAAAACAGACACTGTAATTTCATTATGGAGCGTGATACCCGGGATGATGTCATGAGATTATTATGAGATCTTTATGCTAAGCGATTTGTTTCCAAAATCTGGCAGAATATTTATAGCATTTGAATTGCTGTCTGCAGTTAAATTTTTGTTTAATACATAGTAAAGTTGTCTCATTTGATATGCTTCAAAATTTTGATTAAAATTCATGGTCACAAAATCAAGAACATTCTGTCTTAATCCAAGTGTGGCCTCCATGTGCAGTATGTGCAGCCTACTGTATATCAAAAAGGATGCAGAGTCACACTGCATCCCATCTCAGGGAACTTGATGTGCCCTTGCCCCTTGGATGGGACCCAAGTCAATCAGTGTGGCGTTTCATTAATTCACATGCTCATTCACATCTAGGTGCAATTTATCTTAGCAAATTTTTCCACTGACAGATTTTTTTTTGGGGTGGGAGTTTTTTTTTTTTTTTCGTAAATAAATTATTCCTTTAACAATGTTTTAGAATTAACAGATTTTTTTTACCGGTACACTGTTCAAATATATAAGAGAAACAGTTAAAAGAAATTCCTTACTGAGCTTCTACTACCAAACAATAACATGTATTAATTAATAGGCAGAGAATGTACACTACCGCTTAAAAGTTTGGGAACATTTTCACATTTTCTAACTCTATGGTGGTTCCTGATTTTTATTTCTTTCTACATTGTAAAGCAATGCGAAAGGCGTCCAAAACATGCAGTAATCTCTTTTAAACAGTTAATGTTAAAATGTATCTGATACTTATGCTCTGTAAAGCCTTCATAATGGCTCTAATCCGAGGTTCTGTTTGTTAATTGGTGATTTCTGACTCTGGTAACTCTAAATGAACGTCTCCTCTGCAGCGGAGGTAAGTTTTGGTCTTGCTTTCCTGGGATGGTCTTCGTGAGAACCAGTTTCATCATGGTGGTTGATGGGTTTTGCAAAATACACTGGACAATACTGTTCTTGCAAGAATTATTCCAGAAAGGCTGTGTCTTAGAATAACTACTGACTGTTGTTGTTGTTGTTTCATAATTACCTAATTCCATTTGTGTCATTTCATAGTTTTGAAATCCCCAGTATTGCTGTAGAATGTAGAAAATAAATCACTACACAAAAACAAAGAAATCCGCAAGTGATCCCAAACTTTTGAGCAGTAGTGTACTGTAGATTACAACAAAGCAAAAAACGTGAAAGTTGAGAGAGAAAATTATAGCAGTGCATTGTGAGAAATATTGTCGTTGTAAGATTGACAATGATATCTTATTTTCATTTCCCTTTACGATTCAGAAAATACATTTTCTGCCCAGATTCAAGCACTAGTTACTGTAATAACTCATAAGATTTAGACCGCAGCAGTTATGTCTGATATTTTATACATTATATCCACCATGCTCATTTGTAATATGTACAATACTTTACATGGCCTGTAATTTTTTTCTGTGTATAATCGATTTTCATGATTACTCATGGTTGTACATAATCCTATACTAATCTGCTTGTGTTCTGGGAAAGATCAGCTTCACCCTTCTCTTCATGGTCACAGCGATCCCGAGAGAAAGAGGAACAGGTGGTAAAGCTCTCCACCATTTTCCCTTGTACATACAGTATCATGCTGTTTAAAGCACTCCTTTTGGCCAGCTGAGGATTTTCCTGCATAATAACAGCCACACACACACATATGTGAGGTCCTTTCTTGTCCTTTCTCCAGGCACCATTCAATCTTTTTGGGCATTGATCTCCAGCTGTCGTTACAGCCGGAAGTCGGCACCTCAGTGTTGTCAGATGTCAGCCACTGGGTGCTCCTGTCTATCTGTGGAATATGAGACTAATCAATCTCGACGCCTTGTACCACACACACACACACACACACACACACACACACACACACCGTACCACAAATTCACACTCTCACCCCCACCCAAACACATACAATCCTTTCCATAGCCCGGCCCAGCTGTGACTGAGTAGGACAGAAGTCAAACAATATAAAGATAAGAAAGAGGGATGGAAATACAGCGATAACAAATAAAACAGGGTACATATAAAGAAGGGGGTGATGAGTGAATATGCTGACAGAGCGTGATTTGAGTTGATGGTGCTGTCATTCTCAGAGGATACGTTTTCTGCCTGGCATGTCACCTTTCCAAAAGCACTCTGATCTTGGCAGGGCTGCTGTTACATGTAATTCTGTGGAGAGACACGTTTTGGGATGATTTAGGTCTGGGTTATGTTAGTCACTCCTCATTTAACATCCAGTCTGATTATACCCTGTAAAGCCATGTATGCAGGCAGATAGTGTAGGGCATTAAACAAAGATTTAAGGTCATTCGCTTCGAGGGGATTAGCTTTTGTTTCTTTAAAAGGGTGCTATTTAAAACAGCCAGTAGAGTCAGCAGTAAAACGTGACATGCAGTACACACTGCCTGTATCCTGTTCCTTTTACAAGACACTTTTTGTATAGCATTTACAGTACATATCAACATCATCAGTTATCCCTCTTATTAGTGTACAGTTCATGGGCGAACAGACAAATTCTGATTCATTTTATGTTTAGGTTTTCAGAACTTTTACTACTTCTTCAGTTTGAGTAGTTAGATTGTGGTAAAAACTGTATAAATTACATTAAAACGTCAAATTAAGTTAATACCATATTTGTGTGAATAATGCAATGACAATCTTTATACAAATTATTTTTATTAGTCTTCATGAACCAATTTGAATCACAATCAGTTAAAAAAAAAAACAAGTACAAGAGAACAAGTACAATTTCATATAAAATTAATTAATTAATTAATTAATTAATTAAAAAGATAAAACACATCCTTTCAATTTCACTCAAACCTCCTGGTGAGTATATTTAAGGCAATACACTATTTTTTGTTTTATGCTAGCAAGAAGCTAGCTAGATCATGGTGATGATTCTGTATATAGTAGTTATGGATACAACAGGCTACTACTGTATGAGTTATTTGATATAAAGCAAATATTTGTGTATATAATGTACAGTAAAACTCATTTAATATTAATGCTACTTTGTTGAATATGATGAGAATATGATGAATTTGCTATGAGTTGTGGAGACTATCCTGAGGTCCTAAAAAGGAATTACACGTTTTCTTTTCTAGTCAAAAATCAGGAGTTATGCCTTTCAGTTATATGCAGTATTAATTCTCTCTGCAGAAAAATGCAGCTTATCCAAACTGGTTAAGCATTTTGGCTCCCTTATTACTTGACTAAACTTTCTTTCGTCAAGGGGTTGACACAACGGGACCACAGGTTTTTACACCAGATGCCCCTCCTGACACAACCCTCCTATTTTTCTAACTGGGCTTACGATTCATGCCGTAGCAGGAAAGTACTGTATGGCAAGGCTCAAACCCGGATCCTCAGATCAACAACCTAGAGCCTTAGCCACCACTGCTCTAAATAGATTAATAAATGTTTTAGATTTTCCAAAAACAAAACAAAATGTATCTATGATAAAGCAGTACTAGCGGTTATCATCTGGCAAAACCGCCCGACTTGCTTGACCTGTGTTTTGGTAATCATTAGCTAGCTGTAGCATATGCTACAGTTCTCAGAGACGTTAGCCGTCAAACAGCAGTTTTTCAGGCCAGAAAACACAAGTTGAACTAATATGAGTAGGTGTTATTACGATGAGAGGATACTTTGCACAACATATAGTTTTCAATAAAACAAAAACACATGGCTCCACATGTTGTTATGGTTCTACTTGGCTAGACACTGCTCCGCTAATTTTCTGTCATAGCTGTGGCTTGTGTGTGCTTTTTGATGTACTGAAAAAAAGAGAAAATACAACTTTTACCGGGAAGATTTTTACTTTTAGCTTGTCATATTTTTTGTATAGGTGTTTTATTTGTCTGTGGTACTCATGATTTCCCTCAGGGATAAGCAGCTCTAACCTGCCAACGACTTAAGGTTTATACACATTTCTCTACCATTACAATATTATTATCACTAAAATAATCACTTCAGTGCTGAAACAAAACTCTTTCATGAATATAAATTTGGCCCAGTGTATACCTTTCATTTGATTTTGCCCTAGATGTACAAAAGAACATGAGAGAATTATGGTGGCGCATTGCAGTTTTTAATGAAGAGAGTTGATAAGAAGGGTTTTTTTTTGCAGTTCCTCTTATGAAAACATTAATCATCACGTGATAACACTGCCTGGGTTACATATTCCCAGGACATTTTTTGCATTTAGACAGTTTAATGAATAATAGTGTTCTGCATTGACTCTGAAAACAGTGGTATGAAAATGGTGCACAGTGATGAAAAAGTACTAAAGTAGGTTTTTATTACTGATGCTGTCTAAGGCACTACACTGAGCAAAGGATAAAATGAATCATTTCTTAATCTCGGTGCTGTATCTGTTTGCTTATCGTTGCCCAGGATATTTATGACAGGCTGAATACCCATGTAAGCATGTTTCCCTCAATAATATTTTTTACCTGATAAAAATTTTTCAGCATGACAAAAATACAGATTATAGGTTTACATCAAAGCATGTTTGAGTACATTAATGAAGTTGATCTTACAATCAGGTTGGTTTGGAGGCCTATCTGAGACATTCTCAAAGCATGAAAATAATGCCTGAGCACAACTGAATAAGGCGCAAATAATTTATCACTTTAAACTGACTTCATGTTAAAACATGTACATCTCTCACCACTAATACAACAATGGTTTTAACTGTATATTATATACAGGCCTGCTACCCAAAATATTTCAGTCAACTGCCTTTAGCTTTGATTATGGAGGGGATTTGATCGTATAACCTGGTCAAAACGGAAGCAGCCCGTACTTTGTAATAGCCTCAATCTGGACTAATCAGTCCACATGACCATTATCATTTGCTTAAAAGTCCAATAATTATTCTCCCTTTCAAACAAGTCTTTTTATGATTAGTCTAATTAATTTTTTTTATGTACACATGGCTATTTTGTCCTAATCCTAAGGAGTTATTAAATTGTTAATTTAATTAATTAATTAAGTAAGTAATTTCTAGTGTTGATTTCTGACTACATTTATTCTGTGAAGTTGGCGGTTCTGCACTATTCTTCCAAGTTTTAATAAAGCACTAGACAGTTCTTATCTCAATTTCAGCATTTTCCTTGTATTTTTTTCTTGATGTAGGCAGTTCTGTAATAATAACCTTTTTTAGCCAGACAGCATGTAAACGATTAACTGTTTTGTATAGAACATTTAAATTAAATATGGTTTTAACTACACAAATGCATAAAAAGAACATTCTATCATAGAAAAAATTGTTGTAATACAAAAGAATGCATGCAAATGTTCCTAGTGTCTATTCGTTTCACTATATCCACACACATACTTTGGGAACGTAACATAATGACCACATTAAGATGTAGCCATACAGTATTTCTCATTCTCACATTACTTACAGTATATTTGTGGTCATGGCTTGACTCTCTATTTTTTTCAAGTTGCTAATCAGTAGCCATGGCATTGATCTTGATCCCTAATATTACTAAGCCTTACCTACAACTTAATCAGATAATTATTTTGTGTTTCTAAATTGTGGCCGGTACTTCATTATCATGTTCCCTCATGTTAGTACACATGGGCCATGATTACAGTACATATCTTATTCTCTTGCTTTATGAAGTAACAGTGACTTATTGATCTAATTCTTTCCTGTTACTCAGTCATTGCCATAACTTAATTACCTTGTTCCTTCGTTTTACTTAGGAGTAGCCACAAATGAATTCTCTCATTACTTTATTTTGGTACGAAGTGCCTATGACTTCATTATCTTGTATCTTTACGAGACATAATTATATCATTACCTCCGTCATGACCATGACTTAATGATGGAATTTAATCATGTGACTAAGGAGTGCCCACAACTCAATTATCCCATTCCTTCATTCCTACCTTGTGTCCACAGCTTAATAATCTCCTTCTTTCATGTTACTCAGTCGTGACCATTACTTAATAACCTCTTTCCCTTGTGTTACTTCTGTATGCAGTGTAGACAACATAATTATTTCATTCCTTCTTGCTGCTCAGGTGTGGCTAACAATTATCTTGTTCCCTCTTGTTACAAAGTGAAAGTTACAGTATGACTTAATTATCTTGTACCACAACTTAGCTATTTCAATTTTAACAATCTTATTCATTTTTAGCCACATATTATTCAGTAGGTTTACAAATGTCCTGGCACAGCCTAATCCTTTGATTCATATCCTTAGGCTTTAGTCCAACTCCTAATTCAATATTCTGAAAACAATATAATGGGAAGCAGTGGCATGAAGATTCCAAAGCTGCACTCTCTGAGCACAACCCCTTTTCTAATACCACTTTTACCATGCAATAACTAAAGCTATTGGATCCAAAGGAGATACATTCTACCAGTCACGCACCCAGCTCTCCTCAAAAGCCCCTGCACGACCGTCTAAAGCTGCTGAACCTGGCTGGTCAGATCAAAGCCTCGATACGTCCTTCGAGCATTCCTAGCAATACTCGTTTGATAACAGTTGGCAGATTTGCCCTACAACCTAATAAGAAAAAGAGGCTCATAAGGAAACTGTAAGCTCCTCTGCTTCAGTGGAGAGTCCTCTGAATGCAGAAAGGCAATATTGAAATGAAGCGGGTCATGGAAATTGGAGACAGATGTGCCTGATTTGCTTTGAGTGCTGGACACAGAGTCCATGACCTAATGGCTAATACTCAGATTAAAATTTATTGATAGAGAAGGAAATCAGATGAAATGACGAGAGCTTCAAGACTGTGAAAAAAATCAAACAAAACAAAACATACAGTAGATGGGAGATCAGCATTCATTGTGTAACTCTTAGGAAAACTCAAACGGACTGCCACGTAACCATTAAGCAACACTGACTTAAAGAAAAAAAAAAAAAATCCCAAACAGTATTTTTGTCTGTCCCATCCCACTGTGACTGCACTTTACGATTGTGCAGTTATAATTAAAAGTCTCTTTAAAGTCCATTATTTTACATTGATGTGTCAATCCATTTAGTGTCTCGTTTTTTTTTTTTTTTTTTTTAACATTGATTAACCCAATTAAAGTAAAAAAATATGTATATATTTTAGCGTGATTTGCCATTCACTCAACCCTGTTAAACAAATGACCCCTATGAAATTAATGGAATATTCCACAAGCAATTTTCTGAACATCGCACTGATCAAGCCTCACATGAATTTCTGAAAGTGTACATAATCCCATAGCATGTGATCAATTACGAAAAAGATCAGAAGGGGGACATGTAAGAAAAATCACACAGATCTGAGCTTCTGCTCGTCATCACGATAGTGTGGTTGTCTGTATATAGGAGGTTTGTACCACAGGCCCAGATGTATACGTTGAAAGTCACTTGTACATCTGGGAATATTTACATGACGTAGCCTATTTTCTAAACCCGGCAGCACAGGTTATGACAATTTAATACATCTGAAAGGGGATTTTTGCGTGTAATGTAGACTGCTACTGTTGACGTGCGGAAACGCACAGTCCTTAGGGAAAGCATAAATATACAGTAACAATTTGTTCATGAGTTAATTAGAGTACTTCAGGCAAACATACCACACACTTCAACTCAGACCAGTTACCATAGGAACGTTGTACTTGTAGCTTATATCTGTTTAAGAAAAAAAAAATGTATATATATATATAAATAGCGGTGGATAATGGTCAGAACAAAGAGAACCTACTAGAGCAGTAGTTATATTTAAGTGGCAAATACTTGGGGGGGGGGGGTGGTAAGTAGCATAACTTATAAACAGAAACAACCTGGAATTCAGTGACTAGTTTTCTAAGCAATAAACCGTTGCAGCTCCTGTAGAAGATTCTGTTGCAGTTTATTCAATTACATGCATTTATGTAAACTATTTAGCTCAAGTCAGCTCATCGGTACAGAAACTAGCTAAAGGGCCTACAGACATTATCTTAGAAAGGTTATCATCATTATCTTATTAACATTATCTTTTCATTTCATTCACTCACTCCGGATCGATCAACAAACTGTTGCCGATGGTCAATGACAAAAAAGATTACGGAGAGAATTATATGTTTATACTCCCAGCATTAAATTTAAAACAGATGTGTCGCATCTGTTCCAAGATCCTTAACCAATCTTTTTTTCTAAGGAAAGAGGTTTTCTGTAAATGGACCCTAACAATTTTACTGGAATACCCATGCCCTAAAACCTTCAGTACAAATGATAAATTTATGGAAAAACAAAAGCAAAAAAATGATCCAGCTCGTGACAAAAACGCAAAAGTCATATCTGGCACATACTTTATTTTATATTACAAAAAAAGGGAAGAAAGAGAAGCTACAAATTGATAATTTATACAAATACAGCACAGTTTGAAAAAAATAAAATAAAACTTCTGAAATTTAGTAAACTGTCAGTGCTCAATAAGCACTTTTCTGCAATAACCCCACTGACTGAAATCCCTGAGGAAAGACAAACATACGCAAGACTCATGTCTAATGGTTTTCATTTTGTACAAGTAAGAAAACTGAGGGGAAAAAGACAATGGGAAAAGATGCACTACATTCATATATAATGGTTTAGCTGAGTATAGTTACACACGGCATGGTCTGAACACAGCCACAGCCGTTTAAATCCATCATGAGCCATGAAGGAAAAACAGGCTGTGGTCAGCTCAGCTACAGGGAGAAGCAAAGAAACAATGACAGTGGCACCACGCTTGCATTTTTCTTCTTTTTACTGATCCTGTATGCCAGATTATAAATTATACTTATTAAAATTGTAGATGAAAGCACTCCTGGGGGAAAAAAATATTTAAGAGTAGGACAGTTAACAGGTTGGAAGTTTTCACCCAATAATAACCAATTATTTTTTTGTGTTTTTAAAGATGGTTTGGAAAGAAAGAAAGAAAGAAAGATGGATGGATGAACTTGTTACGTGCTTATACAACACAGTGCCAGCTGGTTTATTTTATTTTTTAAGACATCACAATGGAAATAAATTAAGAATTAAAATCTGCTAAACATCCAATGATATGCTTTTCAAATATAATGAGCAAACGTTTTTTTTTTCTTTTTTAGATCTGAATATTCTTCTGATTTGAAATAAACAAGAGAAACATGAGCTAGTGGCAGGGTTGACTACAGTACATGAAATTTAATTACAAGTAATATATTCACACACAGTATGTACAACACCTGAATTAAAAACAAAGAAAAATAAAAGAAGAGAGAGAGAAAAAAAGTGAATGTTAGAATTTAGTGATTTCTGGCTCAACATTCTTTGTGAAATCTTGGGCATCTTTTACACAATGGCATATATTAGGTTTACTTTATACACTAAACTTCAGTATGAGTGACATAAAAATCACAAAAATAATACACCAAGATGACGTATAAACAGTCCTTTACAAACCTATGGCTGTGCATTGTTAGATGAGTGCAATGTGGTTTATATTTGGTTAGGAGACTCTCAAAGCTTTGCATCTGACACAAACTCCGAAGTTCGGCTACAGTTTTGCTGTGAAACTAAATGAAGGCAATCAGAAGAGCACGCTCATGTAGTAGCTGAAGCGCTTCCTGCTTAGCACTACCGCTGCAATAAATTATTTTCCAACTGGCAGAGCTGTTAGCTGAAGTTTTGGCTCAGAGAGGCAACACGGGCTTTGTTCTGACAGAGCAAAGGAAAAAAAGGTTCGTCTTTAAACATTAGTATAATCATTCTGCTGGAGGAACATCATGAAGCCTGGCGCCAGAATGGTAATGCATGGACTGCAGGTGATGCTCCGAGTCTCATACCTAATCATCTTTAAACGAAAAGATTTACATACATATTTCTAGTAGTGCATTGGGCCTCATTCATCATCTTGGAAACTAATAAATGTATTCATAAATTGTGAATTTGTAAATGTACGCTTAGATAAGAAATTTGCTATTCATGAATGCCCACTTAGATCAGACAATAATGTGCCCGTGTCCTAGGAGAGCTCTTTGTGTATTTATGTCTAAAAAGACTGCAACTCTTCAAATACGGTTAATTTCAAAAAGCAATCCAATGCAAATAAATTAAATCTGAATTATTCTAGATATTTCATTAGGGAACAAGAATTTGCATCCTCTGAAAGGTGGAAGAATTAGTGCGTGTCGTGATCTAAAGTTCGATTTCCAATTAACGTTAATGCCATCTGTAGCCGGGAGTCTAGAGGGCAGATTGGCCGTGCTCTCGCCAATGGGGAAGAGATGGCAGACCCTCGCTCTCAGACCAATCATGGCGACACTAGTCAATCATGGGGGCGTCTGTGAGCTAATGCAAGGGAAAAGTTTGCTCCAAGTGCGTTACACCATTCCTAACAATGCATCAGTGCAAAAAAATGAGGTCGGCTGGCGTCACATGTCTCAGAGGAAGCATGTGATAGTCTTAGCTGTCCCTGGTTGGTACTGTAGAACCCCCACCCCCTTTCATTACCTATATAAATCAGCTATGGCAATGACATAAATGCCATTGATTAGTATTTAACAGCAAACGTACGTGTGATTACAAAGAAAGCATTTCTGAAATATTTTTAAATTTGCTCAATTTGGCCTACACCAGAAGAATGATAAATGAGGACCAATGTTTGTTAATTTTTTCTAGCTGGGGTAATAAAAAAGACAGACTAGAAATTGTCCCAAATAAATAAATAATAAAACAATCCAAACAGATGCTTTAAAATTAGTGAGGAATGTGATTTTCAGGTTGTGTTATTCATATGGCAGCAAAAGGCAGACTGTAGGCTTTAGCACAAATGTATAGAGTAGGTAAAGCTTTGGGTTGGAATAGTAAAAAATATGATTTAAACAAATTTCTATAAGGCCAAAGTGTAGCATTTTGTGTGTAAATCCTGTCCCGGTTACACGCAAATTACTACATCATCATGTCTATACATTTCTGTACAATCTTTACAACTGATAAAACCCTGTTAGGCAAAAACACAGAGTCAAGTGATCTGAGAGTCCTTTAGCTCTGTGTCCAATATAGACAAAACTTTCTTAGTTAGCAAAGAAATGAACAAAGAGAAGAGCAGAGAAACTATGCTAGAATACAGGTTTTGCTTTTTAAAAGAAAAAAAAAAATCCTTCAAGTTACATGTAGCTTATTAACTTCAAGGATGCAGGTAATTTCTGGGCAAAACGCTTCAACTGAATCCATCTGGTAAAGAGGATCGCCATCCATGACACCCGAAAATGCAACGAAAGAGCTTATAAATTAATGTATAGAATATCAACATTTCTTCCGCTCATTATCATCTCTTGTTAGCACTTTCAAAGCTTACTCATTATCTCTCTTTTCATAGGACAAATATTTTTTTGCTGCTGAATTTTATAACCAAACATTGTGTGAAATATGACATTGGATAGATTGGAAATGTTTTGGAAATAACAAAAAAAACTATATTATCAAGGATCCGGAATAGCTAAAGTGTAAAAAGATTCCCCCGATGTTAGGAGATTGTGAATTTGAATCCTGGCACACGGGTTGGAAAGTGATGAGAGAATAATTAGGTCGTCTTTTTGCGAAAACGCGACATTCATTTCTGACCGTTATTAATGGCCATTATTTGTCTCTTTCTGGTAGTTTACTTGTTAATCGTGTACCACGGTCAGCTTATGTATACAAATGAGAACAGTTAACATTTTCCTTCATACAGTACATTTTCAGCTGGCATGTGATGATGCAAGAGCAGCAATGTGAAAAGATCATATTTTTTTGGAGGAAACATGTGGTTAGACTTTGCACCCTCTGTCTTATAAGGGAAACCAATAGGAATTGCCAAAGAAATGTGGTAAAAAAAATAAGGTGCACTATTACGGATGGACAGAATTTCTTTGTTAAATATGTGATGGCTGCATCATTTAAGATCAGAAAATCTAATCATACAGTATAAACTGAGGAATACAATGATTCTCTTTATGTTTTAAAGCACAAAATTCATTCTTCTCTAATTTTGCACTTCTTCATGACCAAACGCGGCCTTCCATATACCATTAGACCAATTCTAGCCAAAGTATTAAGAAACTTCAAGTATGTACCAACAGCTCACTTCAGCTTAAGTGCTCCTGTTGAAACTGTCCTGTGCAGGGCAGAATTTCCAGAAAAGTTCTTGCATGTGTTAAAGTTGCAGTTCTCAAGCAAGTTCTCCAATGTACCGATCTTTGATCGCAAACCGACGAGGCGAACATTCTTGCTGATCTGCTCAACATATATCACTTCGCATGAGAAGGTATCTTTCACTCTGAGCTCCACTTTTTTTTTTTTGTTTGTTTGTTTAAGTCAAGGGGCCATTGTCCTGAGGCCTTGTTTTTCCATAATGTTCCACAGCTTGCGCAGGTTGGACTGGGTAATGGTGTCGTCAGGTTTGAGCTGCAGGGCTCGCAGGTAATTGGCTTCAGCCTCCTGAAGTTTGCCATTGAGATGAAGGATAGCACCAAGGTTCATCAAGGCTGCAGGGTACTGGGATGACAAAGAAAACAAGATATTACACAACATTCACAATTAATGGGTTCTACTTGTTTAGAAAGGACATCTAAGGGCAAACTTAACAATGATCTCCTTTATCATTAAGTTATTGGGCGGCTGTGAATACACCACCAGCTGAGCTTACTGAAGACTTAAACAATTTGGTGCAAAATGAAGTGCTTTTATCTCACAGTCCATCATCCTCCTGGACACTCATCATCTCTTTTCCTCGTGTCAATGCCAGATGAATTATGTTCACCCGTTTACAGATTTCAATGGGAACAATATGTCGAGCGCCGTGATTCTTGCAGAAGAAAGGGATTGAAGTAGGTAAATAGATCAAATGTGTCTTGACATAATCTCTCTGTACTGTCGAAGGAGTTTCGTGTCCCAGTACGTTCATAAGAAAACACATTCACTCCAGTGGCTGAAGCCAAAGTAAAGGTAAGCCTGGCATGCGCAAAGTTCCCAGCTCACGCTGTGTCCAATATGTTAAAGCGTTTAATTGCAAGTGAGTGATTGCGGTTTAATCTTAAACTCATTTCTGGAACCATTTCACGCTTCACTTGGTGTCTCTGAGGAAAGAAGGCAGTATACTTCTGCAACACTCGGGAGACTTCGACCTCAAAGGTTGGTTTAGCAGACAATTCTTGGAGAGCTGCCAGGCCTTAGACTTGCAATATGAAAGACGCTGGTCATTTTGGTGGCGCATTAAGTTATAAATTACTCAGGTATGTGACCCCTTACAATAAAAGGTCAAACCGCAAAATGAGATCTAGGGACCAACTAAGTGTTGCTGTGGCATTAACTATTCACAGGCAACACATCAGACAGTCAACACGTGTTAGAGAATATTCACGGAGCACATGTATTTTTACGCAGTTCGACCGTTTTTATTGTTGAACAACTTTGTTGTTTCTATATTGGAAGCAAATGTCTCATCACGTTTAAATTAAATACTTAAAGTGGTGGGAGATCTGTTGCCACGTCTATGGTCGCAGCACAGAATGATTTTGCAATGGCATAAAATGCAATCTAACGTTTTGCGCTGTGCCGTTTAGTGCTAAACTGTCTGTATTAACTAATACACTGTTATCTACAGCAGCCTTAAAAACAGCATTCACTTTGACATGTTTCTTTCTGGGGGAACTAACACAATGAAATAACATTCAATTCAGGTCTTTTCCTCTGAAGATGAGATACTGTCTGAAAGAATAATGGTCACACTCAGAGCTACATGCTGGTACCTTAGAATGAAAAACCTGATGGATGTGCTTTCTACATTGCTCCATCAAAGGTTCAAACAACCCTATCCGTTCCCCCACACACCCCTCCTTAATCCCCTCCGTCCACCCCATTCCAGTCTGCCATTCTCCATTCCTCCCTCCTAAAGCATGCAGAGACAACAGCAGCTCCAGATGTGGGGAGGATCAGATGACCTCAACAGAACCAGCTGCTGAAGAGACAAAATCAGCTGGAGAGCAGAGATGAGCAGGTAACTCAGGGCTGTAAGATTGTATTGTTTCAATGGAATGTATCAGCTCTAAAAAAAAATTGTTTGTATAGCAAAGTATAAGATGTGAACACTATTGCCTTAGTTTTGGATTGTTAAGTGTTTACTTTCTAAATGCATTTATTTAAATGGTCTTTGTGCTGTATCTTTTCCTGGTACACCATGGCCTTCATGTAGGGAAAAAAAAGAAAAAAAAAATCAAGAGAGCTTCAGAGGGTAATGGCAACCAATCCAAGAACCCGGAATCTGGTGATTCAATCGTCCCTTTTCTATAATATTCTTAATTATATGAAATCAGAAATTGTTTAAGGTGCTTAAAACATGACTGCTACATGGGCTGCTCATTCAATGAAATAATTCTGCAGCTGTTCAGTCAGATAAAATCACTGTATAGTCAGCCATATAAATGTGAATGTTTAATGTACAGTAAGGAACAGTAAAGTGCCATGATTTGCTACTCACATCAGGTCTCAGTCTAGCTGCTTGCTTGTAGAACTTCTCCGCTGCATCATTGAGGCTGGCTTGTCTGAAAGAGAAAGAAAAACCCTACATAATTAATCTTCGTACTCTATTCAAGAGCACCTTACTGTATACTACAGAATATAGTACAGTACACATGGTACTTTCTTCATTATGTAGTGGATGATCTACTTTGGTTTTTTTCAAACAAAGTCACTCTAACCAAATATACCTTCAACTCTGCATCCTGGCTAGAAAAAAAACACAGTAAAACTCACATTGGACGAAAAACAACTCTTAGTTCCAGAAGACTGTTATACAGTAGAAGCAAAAAAAAAAAATGCTCCATAAATTCCATATGCTCATCACCTGTAAAACCTACTACTCTTGGATTCTTCTTCTATCCCTAATTTCCCCTAAAACCTGCATTTATTAATCTTTCTAAACAGTTTTATACGTATCATGCAGCTGTCTGGTAGAAAACAAAAAGGAACTGATGGATGCCGCAGTCTTGGTCATTCTAATTATGAAAGAGCCAGTTGACTGACTTGTTTTAATGAAAAAGGCGGCTCAAGCATAAATTGTGTTCATGCCTTATTTAACTCTTGTCTTTAAGTGCATGATGAAGATGTGTTCGGACCCTGTTAAAAAAAATCACTTCTATATAGGCTTAGTAGAAAGTGGAAACTGTGGAAATGCACAACTTTATTTGCAGGGACATCACTCATCACAACCATGCATCATGCACAAGGACTAAGATGTCCATCATTCTGTTGTCTGGGGCGGCGTAACACACTCGGAGGACAGCGCTATCCGCTCCTTCCGCTTGTGTGAGCTCACAGACGCCCCTGATTAGCTGTAAAGGCGTGATTAATGTGGGAGCACTAAGTACCTCTCATCCCTCCCCTCGGAGAGAGCTCGGCCAATCAGCTCTCTCTAGACCTCTGGCTGTGAGAGGTTACAGCATCACCCGGGAATCGAACTCGCCAATAATAAGGCGAGCACTTTACCATTCGGAGGCCCTATAAACATGTTTCACAATGTTGCATAATGTTTCATTGGTTTACTTCATGAATAAAGTAAAAAAACAAACAAACAAAAAAAAACAATAGTGGTTATTTTTTTCAAAATTATTATTTGGAATTTTGTGGATGGGACATTTTCTGAAATGCCTCAAGGACGAAATACCATAGCTGTCAAATAAGATTAATAATAACATTTAATTAAATTAAATCAAGAGATATTTAATTTAATTAAATGTTATGTAAATAAAATGTTTAATTTTATTAAATGTGACCCGTATACAGAAGAGAGTAGTACAAATCTACCATACATTCCTGAGTTCTAAGAACCAGACCAATATTTAAGCTTAAAATATCCTGTTATGGTTATTGTGGCTTTGATATTTAAGCGTGTCCATGTGTAATCCACAAAAGTGCTTTGTCTTTATAAATTCTGTCTACAGGATGAGACTAGGCCTGCGTTATTTTCACATTTACATACGCACAATGAAACGTGGCCTTGGTGCTTTGCCACACCATTGTACCACCAGTGGGAAAGTGGCCTCCCATGAAAGTGGGATTTAAACGAGTAAATATTTGTGAGATGCGACTGGGTTTGCTCTCAAGACCGCAGCGACAAAACAGGAATAAACTCTACAGCGAAGAGTGATTGACGGTAGTGCAGCAGGAAGATAAAATGTGTTTATGTGGACCTCCATGAACTTGTATTCTCATTTTTTTTTTCTGTTATCCGTTGCCTTACCACATTGCCATGCCTATTGTTTATGAGGCGGCACAATCTGTAAACTACTGACCTAGCATATGATGCATGGTGGAAGGGAAAAAAAAAAAAAAAAAATCAAGCATGGTAATTGTTAATTGGACCTAAAAACAACTTTTTAGAATTCGGAGGAAAATGGCTTCACTCTGTGACCCAGGAGTCCAGTGTATTTGTCTGAGCATGCCAGAAATTGAGACTTGCCAGGGTTTCCAATATCCTGAATTTGTTTGAAGATGCATAGTGAGGAAGCAGACTTGTCAGAGGAGGAGGGTCCCGGAGTGCAATCGGAGAGAGACGGACATTTGAAGCCTCCTTCAGTATCTCCTTCCTCTTACTTCTCACCCCCCCATGCTGAGACACTTCCATGTGTCCTTCCAAAACAAACATCTAAAATAACAAGCGCTCTGAATGCGTATGATTGCGTGCCAGCAGGACAGCAGGATGCAATGCTCAAGTGATTTACAGCCAAATCCATGCACACCGTCATCAAGACAGACAACAACAACAACAACAACAACAGGCATTAATTGCTTGAGCACAATGTACTACAAAACATTAAGTGCAAAAAGATGAGAACAATAAAACACTGAATGGTCTTGCTTATCTTAGATGACTGGAAACGTTTTGGTGTTTGGTGGCTCGTAGTCAAGACAGCTAAACTGGCTGTGCTCTCTGGATGGGAGAGATGGAATTACTCTCTTCCCTGCAATGGGCTCCTGTAAGCTTGTGTGTGTGGAAGAGAGCGTTGTGTATTATTCTGTGCTGTGATGCAGCACAAACAACAGAGGCTGATTTCATTTGTCCTGGAGGAGGCAAGCTCGCATTCTCCCTGGCCGGTAGCTGTTGTGCAATAGGAGCGAGTTTACTAATGGGTAGGAATTTGATTTGCTTTATTTCTGGCAAACATTTGTACTTTTGAAGGAGTGAAGTCTTTCCCCCCTCACCACAGCAGGGTTACTAATAAACGTCTCTGATGCATGAGAAGACAGGCCTCTGATTTAGAGGTGTCTGCTAATCCCTGCATTTATCATCACGTAATTCATCATTGATAGATTTTTCAGGAGGCAGAATTTCATGAATACACGGAAGGCCGAGAACAAATCCCAGCTTGGAGTCTTACCTGAGCATATGCGCCGCACTGAAAACCACATCAAACTCCTCGCTGTCAAGCTGAGCAGCCTTCTGCGCCATCTCTGCAGCTTCCAGAAGACGGGAATCCTCCAGCAAAAACTGACCTGAGACAGAAATTGAGAGAGGAATTCGCATGGTGTTTCGTTTTCAAGGGCGCGTGTTGAAATGCGAACCACTTCCTTCGGTTTTTGCGAGATGGGTCTGTTTCGGCCCCTCCCAGTTACTAAATCTAATACAAGATAGTAAGTGTGCCTATAATTCTAATGGCAATGCATGGATATTGATGCTTTTCACACTTGTTTGTATCGGATCCTTGTCAGAGGTGGAAAGTAAAAAAATTACATTTACTCGCGTTACTGTAATTGAGTAGTTTTTTTTGTGTACTTCTACTTTTTAAAGTAGTTTTTAAAATC
>JAQMYJ010000038.1:11056347-11073381 GCA_030014305.1 Clarias laeviceps
ATTCACACTGTAAAACATGTCTGTGTGTCTCAAAATCGTGATTAAAATCGAAATCGCAATATTGTTCAAGAAAATCGTGAGACGTTTCTTTTGTCCATATCGCACAGCCCTAGCTTACAGTATATTAAGCAAAGACTACTACTAATGAGAATGGAAATTACTGGAACTGGGTTAAGAACTCAACACATTACAAAACCTGGACAGATAGTGCTGAATCGTCAACTTTGTGGAAGAAATGTGGTCGGAAAAAAACCATGAATGAAGATCATTTAAACACTTGAAGTTGCATCATAAAAAAATCAGCAGCAAAAACCGCAGCTATATTTAATAGTGAAACCCAGAGCATTTCTGTACATACACAATGTGATGAGAACTCACAGGATTGAGACTAAACAGCTGTGTGGCCAGAAGACGACCACCTTTTAGTGAGACAAATCAGGAAAAAAGGCTTGAACTTGCTACATAGCAAAGAATGGACTTTGGAGCAATGGCAAAAGGTCATGCAGGCTGAAGAGTCCAGATTGACACTATTCCAGAGTGATGGGCGCTCCAGGTTAAGAAGGGAAGTGCACTTTTTTTTGGACAGGTAGTATAAATACAATACACATCTAGCATTTGTATTCATCTGCCTTGAACTAGTTTCATTACCTCAGTATGGCTTCTGGATCCTTTCAGCTGCATTATTCATATTATTACATTTATCAGGTGCTGGCAAGACGTTGAGGCTTTTCATGATGTAATGTACGTACAGTACTGCTTAAAAGTCTTTGGCACATTTCTTTCTGCTGGTAACAACAGACAGCGTCCATTATCTATTCTTAGTTTCTTAGTATGTTAATTAATATGTCTAAGCAGAAGCCCATTAATTGTCAGATATATCTTAAAATTCCTTTTTTTTTTTTTTTTTTTTTTGCATATCCTAGGTACTGTAGGAAGTTTGGGTCAAGCAGACAGGGGTAACAGGAGCCTTGCTTATGGGACCAACACTGGCAACTTGGTGGAGCTGGGGTTTGAACCACTGACCTTCTGATAAGTAATCCAGAGCTGTAAACTGCTGAGGATCCACTGTCCAATATTATTTGTTATATTCCTTTTTTCTTTTTTTTTTAACATCATACAAAGTTAAACGATATAAAACTATATTTAATATACAATGAGGCTCAGATGACCGGATTGTAATTTGGGTATAAAAATGACTTTCCTTTCTCATTTAAGAAACGCTTGGAAATTTAAAGTTTAAGATGCTGGAGTTGAGATTAATAGAGATAGACAGATAGAAAAACATTTATCAGATGGAGATTGAGATAGACAGATAGAAAGAAACATATTTCAGGTCTGGCGAGCCTATAGAGCTAAATAAAAACAGAAACGGTCACATTGTCACCATGTAAAGGGTTTCTCTAGGCACCAACACACACAGTGTATCTTTTTAGCTTTTAAACATCATGTTTCCCCCAAAAAATGCCTTCGATGTTCATGGTTGCGAGATGGTGTTCTAACAGAGTTGTTGTTTTGTCCTGCAGAAAATCCACCTAGCACATATTAATGCTGGCATTGCCAAGCGCGAGTGTGAAGTTGGGAGAGAACTCTGTCCTTGTGCCAGCGAGGTCATGAGACCGTGTTAATACTCGCATGCTGCTCAGGATCCTTGGCAGATTTACGAGGAGACTACGCGTCTGGGATTGTGTCGGCTCGTGGAGGCCCAGCGGGATTTAACACGATGCTTGCACCGTTTAGGCAAAACACACAGATAAAGGGATTTGTACGAGTGTGTAAGTAGAGTCAGTAAAATTGGAGGTTTAACAGGTGAACCATTTGGTCGCTACACCTTTATATCATTTTGTGCGTGTCAACACTAAGCATGACTCCTCTATTCAGAGAGATTCGTCTCCTCTGTCAGGACTTCCTTTGACGTACGTGTGCAAACGTGCGCGAGTTTGCAAGTCATTTAATACAAGGTTATATTTATGTAGGAATCATGATAACCAAAGTGGTGGTTAACATCTGGTTTTCACACACGCATGCAGAAATCCTGGTCTTGCTATCCTCATAAGGACCTTCCACCGAGTTCTTAAATAAACCTGAAGTTTTATTTAAGGGAAAAAAAAACCTTGCTACAGGGTTAAAACCGTCACATTTTCCCATCCTTGCTGGGACACGTTACCTAGTAAGATAGAAAAACATGCCCGCACACACACGGAGGGTTTAAACAACTGTGTCATTTGCAGTCTGTCTGGTCTCTGGCATACGGAGAACCTCTGCATTGGTAACCACATCCATATGTGTGCTGAAGACTCACTAGTTACACGTCTATACTTAAAGAACAGACTTGTGCCTCTGAACAGCATCACACACAAACAGAGCGTCTTTAATAACAGCTCTGCACGCGATGGCCTGCTGAGCATTTAAATGCTCACTTTCCAAAAAAAAAAAATGAACAGAAATGAAACAGACAAAAAGGAAAAAAAATAAAAAATAAAATCAGGCAATTAAAAACAAAAACAAAAAACCAGGAGAATGCTAAGGCAGGTTGAGTTCAGATCTCAGTGTAGATCTTCAAAATGAGGGACCGAGTTCTTAATGAGAACCTCTTGAAAACACATTCTGACATGAGAGATGTGCGTAGCGGCACTGCCACGGCGGCCTGCTGAGGAATTCCAGCGCTGTCCCTTTTGTCTATAATCCAGTTTAGCTTGAAATAAGTGGTTTAGCAAAACCCAGTAGGAGGGAGAGAGGCTTTTTCATCCCCCTGTTCTCAGCTTTTTGTAATTCAGTCTCAATCAGTTTAAAATGAAACAATTTAGCTTTTATGAAGCAGCCATGTGAGGATAATATCCTTGGAGATGAAGTGCAAAATGGACCAATTAGAAGAAAGGGGGGAAAAAACTCATTTTTCTATATTCAGAGTGCATTTTCCTTTCAAACACTGGGGGTGGAAAGTGGTTTTTAAAAAAGAGGATTAAATAAAAAGCAGAATAATGCTACAGCTGGTAAATGCATGGTTTAGCTCGTTCCCCCCCCAAAAAAACCCAACAGACAAAGTGAGAAATTCATACATCAGCACCACAGCATTAATCCATCTTCATATAGGTCTAGTACAATTTAATTTGAAATCTAAAATGAGAATATGTCAGGACTCTATATACAAATAAATGGAGTGCGAACGTCTCTTTAAGACGGAGGAGTGCGCATCGAAAATGTATAATGACAGACCATCAGTGAAAATCCTGTCATGTAAGCAAACACATAAGGCCGCATTCAGCATCAGGAAACTGCATGGATGTTCTGACTGCGCTCATAATTCACAGAAATAAAGGAAAATGCTCGCAGGCAATGCACTTAAATGTCGCGCACATGTCTCTATAGCTTCGCGATTAGGCTAAGTGATAATTAACTGGTTAATAGACTCGAGCCCTCTGTCCAATTAGTTTCTTAAGAAAACCCCTTGAATGGTCATCAGAGGAAATCAGTGATTAGCTATTTTATTACCGTTCTGGAAGATCTTGGAAAGGATTGCATATGTGGGAAGAAAATATGAAACCCTCTACAAGCAAACAATGTCCAGACCAAAGCCTTCTACTTTTGACATCGGATATCTGGTGTCTCAGGGCGTTTTCACACTCGGCCTGAATACTTGAGGCCGATCCTGGGTTTGTTTGCGGGATGGGCTGATGATCACAGGGCTGCATTCTCATGGAGGAATTCCTCCAGAACCAAGGTCTAAACGTACAGTATAATCCGCTTTTCCCCACAGTGTTTTTTTGGCGCATGGTAAACAAACAGAATTTTTTATTTATTTATTTTTTATAAGAAGATTTTCAGCCAAGTGAGCTAATCCGAGTGCTCGAGGCTTATGAAAGGGTGGTTTTTACATATATCAAAAATTCTGTCTCCTTTGCTGACTATAACATCTGTCAAGCAAAATGAAAGAGGAAGGAACATGACGAATTGATCCAATCATGTTAAATGGAAAGATCTGATACCTGATATGGATCACACCATGATTAGGTTAGATTTTAAGAGGATTAGGCTTCTGTTCCATAACCAATGATTTATTTGAATTTTGAAAAAAAATGACAGGACATAAATTCTGAGTATCATTAAAAGAAAATCAAAAAGCACAGCATTAGATTTCACAGTTAAATTCTGCGTAGGATGGAAGGCCACAAGATGGCTTCCTGACAAGGTCGCGGTTCTCAGCTGCTAAAATGGCATTTACAGAACGTTTCACACAAATTAACAAAAATAAATAACCGGGTGTCATGATTGGAGTTTTTTTTTTTTTTCAAACAGGAGTGTGAACATGCATGCAGTCTTTTCTTAATATAGTATTATTTGTCATCTCATTAAGGAAATGTGTAGTTAGGGCTGTCAAACTGTTGAGTTCTTAATTTATTATTATTAATATTATTTAATATGTGTAGTATTGTTTAGAGTTTTCTAGAATAATTTCTTAAACGCTGAAGCTTGCTGGGAAAAAATTTAGTTTGGAGAGTTATTGAGTGTCACTGAGCAAGCATAATTCTCCTGGAGTTACAGTGCATTATTGAAAAAAAAATAAATTGGACAGTGACTGAAATGAAAACAAGGAGCTGTTTAATCTTGCAAAGCAGTGAGCAAAAAACTCCCCATTTCAAATTATTGGGTGGCATCAAACAAAGAAAACAACTAAAGAATATAGAAATTTGGAAACACATTATCAAAACCTGGAAGGATAATGCTGAACCATCAAAGGAAAAAATAATGAATGGAGATCACTTAAACACTTGAAGTGGCATAGTTAACATTATGAAAGTCCATACACACACACACACACACACACACACACAATGTGATGAAAACTGGATTAAACAGCTGTGTGTAACATCACCAGTTGTTAGTGAGACTAATCAGAAAAAAAGGCTTTAAATTTGCTAGTGAGCATAAAGAATGGACTTTGGAGCAATGGAAAAAGGTCATGTGTCTGATGAGTCCAGACTGACAGATTGAGGACCTTTTTCCAGAGTGACTGACGCGTCAGGGTAAAAATTCGCATAGAGATCAACACTTTGCATCAATCATGCACTGTAAAAGTCTCCAGACGTAGCATTATGATCTGAGGTTGTTTCAGATGATCCGGAGGCTCAGCAACATTATGTGGCAATAAAATGAAGTCAGCTGATGACCTGAATGTACTGAATGACCAGGGTATCACATCTATAGAGTTTTTCTTCTGGCCCCCACATTGTGTGCTGTACACAAAGCTAAAAGGGATTGAATGAAATCAGTGTGCGCAACTTTTTTTTTTTTTTGGCCAGGCAGAGTATTGCATGATTACAAACCACAATATTACAAAACAATAAAATCACAGAGTTACACGACGAAGCTAGAGGTTTTTTTCCCCTATATTTAGAAAATGCTAGACAACATCTTACAAGTCCAAGGAACACGATAGCAGTTGCAGGACCACTGCATTTAACAGTAAGTTTAAACGTACCATGTACTGTGTATAGTCTGTAATGCTCCATCACAACAGGGACAAGAACACGCAGCAAGTTACTTTTAATCATTCGACATCTACTGCTACAAATGGCTTCAAGCATTATCTGTTAACGAGGAGTGCTTCCGGTCTCCGTTCTTAAACGCACTCCACAGAACACGTTCTAACTTCAGGGATAGCAGAGGAGAAGGCTGGATTAGAGCATTTAACCCGCAGCACCAAAAAGTCAAGCTTATCTCTCCAAACCAAATCCCTAAGCGCAAGAGATCAACCAACAGCACCTCGAAGGGTTTCCCTGCCAAAACCTTGCGCATGAAACACCCAGACAGAAAGCAGACATGGCCAGGAATTAGTCTCCAATAAACAGTGACATTTATTACTGTAGTGGCTGAGATAAGTTAAATTAAACAAATCCCTAGGCTTCCAGAGGGATCCTGTATCCCTGTGATACACTTCACTGAACACACACTCCAAGAATTCTTTTTTTTTTTCTTCTCGGGTGGTCTAATGCTGATGGAAAGCTCACCAGCCACTTTATTAGGAACAGGTGCTTGTATCCAAAATCAGACAATCATGTGTCAGCAGCACCTTATCATATCATCATTCAGAGAAAAGTCAAGAGCTGATGTTCGCATCATTAGTGGAAAAATGTGATCCCTGTTAATTTAAATGTAAATGATGCATGACTGTTGGTGCCAGAAAACATCCAAGGAGTAGCAGTTCTGCAAAAGCAGTCTGGAAAATCCAGATTTGTTTAATAGCTCAGACATGACTCTTTACAATTGTGGTGAGCGGAAAAGCAAAATGCCCAAGCATGACGACCGTGTGAATCTGTGGACATAAGTAGAGCGTTCAAATCAAACCAGGTCTTTTGATCGTGCAGAATAATAGAAAATAGTTATGAAAGTAAAACTACCCTTATTACTTTATATAATCCCATGCTGCACTAATGCACTTATAACCCAGTTTTTCATTAGTGCTTGGATACCATCTAGGTAGAAAGTTTTCTCAGTGCATCCTGCTCGCTTCATGTCAAAAACACTGGCCTCCCAGGAACTCCTTTAATCTTATCCAAGCATGTAGAAATGGCTTGGAGTGAGGTTAGGACTGTACAGGAGATGTAGGAATAACTCCCAGTAATGAACAAGTGGGTGTTCGTGAATGATAACACATGCGGAACAGACAGAGACGCATCTTGGAGACAATTTTTCAAGGATAAGGCATTCAAATCGCTAAATGTTTACGGGATTGGCTGCAGTGGGCCCCAGACCACCTCAGCCGGGATCATTATTAACAGATGTACGGACAGCTTTACAACATTTGCACCATTCAAATGTTTAACTGCAGCTAAGAATCTCATCACCATACTGTGCTTGAAGTCTTCTGTAAATGTCAGTTTTACACCTTCATTCATGAGAAATTGCATCAAGTCCCGGTTTGACTTGAACACCCCTTGCAGCATGTCTTGTGTTAGTGTAATGGTATGAGCAGTGTTGCCCTGACACTGATCGTTCACACTGAACTATCTGATTGCCTAATTGAGTGGTAATGTTAGATACTGATGATGTGCCATCCAAAAATATCCATAGTTGTCTCAAAAGGGTCTCCTGAACGTGACAATCAGCTCTTCACTGGCCTCCCCATTTACCAGATCCGAACCTAATGCACTACCTTTGAGATGCAGTAAAATGGTAGATTTCGCAATCATGTTGACGTGCATCAGAATTTCAAGGGAAGGTTTCAAAGGAAACAATGCCACAAAGAATCGAGCCCGTTCAAAGAGCAAATATGGCATTAATATTTATTCCTGTACAACACTCAAGAGAGAAACAGAACAATTGTCCAGTTTTTAAATCGACTACGCAGCTCCTCATGCACCATAATAACAGAAATATACACAAGAGCACATTTCCTTCACCCTAAAATACAACAAATTAGGTTTGGTTTTATTGGCTGGTCCCATCGAATTACTTTATATTGGCTCTCCTCTTAGCACAAATCATGGTCACACGGCATGAGCTTGTTTTTATTTCTAAAGCCTTCCTGGCAGACGATTTCAAACGTTTTTCAGTTTCAGAAGCTCTGTCAGAGAGATCAGCTTGAACCAAGGACTTCCATTTCGAGTGAACTTCCAACTTTATTCAAAGAGTAGTACTTACAAACAATACCTAGGATTAATATAAATCACGATTGCAGGCAGTTAAAGCAACCTTGGATAAAGAGATAATAAAAACTCGATGTTGAATATGCCAAATTCAGCTTATTCTCTAATTACGCACACTATTCTCAGCCAGGTTCAATTTCTAAGAAAACCAACAGCAAATCCGGCAAAATAACTTAATTTTCGAAGCGCCAAATTGAGTTCAATGGCATCCAAGGTGATCATCATGTAAGAAAGGTCATAAAACAGCATAACCGAAAAATATAAAACAAACAACAATGTGTTCAGACTATGACTTGTTTAAACCTTGGCGTATGAAACTTAATATTTTCATAATAAAGAAAAACATTTGCCATCCATCATGTCGATATGCAAAGCTCACGGCAGATCAAATAATATCAAGCATGATGGTTGGCAAGCGATTTGCTTGTTCTCTAAACTACTCTCCATCCAACATTTGGGTCAAAAGACCTCAGCCATCATGTCCATATCAGAGACACCAAGAAATGATGTTTCTACATATATACAAATAATAAGGAGCTTTGCAAGGAAGCCAAGAGAAACACCTGCGCCTATGCGTCATTGTCAACCAAAAAGGTGGAAGAATTCAAATACAAATAAAGTGATGACAGGAACAAATCTTTATTACCAACTCAAATACATTCGTAGCAAAAGCTTACTAACCGTGACCATGGAAAAACCTCCATGGTCCAAATTCCAACAGCTCCCACCACTTCTCTCTGTTGGCGTTTATTTAGTCATAACCTTTCTGCTAGGCTGTGCAACTCCACACCCCAGTCTCATGAAAAAGAAACTCTGATTCATACTTTCAGCAGACAAAATAGAGAGGAACAGCAAACCAGTGCTTTCAATCACGGGTTCATCTTGTCAAGCAGAACGGCTTAAATATAGCGATCCTGTGCATGAAAAGAGCCCAATCCATTCTTGACAGCTACGACCGACTGAAATGCATCTATTGTTCAGCTCAAAACACATTACACAAAATGCTCCAATTATGTGCACTATGAACTGAGAGTATATACAATCACAGGACAAAACCGAGGCAAAAATCCAGTTACAGACTGAACTCGGATGTCAGAAATTCAGGATTTGAAATTGCAGCTGATTTTCTCCAAGAGAGGGAGAGATTGATTCCAACAAGCGGTTTATGACATGTTTAGACTTCTTCCCTTTTCTACCACATTTACTGTGACAGTGTATAGAAAGTGCAGGGCTGTTTGTGTTGGCTGTACTTGACAAGTGAGAATAAAATGTAAGTGAGTGAGTGTGACGTGATCAATTGTGGTCTATATCAGCCTGCTGCTTTATAAAACAGTGGTGTGGTCATCTTAAGTTTCTAATAAAAGTCCTATGAATCACACTAGAGTAACCTGGCCAGAACAATGCCCTGACACACGCTGTTATAAGAGCGGAAACCGCACCATACTTTATACACTTGACCACACAACTGGTGGTTGGATGGAGTGAATAGATCGTTACTATAGCACTCGAAACAAAAAATATCCAAAGGATATTAAAAAATATCCAAAGGAAAAGCAGAGCCTAGGATTCGGTTCATGTCTCCTTCGATTTATGATTATCTCAATGCACATCTCGCTTATAAATATCAGTGGGCTTATACACTACTAATACTGTCTCTATACTAAACTCCAAAAAAGAGCAGGCTAAAATTTGCAAAGGTTCAGCTACCTAAGAAGAACTTCTTACAAAGATCTGGATAAACAACTACCATGACTTACAGTAATACCCACAAAAGTTCCCTTTTAATGTTTAGTTTATGACTATGAATAAGACTATTCGAAGGCTTTTGTGAAGTTACTATTACTACTTATGACTCGTTCCATGCACTCGCAACAAATAAGACATCCGTTTTGAGTTGAACTTGAGGTTAAGACACACATACTTCCACATGTTCATTCATCCTAAAACATTCTGTTTTCATCATTGACTTTTTAAAGCCATGTCATGTCACCAAAAAAAAAAAAAAGGTTCATTTTTCATCTTAAATGGACTACTACTTCACCATGACCATGCGGACTACGCAGTTACTGGAGATGAATGAATGACTGAATGAATTCTCCTTTGAGAGAAAGATGTAAAATATTGTTTTTCATTTATTAGTTACTAGTGATTCCCCCTGTATGGACATTAGGCCCAATGTTTTTCCTGAATCCTGAATCAGCATCGACATGGATTGACACAACACATGTTGACACACAACACCGATCAAACAAACTCACACCGTCATCATACCTGTTTTATCTAATGGTGGAACAGAATATCACAATATATGACAATACATTTAAAAAATCTTTATTACAATACATTAACAAATTGTTCCCCATGTCTTATTTGTTAACTATTTTTACAGACTTTAAATAAAATTTTCACATTTTTAAAACACAACATTGTTGGCAGTTTGTCATACAAAATTTTGTCATACAAAATTTTGTCATATCACCTTTTCTGAATCACACACAGTTTTGCCTTTGTTTAGCTTGATTATATAAAAAAAAAAAAAGAAAAAGAAAAAAAAAAAAAGACACTCAGGACTGGAGCCACCTCAGCTGGGATCATTAATCATGGAAGTACAGCCTTCTTTAAATGGTTTGCATTCCATTCAAATGTCACCGTACTGTGCTGTGCTTCAAGTGCTGTGATGTCAATTGGTTTTATGCCTTCATTTATAAGAAATTACAACAAAAAAAAAAGTTTTAAACACCCCTTGTGTAGTTATAAAAATGACTTGGGCTTTACTTTGCAGTAAATTGCTGTTGTGAATGTGTGTCTTGGTGCCTGAGGGCAGTTTTTTCTTAAGATTGTAAAATGCACTTAGATACAAATTACAGAATTTCTCTATTATATAAGAATATAGTTACGGTGAGGATCTGTTTATTGGGTATAGGCCATTACTCACTGCCTAATATATGGAATCAATACATAACAATAAAAAAAAAAAGAAAGAGAACAGCATTTTTCAAATTCACTAATATTAATGATGTCTTCAACAAAAACATGTCTTTAATGTCTCCTGATTATTACTGATAACCTTTTGGAGAATGCTATGACAAAAAGGCAAGCAGTGGAAAGAAAATGATTTATGACCAACTATAAATGAAACACATGTGGCTGATCCTCCGTGCACAGATGTCTGGGAGGACTAGATAAGGGAGTGTCTCTGCTTTTAAGGGGAAAACAGGAAGCGTAGGTGTTTGTGAATATTTTTAAAATGACTCTCTCTCTTAAAACCTTACTGTAAATGCTGCTTGTTTTAACTATCCCTGTAGCCTTGGCCTCTACTTACAGCATGATCACTGGTTACATGCTCTACTAAACAGCATTCCTCTCCATTACAGGATCCTTGGAGAGCAGAGGAATTCCCAGAGCATCTCACTGGAGTTTCCAAGGTTGGCGTGAGTATGATTTGTGATCGTCCTTCTGCTTCCCTGACCTCTATTGTTTTGGAGGCATGTGGCATCATGGCTGTTATATTGCTTATGAGAAATATGCAGCCATATAAAATCTTATCCTAGCCTGGTCGAATGATTGAAGTCACAGACTTTTCAAGGCTACGCTTTATGCAACTCGGCTATTATTTTCATGATCTATATAAAACATGTCCATGTGGATTATAAAGGAAGCAAGTCAGACTGGATCGGCGTATCAGGAATAAACAGTAATAAATTATGACATAATGCAAAACAGAATTTTTAACCTTCTTCCTTCTCAGTGTTAAATAATTTGTTTTGTAAATATCAAAAAGCCTCCTTGTCATGTACTGTAAGTAAGAACCACAAATGGCCACTAAGTCCTGAAGACTTCTGTCTAAAAATGTCAAATTTCAGCTTTCCCTAAGTTACAAAGCTTTGAAACTGGAGACTCCTTCCAAAAATGCTACATACAGATCCAATCAAGGGAGAAAAGAGCTCTGGTGGTGTTCTTCACAAACCTGTAACACTCATTATGTTAAGCTACACTCCAAATATTAAATATGCAACAATAATACATGACATGTTCTAAAAGCGGGAAAAAAGAGAGATATGAGGAAATATGTGGGTGAAAAATAGCTGTGCAATATCATTGATTCTGCTTGCGCCTATTAGCGTAAACAGCACAGTTTCCGCACATATAATCAGAATTACAGTAGGGAGGAGGCGAGGTTGTCCAATTATCTGATAATCCACTTAGTCGTCATTAATCATGCTTAAGCTGCCATGCTTCTTAAAGAATTACTGATAAGTATGCGTATAGTAACAGATCACTCTGATAGGCCTAGGGTAGAGATGAAGTATGATAATGAATGAGTTACTTTAGGGTACACTTGGACTGGATTCCTTTTTTTTTTTTTTCCTGGGCATCCAAAGAGAGAGAGAAAATGAGATAAATGTCATTATGTAGCATTTTACAGTACAAGGGCATTCCAATTCAAACTGGGAACAGTTATGAGAGTAAAAATGCATTTATTTCTCTATATAATGCTCTGCTACACTAATACTCTAATCTAAGCTTTTCATTAGTGCTTGGATACGTTCAAGATAGAACATTATCTTTGTACGTGGGAGCCATAATAGGACTGTCTGCGACATGTCTAAAAACGCCGGTCTCCCAGGAACTCCTTTAATGGACCAAACATGTGGAAATCACCTGAAGTGATGTCAGGATTGTGCAAGGATGTGGCAAGTACCTGTAAGTGGTATTTGTGAATGATTGTGTGTACAGTTTCAACATTCATCTTCTGATTATCAGGCGTTCCACTTGCAGAATGTTGAGGGTGCTGCATGGGGGCGGGGGGAATTCATTCACCAGTCCCAGTTTGACTTGAATGCCCAAAAACAACTTGGTCTTTATTCTGGAGGCAATTTGCTACTGTGAAAGTGTGTTTAAAAGCCTAAGGCCAGATTTACTATTGAATCTAAAACTATCCTTACTTACAGCATAGGATATAAACAAATTCAATGAGAAAGTATAACCTCCAGAAAAACAGTATTCAATTGGATTTAAAAAGCCATACTACATTTTTTTTTTATTCTCCGGAAACCAACTGACAATTTTGTCAGTATTAAGAAAAAACATAAACCTTTGAATTGCCTACATGGAAACTTGTAAACATGTACATACAATTATTCTTAAACAAATTACTCTTTATTTAATTTAATTTAACCTTAATTAATGATTCCTCTATAGTGTGTAGATTAAGAAAATAGGTATTGATTTCCAAAGTGCCTTTGATTTGAAAGGTTGTGATGCCCATTGAGACTGTTAGCTAAGTAAGCTAGCTAGCTATATGTGCTCAAATGTCCCAAGTTTTTTTTATTTTTTTTATTTATGCTAAATTAACTTTTTGATCATTTTGGACAGTAAAATGAGTCTCTTATGTACTATATGTGTACACACACACACCAAATTAGTTAGTTAGCTAGTTATTTTTTCTTTTTACTTCAGACATCTCTCTCATTAAGGGGCGACTCTGGTTTTGTGAAATTACTGTAGCTCAGGTGTGGACCCTAAAGCTTTAAGTGTATTTTGAAGTTATTGTTTTTTGAGCTTGTTTGCTTACTTTAGGCACACTGTAATATTGCTAACTAAGGGTAATTTTGCTAACTATAGCTTTTATTGGTTTTTAGTAGCAGTAGCACCATTGTGCATAGATTAAAGAGTTACTTCACCATGATTTGGTGACTCATATCACCAAAAGGGCATTACAGGACGGTCTGTTTAAAACTAAAACTTCAAAACGAGTAAAATAAAATACAAATTAGCCATGCCAGAATACAGGATCTGAGTTGTATTTCAACTGGAAAATTAAAAGACTATAAGATTTAAAAGGTTTTGACAGCATGAACCATTTTTTAAAATAAAAGGCTGTCGTACACAAACTAAATCTGAACTATGTGCAAAAGCTAACTAAGCGAGTCAGAGAGCTGGCAGCCAAATGTTAGGCAATAATAACTAATAATCAGGAGTAACCGCTGTGCTTCTAGACTCTTAGCATCTAAAATGACCTTCTCCTGAACCACACACTGAGTACAGAGACACGTGTAATGTAATATGGTATTGCTTAGGGATTTGTACACACCTACCTCTAAAAATGAGCAACAAAACAACAGGAAACAACATGCTCTCCAGCAAAGAATTAACATTTATGCGTGTCTTGTAAATTCCCAAGAAAATCAGGAAGTTAACCTCTTTCCATAAAACAAAATGGCACAGTCTAAAGTCATGTTACTGTTCCTATTTGGGAAAGTAATTCATGGGAGGCGCCGACTATCAGTAGAAGAAGAAAAAGAAGAAAAAAAAAGAAGCACATTACATTTAGCATTTCATTTTAGATGAAAACTGAATAAGTGACAACGTTGTCATTTAAAAAAATCTCTCAATTTATCCGTTTTAATATTGTAAAAGTTAATTGAAATGCGCTAAAAAGATATTCTTTCTGCCACTCACCCTGTCAAACTCCCACTTGAAGGGCAAAGCAACATTATAATCTGCGTTGTGGAAAAACGGATTAATCGCCAAGTCTCAGGAAAGCAATTTTACTGCGTACTGCTAATGAACAACAATTCTGAGCTCATGCTGAAAAACAACGGTGTGCAGGCCAAACTCCGCAACGTCGTCCTGACATCAGTATCTGTTATTGAAAATGAGCCTATTAACCACTTCCACCTAGAAAATGAGCCAATAAAAGTCTTTTCTTTCCACAGTAAGATAAGCTAACTGCACCACAGATATGTAATAGCTGCCAGACATGTTGCAGTTTGGTGGTAGAAAGAGAATAATACTTCTCTAATACAACTGTCCAATATGATAGTCCACGGTCATCGGTTATCAGCTGTAATGATGTTTTTCTTCTCTGTTAACCTTAAAACACTTTTCCTTAATTTATTTATCTGCTTGTCCATCACTAGCTCCGATGCTGCGATCACATGATGCTTGGAAACGGCGTACCACTAGGTGGAACGTGATATCCGCCCCTCGTGCCTGCATGAGCTCACAAAAGCCCATGATTGGTTAGTGTCGATCTGATCGGTGTGAGACCGTTACACACATCCATCACCCCCACATTCACGTGCACACACACACACACACACACATTTAAAATAAGTTATTTATTGGACCGTTTGTTTTCTTTTTCCTTCTATTTTTATGTATTATAGATTAATAATGGTTTTCAAATGCTTTATATAGAAGCATAGTGGAACAAAGAAGAAAACATACAGGCTATGTTATAATCTAAACCATTTCATCTGCCATAACAATTAATTTATGTTTTTTAAATTTTTTTCTAGCATTGGATAAAAGCATTTTAAGACCTTGACTATGGTTCCCCCAAACTCCAGATCTGTAAACTTAGTATTAGTAAATCTAGTTAATGCAATACAATCTAATGCGCCTACATATCATTCACATATACACATGCAAATAGCAAACAAAAGGTTTACATTTCTTTTAATATTTAAACGTAGCATTAACTTATTTGCACTGAGGAAAAACACGAACCGTGTCCAAGTTGCATTGACGCCGGGTTGCTGTCAGGCTATCATTATGCCTGGTTAAAAGAGAGAATCCGAAGAATAGTGGACTGACCATTAAACACCGGCACAGACAAAAAGCATTAGCATGTGAAAGCCTGCATGGACAAATTGGCCACAAATTACGCTGGGTTTAGCACGGATTTAGAACAAGAGCGTGGGTGGGTTAACAATAACAGCAACCGCTAACAAACCAATGCAACAACACTATCTGATGCATTTTTCTAAGTGTTTCTAACTAGTAATACCAAAAAAATGACCTGAATGAGAAAAGTACATCATTTAGACTAAACTGCCTAGTCCCTTTTAAAAGCAGGTCTGATGTGTAATATAGCTGGTCACGGTGAGCCTGAATGAGTATCAACAAACTCAAGCGTACACTAGCGCACAGTGTAGGCATTATTAGCAGCGCCTGGCTAGCTCAGTGCCTTGGCCCAGTGACATTTAGTTAATCCGTGGAAGTGCTGAGCTACGTTGCTCAGCTCCCATTGACCCTGAGGAAATGGATACAGAAGCTTTCACTGAGATTAATCCCCCTGTGGTGTTTAGCCCAGCAGTAAACGGGGGTAAGGTTATATCCTGGATACGGCCCATCAATGGCCTAATAAAAAGTCTACACAACACGAGGATATTAATTACACTGTTTAAACAAACACTGTGTATCTCTCTGGCTTCACTTCAGCAACATGCCCTACGTAACGGCCTACACATATACAGTTACACTGCACGAACGTATTATACACGTCTACACAATTCCAACTGAAATATACAAGCCACTCATGAATATAAACTGATTCTGAGTGACAGTTTAAAAGTCTAGTATGAACACTTTTTACGACATTGGATGAATATTTTCGTAGGAGCAGACACCACATGAACTTAGCGCCGCTATTAAGATCTGTGGTTTTCAAATTGAAGCATGGAGACCCTTTGACATCTCTGACCTACAGCAACGTGGTTTGTGATGATGATGATGATGATGGATGATGGAACTCGCTGCCAACTTGCAACAGTTATTGCAGCTAAAGACTCCTTAAATTGTTGTCATGTATTTTCGGGTACTTGTTCCTTTTTATATCTAAATAATAATAATAATAATAATAATAATAATAATAATACAAACGCATAAATAAGTGTTAACTTGATTTTAAGGGTAATTTTAATTTTAAAAAATAAAATTGATTTGTATTATTTTGGATTCTGTTCAGAAACAAAACGCTTGTAATTAAGCAAATTGGTAACAATTAAAATCTTTTATTAATTTAAGGATGACAGAAAGAAGATCAAAATTAAATAAAAATTAGATAAAAATTTTATAAGGTTGAGTATATTACGTCTTGTTTACACCGAATTGTACTCCTTTCGTCGTCAGCCAAATACACTCCCTGTTCGGTAATTAGAGAGTGAATTTTCAGACACTGAAATGTAAAGAAGATATTCAAAGAGCAAATTCTGACAAAATCACAACCAGGTCCCTGGTTGTTATCTTTAAAAATAGTAACATGTTAGAAACTTTGCAGCCAGAACAACTCTCAAAGGCATGACGTTATAGAAAATTAATCAACACAGGACACAATATAGAATATACAAGAGTGCTGTGGTACAACTATAAATTCAAAATCGATAAATAGATAAATATGACACCAGGGTTGTTCCGATTCCGATACTAGTATCGGAAATGCCGCCGATACCACAAAAAAATCTGGCATCGTCGAGTATTTGAGTCCACGTACCGATCCGATACCATTTTCCTAAACATAACCTAGTTATCATGCGCACTCGCGCCGCGACCGGCACTAGGACCCAGAAGTAGTACGGTCGCAATTCAGGAAGCATAAAAGGAG
>JAQMYJ010000038.1:11076562-11106899 GCA_030014305.1 Clarias laeviceps
ACTGAGTACTTAAATGGCGGACCTAACGCGTTAGATTACTTGTTACATCAAAAAAGTAATCCAAGTACTCTAACGCAAGTACTTTGTAATGCGTTACACCCAACACTGTCAATTACATAGGCTACATACCATAAGTAAGTTTCCCCATATCATTTAAAAAAGATGAATCAATTTTAAATCAAAGACGATCGATACACTGGATCGAACTGACTGACAAAAGATGATCCATTTAACAGAACTTTCTAGTGTCCAAGTCCCTCAACGGTCAGTTTGTAAGGAACAGCTCCTCTTTGCTGACTTACAGTCGAACAAATTGCCTAGAATGAATAAGTTACGAAAATGTAATGATGCATCATTTGTCTCCACTGTTTGGTTTATTAAAGTGTCTGCTCTTCACTGTTTAATTTAAAGAGGACAGAGAACAGTGTTTCCACCTTGGCTACAAGAAATACCAAGCTGAAGTAAGCATGTTTACGAGGAAGAAGATGTCACGGAGAGGGTGTCAGACCCAAGCTTTCCAATCTGAATTTCCAATTCGTTCACACGTCAATATCAGGCGGGCCCCGTGCAGGTAGGCGGACAGGACAGACGCTTCGGCTTTACACAGTTCCACCCCATCTGAAGTGTCCAAAGCCTGCCGGCGCTGAAGCGCGACTCGAGGTCTCGAGGCTTACGCTTTAATGACGGGTCTGACTGAGCTTCTGATAGATCCGCATGCAGTCAATGCGAGATGCTGTCAAGCGTGAAGCCATAAATATGATGATTGCATCAGAAGAAAAAGAGAAAGAACTACAGCCCGTGGCAAACAGTTCCCAGCGGAGAGAATTTATATTGAAGAATAGTGACACACACATACAAAGATGTGCAGGACTGAAACTGCATCACAACATCCTGAAGTAGCCATGGCCTCAAGACACAATGGTGCACATGTCATGTTTCATTTGTACAGTCTCACTTGGAGGTTGACTAAGTCACCAGGTCTCATGGGCAGACGCTAAATGTTTCTGACAAGCCACGGTTAAGGCAACGCTGCTCTCATGGTACGGTGCAAGAAAAAGAGGGTTTGTACCAAAGAGAATTGCATCAGTACGTGAAATCTGTTTCTTGCCGTCGACTTCAGTGAGCTTCAGACACTTTTCCTTCCTCTTTCTGTCTAACAAACACATTCGTTCTCTTTCTTCAAGCGCTTGATTGATCTCTACACTAAGTGCTTTCTCATGTAAGGAAAATACTTCCACATCATTATTTGTCCTAAGCGGACCGATTCATCTAATGCGGCAGTCAAACTTTTTTTGAACATTATCAAGCCATTCATGAGTTTATTTGTTTGATTATTGCACAACTTTTTTTCCACAATTACCACAGGTTCATTAAATCTGATGCTGAATCATTGATGCTTACAGAGCTGGCATTTACAGTTTTCCGACCAAGAATAAAGTTTTGCTGAACTATTACATACTTCCTATATAAAAATCGCAAAAACAAACTCGTTGGCCGGTTGTATTTAAACAAACCGAGCGCAAATGTTTCTTTTGTTTGCTTCTGCTCTTGTATATTTTTCTAGCACTGTAGAATAAAAACCGTGCTCCAGTTCATTTCGGATCATCCAGCTGAATATACACAGAAACTGATTTCCTAATGAAAAGCAAACAACACGCACACGCATTTACGCCCACCGGCTTCGCACAACTATATTGGCTTTCCAACCGTGGGTCACTGCGCACTCATCGAGGTAGAAGGGAGCGGAGGAAATCACTTGCATGTGTCATGGAGAAGAAAACAAACAAAAAAAATAACGCTTACTCGCCAAAGAACATAACACACTTGTTTACCTTGTAGAAGATTCCGGGGAGCTGCTGCAGCTTCATCCGGTGGAAGACGAACACGTCGTAGACGGCTGCCACGGCGAGCACGGTGATGCCCTGTTCCTTCCATAGCACGCTGCAGGTTGAGCAAACCAGGCTGCCCACGAACCACGCCCAACTCTGACACTGTGCACCCTCTGCCCGCTGGTCACAATGCCCCACGTAGCAAAGCAGAGCGAGGAGGTAAAAGAGCCCAGCGCCTACGTCGGCGCGGCCCACGATGCCCGCGACAGCCTCGGTGTGAATGGGATGCGAGGCGAAGAGCAGGCCTGCCAGCAGCGGCCAGCAGCCCGTACCCAGAAGCAGGCGTGCCAGGCGCGTGAACAGCGCCGTTACGATGCAATGCAGTGCCACGTTGGCCAAGTGGTAGCTCCATGGCTCGAGGCCACTCAGCGCATAGTTGATGCGGAAGGAGAGTGTACAGAGTGGCCGGTAGGACTTGTGGCTGCCGCTGTGTGTCAGCAAGGTACCCCAGAAATCGTTGTAGAACACGTTCGTCCAGGGCGTCTCTGGAAGCAGGTCCTGGTTGGTTTTGATCGCACGGCTGGAAAACAGACAGAGGATAAGGGAAGAGCGTAAGCACTCGAGGAGTCATTCAGTTTCAATGAAAGTCGAGTAAGCAAGGAGAAACGTTCAGCAATGATTATTTTTATAGACTATTAACAGGAATAAGTGATTTCTTTTACTGTTATGAAATCTTATTAGCTTTTTTTCTTCAGATATTTGAAGCAAACATTTCCTCTAAAATGTCTTAGAACATGCCAGAGTTTTGGTCAATATGTCCAAAACACACGTTTTATCTGAACGTATGGTTTTTTCCATATACCCTGAAGCTAGTTGTGTTGGTGCTCAAAAGAGCACAAGGTGAAAAAAACTGCTACGAGTATGAACAGTTTTTTTTCCCTCTCAACACACAGTAAACTCAAGTCATGTGGGCCGAACAATGCGTCCGACCTGCACGTCCTTGTAAAACGTTAGATTAAAATGGCCCGTAGTACTCCATGACTCAACGGTTTCACACCGTCTAGAATTCACAGAGGATTTATAGCACGGCGGCCACCCACGTTCTGCATGCACCACTGACACCGCAGAACACGTGGGCTCGCATCTTACAGGGCTGTAACGCTGCGTCAAATCAATACCTCTCTGCTATGTTTGATGCAAATCACCCGTGTATCATCCTCCGTAGAGAAGTACAAACATGCTGCGGGAAGAAAAGAAAAAAGAAAAATCGATGGAGCTTAAAAGCTAGAGAGAGATGGAAGTCTGAGGGCGTGCATATGTCACTTAGCAGAGATTAATCTGTGGGGGTTCTTTTAAAACAGTAAATTATTTTAAGTGTTATGATCTCGGTTTAATCGTGCATACAGTCGAACATATTTGTTACATCTTATTCTTTCTGATCTACATTCAGAGAATATAATAGATTGTGTTAATCAACAGTACGGATAATATAAGAAAAAGATAATATCTCAAGTATATGCTAATGCGGCCTAGACGGACGCATATTATCCGTCTGCTCGCCTGAGCAACAGTGTAGTATACAGTGCCTGATCAAAAAAAATAATAATAAATAAATAAAAATAAAGCCACCATTTCAAACCGAGCAAAGACGACAACTAAGGTTTGAAGGTACTAGAACTGGGTTAAGAACCCTTCAATACATTGTTAAAATTTTTGTGGAAGAAATGTTTTAGGGAAAAAAAAAACCAATCATGAATGGAGATCACTTAAACACTTGGTTAAGTTGCATGGGAAAAAAAATCAAACCAACAGTAAAAACCACTGCTATTTTTAATAGTGAAAGTAAGAGCATTTCCATACACATACACAATGTGATGAGAACTCACAGCTACAGTGTGTGACCATAAGAAACCTAACACTTGTGATCAAGTGTTGGTGAGACACATCAGAAAGAAAGGCTGGAAAAAGGTCATGTCTGATCAGTCCTGTTCCAGAGTAACAGGCGCATTAGTGGAAAAAAAGGGAAGCACATGCAGCGATGTACCCATCATGCATAGTGAGTGGCCACAGTTCCATCCTCTGGAGGAGGTGTTAAGATCTGGGCTTGCTTCAGCTGGTCTGGTCTAGGCTCGGCAAAGTTATCAATGGATTTCTCTTTCTCTCTGGAACAGGAATATTCCAGGATTCAAGTTGGGGAAGAGTGGTTTTGGGAGCATGAGGAATCATTTTCGCACATGAACTGGCCACCGTGTTGTGTGCTGTAATCAAAGCTAAAGACTCAATGAAATCTTAGAGTGTGAGACTTTTGGCCAGGCAGTGTATAAGCACTTACAATGTAATATGGAAAAGATCCACTGAAAATAACTCGTACCATTCATACCCCGTGTTCGCTTTTTTAACACATTTTTGTGTATTCTATATTGGCCTTTTTCAGACGGAGTATATATTTTAAGAATCTCTCTGTGACTGGAGCAAAACTGCGTGGCATACATGACTAATTATTTATAACCGCATATTTCGGGTATGACATACTGTACATCATCCAACAGGTTCAACTAAAGAGCCCTTTTGTACACCAATAACACCAGTACATGACTTTCCATTTAAAAGCTCAAGTTCTCTACTAGATGAACTTTTATTCATACAGTAAGGGACGACTGAATACCAGCACTGAGCTGAGCAGATGAAGCTTAAAAGCCTTATTCAAAGTCTCTAGAGGATATTTATCTTAAAGAGATCACATTCAAGAAAAGGAAGTGCAGCACAGTTGAACTTAAGATCTCAAGAGTTCGGGTGTGTGCGCATAAACACACACACACACACACACACACACACACACACACACACACACACATACATACATATGCACATACAGTATAATATATACACTGAAAGTAATGCAAATGTGGGAATAACCCTTTAATTAACCGACATAGGTCGTTCAAATTTCACATGATGATAGATTGATCCTTCTTCTATGCAAAGGTACTACTTAACATACTCTCAATCACAAGCCATGCATTTGCACCACCACTGAACCCGACTGTCGAATACTCTTTGAAAACCCCCTTTGTCGCGGGTGATAGTCTCCCACTGCGCTACGGAATGTTTGCAGCGATGACACCACTGACGACAGCAGCGTGCGCAGATGGATGAAGAAGTGTAAAGAAGGGGAAACCATCATTGAAGAAAGAGAAAAAAAAACACACACAGTTGGAGACCATCAATTTACAACTAAGGGGATTTTCAGAGAGGATTCGGGGGTTGGGTTTAACGATGCTGCAAATGCATCACATGGTGATGGGACCATGTTGAGTAGAACCCTTGTACACAAGAAGAGTTACTCTAAGAATGTGAACAACCTATGTTAGTTAATAAAAATAAATTAATTTAAACAGTTACACCCACTTTTGCATTACTTGTGGTACACCATATTATTCCAGGTTATAGAGAATAACTCCAGAAAACTTTGCTTTAAAGTTTATAAGCGAGTAATAATAAATATAACAAGCCAGAGGTCAGATTAAAAGATGACCGTCTTATATCTTCCCAACAGTTTCATACTGCATGTTGCGTGAGGGTTAGAATAGCAGAGCTCTCTGGGTTGCTAACAAAACTGACCTCGAATGAATCTCTCTGCGCACGGACATTGCTTTGAGGAGAAAAGGGCAGAGCTTCTCTCATATCTCACCCGTCAGTGCGCAGCGACTGCTTGAAGGGCCCTGAGCGGACAGCCTTCGACATTCATCACCTCGTGAGCCGACAAGGCGGCCTTGAAAGATCTCTAAAAGAAGCGGACTGAACCTCCCATTTCTGCCAAGAGAGTGTGAAGTGCAGCATGATTGCATGTGTGTGTAATGAAAGGATAAAAAAGTGTGGGTACTGAACGGTGACGGAGCTATCCAGCTTTTCTGAAGGTCATTTATCTTTCAGCACCTGTGCCCGGATTTGACACTTTTCACCTTCAGGCTCGAGCTGCACTTAAATCCGGAGTTCGTCCTTGGATCGGAATGATGGATAGCGACGGAACCGCGCGAGGCCGTATCGATTATACGGAACGTTCTTTTCGGCCAAATGATACTGCGCAGCATGGAGATAAAAACCAATAAAAACCCTGAACGGTTTCATAATCATTATGAGACCATTTGGAGCGGGAATGGGCGAATTAATTAAATTCCGAAAGCGGCCAACATCAACAGAAAGCCTGGATTCATACTGAGCGCTTTTTATTTAAAATGCATGACATTTTGCCTGGGAATTGTGCAGTGTTTACTAAATAGCTTAATGCTCGCGGAACAAAGACAGCCCAGGAGAGTGTGTATGCAAGGCAGTGACCAGCCTATGGAGACAAAAGGCAACTAAATAATTCTGGGATTCGGGGATCGAGGACGCGCACCACAGCCGTGAAGATAAAGAAACAAGACGACGCAAAAAGAATAGGGCGGCATAATAAAGCATGGCAAGACCGAGAATAAAGCCAAGTCAATCAAACTGCTGGGCATGTGGTGGGCAGAAAGGGTGGGGGGGAGGAAGAGAAAAGGAATAAGTAAATGGAGAGAGTTTGTTTGTTCTCGCCCAGTGGGCAGAGCAACCTGGGGATCATCCAAATTTGTTTGCTGAAGGCATAATAAAACCGCTAAACCGCAGGGCAGAACAGATAGGGACAGAACCGGATGGATGCCCCGGAGGCCACACACACCCACTGAGATACATGCTGTCTGCTCTGGCCCTGACAATACACACACATCCCATGTTTCAGTTTCATCCATGATGCAGTCTTGGTTGCCCTCCGATGTGATGTCTTACTGTGAGTCACACACTCACACACTGCCCTTACAGAAGGTGAGTGTGTGTACACAGGGGGAAGTATTGGCAAGCGTCATTAGTCTGCATTGTGGCGTGTTTGGAAACATACAGGCCTGTAATTAAAATCCGCGACGGATGGTACGAGGCTCGTGCGACGACACGCTTTCCTACGCCGCGCCGCAATCGCTCCCCAAGGCACTCGTAATTACCGCAGGCAATTAAGACTGCAACAGGAAAAACAACAGATGCGCGAAGACCCGGGACGCCCATGTCAAAAAGACAAACACTGCCATGGAGAACGGAGACAGTGAGATACGTACGGATAATAAGGCAAACGCGGCTGGAGGGGAGGAAGGCAGGATCTGATCCTGTTTTAAATGTGTAGAATACGATATATACTGTCTGAGTTCCAGCGACTTTATTATAGCATCTTAGAATGTTCTAGAGAAGTGCATTAATGTAACCCTGTGATCTGAATTACTCAGTCAACAGTAGTTGCACAAAGCTGTTAAACGACGATAAATCTTCACCTCCTGACCAATCAAACTGACTCTACTGTATGAAGCTGAACATTTCGCCCTCCTCTGCAGTGTTCTTCTACTCTGATCAGATGCTTATAGCTGGCACGCTGCCTCGTTTTGCTGCCTGTAGTGACCGCATCCACCTGCCACTTCACCGAACAGATGGAGGCGAAGAGATTTCTGCACACTGTTCGACGCACTGCCAAACACAACTCTACAATTAGCGAGGCTCGGGTCAAGGGCGAAAGGAATGCGCTGTACTGTTTGGAAAAAAATAAAATAATAATAATAATACAGAAAGCTGGCAAAGTAAGCAAAAGCTTAGTGGAAATGAATGATCCGTCACCGACACATTAAAATTCAATGTAAAAATACTTCCACCCTTCATTTTTGGCAGGCAGCAACTTCTTTCTCCTCTTGTGTTTATTCAGGTCCGTTTTACTTTCTGTAAACCATTTGTCAAATAAACTCATCATCCCGCCGGGTAGAAAGCGAGGATGTAAGACCTGAGCTGAATGCATGATCGTTTCACTAAAGCAAGACCGGAAAAACCAACAGCACGCACTAACTCGGGGGTGAAAACACTCAGGAGTCTTGAAGGAGAGTTCTTTTGTAAACGAAGCTGTAGTACATCAAATGCCTGAAGTGAGGCACTGACTAGAACTAGGCTGAGGCATTATGATCATATAGCCGGGGGGCATATTGATTAATGAATCACCACACTGACTCCAAATGCGTTTTTTTAAATACACTTTTCATTTATGTGTGTTTGGATTTGAAGTGGTTACATTGTTGCTGTTCCTCTATAATCCTGCAGGTGGTGCGTGCTCTAAACTATTCATACAGCACAGCATCCTGTGTGCTATGTTCCTTTAGAAATTTAACAGAATTTGATAAAGATCAATATCGAATTGGGATATTTATAAAATCATGATACTTACAGTATCGCAATACAAATTGAATCAGCGCCTAGGTATCGTGATAATATCGTATTGAGTGATTCCCATACTTAAATGATATAGTACTATATAAATATATTAACATCAACAATATTAATATGTTATTAACAACAATCGCTTACAGTAACCTTAGAATTTTATAGTAAGGCCAGGGATAGCTCAGTGGTTACAGTGTTGGACTACTGATCAGAAGGTCCCGGGTTTAATCACCACCACCACCAAGTTACCACTGTTGGGTTCTTGAGCAAGACTTTTAACCCTCGTAACTTCTTAGATGTGCAATGAGATAAAACATATATACACATATATATGTGTGTGTGTGTGTGTATATATGCACTGTGTATACACACAAAGCAAACTTCTATATCCTGATACACGCTTGTGCTGGACAATATGATCTCAAATTAAAATCACGATTAACATTTTACCTCGAATATTAATAATTTAAAGATTTATGTGAGTTTTTTGCTTACATAGTTCATAGACTACTCACATACTGTAAATATGTTCAACTATTAAAGCTGGGATCCTTTTTCCATGATTATTTTTCTCCCTGTGGGGGACCGTATGGGATGGAGTAAAGTGACCATACAAGTGGTAGTATGTTTTTAAGTGCACAGTATATGAACACACTGTAGAGAAAGCATTACTCACTCGCTCATCTTACAGTATATAGCGCTTTAGGGCCAGGAGGACCCAGGAGACTTATATTCACACTCAAACACTCATTTACTCACTACGGGCAATTTGGGATTGCCAATTAACCTAACCTGCATGTCTTTGAACTGGGGGAGGAAGCCGAAGTACCCAGAGAAAACCCAGAGGTGGGATCTGAACCTGGACCCTGGAGGTGCAAGGCGACAGTGCTAAACGAACAAACGAGTACCAAAAAATAAAGACGTATCTGACATGTAACTAGTAGCTCTTTATGAGATTTGAGTATTATGTTGTTCTATTTGAGCAGAATGTACAGATAAAGTGAGAGAAGGATCAAGAGAGTAAAGAACTAAAGCGCTGCTACATTAGGTTGAGATGACTAAAGATCCGCTAGCGCCTCACATAACAAACCGTGAAAGTAACATAAAACTTTAACTTGGCACAGGATTATTAATATTATTAGTCGAGTAATTCATGTATCACATTTCTGTAATATTGTAGAGGTAAAGAGAAGCTAAAAAAAAAATAAATAAAATAAAAAACAGGGAACTCTGGTGTTCTAGTGATGCCTTTTCCAGTCAGGAGAACATTCTTTGTGAGACCGCACACCTCTGGCCTCTTGAGGGGCTGCCGGGATCATGTGACTGCCAACACCAAAAAGTCCACGCCACCTCAGCCGGGGATTCTGAGCGAGACCGCTCCTGTCGGAACCTGTTTGCCTATCACGTTCACCCTGCCTCGAGTACGATGGTCTTCCATGCTGGCTTGGAGCTTTGCTAATGGGGAGTGATGTCCAAATAGAGCTGCTGTAATCTGGAGCTTGCATTCCCCAGGACAAATTCAGTAAACTCTGCGGCTAACTGAGAAAACCATAGCGGTGTAAATAGCAGTCTGGTGTTTCCAGACAAGCGCTGCTTGGATACATGAGGAAAAAAAAAAAACACAAAAAAACTAAAGCATGCAATTCAAGCTCAAAACAAAACAAAAGGAAACATAAAAAAAAAAAAAAAGGATCTGCAATGAAGATCATGTTTGAATGACATACATTCACAAAATGTAAAAATAAAAATGAGGTAAAACCTGATCTTTCACCAGTAACACAATGAGATGCCGTTTGCAGCAGCGATAGGGAAGCGGAAAGCAGCACTGGCAGTTAGGGGCAGTATTGGTCATCACACAGCTTTGTCGTCTGGAAGGGCTACATTCATATTTTGCAAATGCCTATAGGGAGGGTCCTCTGCTTCGACTGCTCCATTCTGCCTCCCAAGCCTTTGTCTACAGTTTCTTCCCATGAGAATGCCTGCGGCTCGATAATAGAAAGCGTTCTCCTCCCCGGCGGTGCTAGTGAAGAACTCCCGAGAACGGCTGCTTTATTCTTGTAAGAATAATTACCGCTGGGTTTTTTTTTCTTCCTTTTTTTGAGGCTTCAAGAAAAAAAAAGAAAGAAAAAAAAAAAGGTTTGAAAAAACAAACCACAGTACTGTGTAAGTACATGTATTCAACTGCTACAACCAAAACTAAAATTGAGCATCGTGTCATCTGGCAATTTTACCATTTCTGTTCTTACATTGCGTCTTGGACAATAAAGCTCTGTGACAAAGAAGTTGTCCTTGTGCATTCCACAGTCCACTTCGAGTTTTAGATGGCAAACCTACTGAACAAAGCACAAGTACTTCTCAACTTCTCAGGCTTTAAAATACCACCTTGATTTTAAGAATGGAGCACTGGACTAAAGTAAAGACCTCCAAGTCCATTTGTGCACTCAGCTTCTTCTGTAAGGAAACCTTTGATTCCAAGAATGACTCTTTTGCGGCTCTGAACCATGAAACCGCTCGATATAAGGATATTACCATATGCAGATCAGGCAAGATGTCATTCTTCATCATGTGCTCTTTCAATTTAGTGGAAAGAAGAAAAAAAAAAGCCAATTTCCATATATGAATAATTTATACACAAGCATGTTGCGGAGATGAAAAACAGAAAATAAGACAGGTAATTTGTGGGGGAAAAAAAAAAAGAAAAAAGTACAGATCAATTTAAAAGCAGGGAAAATGATTTAGACTCCAGACTCAAACTCAAATTTGTGAACAACTTTAGAAGGATGGTGCTGGGGCGACCGCCAACAGGGAAGGAAATGCATTTCGTTCTCGCTGTTACAAATGGTCCTGGTGCATTTTATTTAGCTACAACTGTCATATATCGCTTTGGCAGATAATTAGTCAAAAAGAACGACAGCCTGGAGGTGTAATTGATGTGGAAAGAGAGAGAGAGAGTGAGAGGAACTTCACCCAGGCCATAGGCCAATCCAAACACGCACAAAGAGAGGGTCAGAAGCTTTGTATTCGGTACAAACCAACTCGGGCTACCATGAAATTAACATTGTCATGGATGGATGTTTTTCATCTCAATGCAATAAAAGCAACATTAGCAAGCTCGCGGATACACACACATGAGGGCAGGGTGAGCGCGGTGACTTGTACAGGACTATAAATACCTCAGAACATCAGAATCGTTTGCTTTTTCTTTCCCTTTTGTTTTTAGATTCTACTTTCAGCACACACGCGCATCACTTAGCACTTGCCTGCAGATTTAAATATACATTAACATCCTTGTTTAAGGAGAAAATCCACGCAAGTGAAGTAACTGTTTGAGCTACAGAAACAAAAAAAAGTAAGAAAACACCTTGCATTATGATTGCATTATACGTATAATAAATTGGAGCATGGCTGAGATCAGCAACTCGTTTTCTTCAGTCACATATCCTCTAGGGATACGCACCAAGATTGTGGGTCATTACCCCAATTTTTTTATGACTTCAAGCTCAAAAATAGCAATCTCTGAATAATGGAAGATGCAAGGCTTGAAAAGGAAGCGCTGAGATCTGTGAGCTAAGAGTCGCTCAGCTCAGCGTAATAGGTTTGTTGTCATGCTGTAAGACGTACGCAATTTCCAGCGTCCACTTCATTTCATGCCACAGTAGATAAAGGAAGAGAGGCTCACCGAGGCTCAGACTGCTGTACACTATTACCTGGCACTCGAGTCAATGAGAAATCCCCTTTTCCTTCCAAAAGAGCTTGAACCTTCACCATATGCATCTGAAATTTCAATTATTTTTTCTTTAAGGTCATATTTTTTTCCCCCCCATTTGCTTTACAGTGGGATCATATTTCACTTTCAGGTTGTTACAGCAGATTCCAGCTGAGACGGGTACGCTATCCGGTTTAGCTGTAGCGAGCTCGGACTTTTTCCCTTCGGCGATGAAAAACACTGTTGCTGCAGGATACGGCTCTGTCGCACCATTAGCATTTCAGTACACGGTACACGGCGGTGATTGATGGCCGCGCTTCTGCCATGGCTATACATACCAACAAGAGGCAGCCCATGAAATGACCTCCAATTACAGCTAAGATCAAAAAAGGGGGTCGCTTTTATATCCGGGAAATCTGTGTTACCTGTATTAACGGTTTCGTGTCTAAAAACTGGGAAAGAATGTACCGTAATGTCAATTCCCCGGTGGTGGATTATGTCTGCTGGTGAGTTATCAGCAAGAGCAGGTGTGAGCTCCAATAAAACAACCTGCCTGAGCAAGATGAGCCGAGCTGAGTGATACGCACCAATGCTACAGCAGCTCATAAATCACCAGCACAAGGCTGAGAGTCGTCGCACAACCCCGAACACAAGGGGAAAGTCTAGAGCTTTTACCTTATAAGGAAGATTCCAGAGGAAAAGAAAGAACATGCAAAACAAGACAGATTAAAAAAAAAAAAAAAAGGTGTGAGCTGGGTCAACATTTCAATATTTATTTATAATTCTATTCATAAGATTTAGCATCAAAGAGTTAACTAAATAAAGGGTGGGATAAAAAACGTATACGTATCGCCGTGTTTTGTGTGACGATGCTTGTTTCGCCATGTTGACTTCAAAATCGTATGGTTTTCCAAGTACATTACAGCTCAAACGTTTGTGATCACTTGCAAATTTCTTTGTTTTCCAAATTCACAAACAATTTTATCCATTTCACAATTAAAGTTAGCCGGAATTCTGACTGTAATGGAGCGGGCCAGTACAGTCTCCGGATCTGAACCCTATTGAGCTGTTGAGGGGGGAAAAAAAAACAACAAAAAAAAACATTAATATCAAATCAGGATATTTATAAAATCGTAATACGTTAACATTCTCAATATGTATTAAATCAGCACCCTAGGTATCGTGATATCATCGTATTGGCTGGTCCCTGGTGATTCCCATCCATACTGATGACTGTGCCATAGTTCACCAGTACACCCGTCTACCCTTTAGTCAATAACTGGACAGTTTCAAGAGAAAGAGGTTACTTGATGGCCACTGCAGTACAACCAGTCACGTACCTTCAGTGAAGCCAGTTTGCAAATTTGCTAGTAAAATCGCAAGACAATTTCTTTCCCAAGTCTTTTCACACTGAACGTCTTGCTGAAAGGTTAAAAGTTTTAAAAATGAGATTTGAAAAGAATAATAATAAAAAAATATATATAAAAATATCAGTAACTAAATCTTGCTCTGACAAGTTTATCATCTCGCAAAGTTTTCCAGTTTTCCAGTCAGAAACTGAATAATCACGGAATTACTATGTTGATAAATGATGTGTCTAGAAACAGATCAGTGATTCAGGGTCTTTTTTGATTTTTTGAGTGATTCAAAGTGATTCATGAATTTTTCTTTTCTTTTTGTTTTTTTAATGAAAGTTTGGAGTGTTTGAGAGACGTGCAGGATTTCCACCCGTAGACTCCACCAGACAGCAGTTTCTGAATGCAGACTGTAGTGTTTCCCACTGATTATCTCTTTTTCTCAAACCTAAATATACACATCATGCAACTGCGTGCTTCAAAACCCCTCCGTACCAGAACGGAAAGCAGTGGATCCTTTATCGCTAAAATCCTATTAGCAGCTTTAAAGGCACTTCACAAATGAGCCACATCAACTGCTGCTTATCCTCTACTTCTAAACGTGAATGTGAGCCATCCTATCAATTAGCCTAAAAAGCCACATGTTTCATGCTCTGTGAATCCTCTTGATTTGGACAAAAGCCCCTTTTATCCCAGTTTGACCCCGGTCTGAAAGGACATCCTACACATTGGCCTCTGCACACCAGGGGGTGTTTTGTCATGCCGCATGCCCCTCCGGCCAGAGGACAATGAATCAACCTGACTTTGTTCCTGCCTCCAGTGGAGGTGCTCTTACAGAAAGGGTAGTCGGCCTGTCCGGTTTTCACGTTTGAGGCCCATCCTGGCCACCAGCAGTCTCCTTTATCATTTGGGGTGAAATGAGGAGGCAGACAGCGTATGAATAAGAACAGGCCTGAAGAATGCAGAGGTCTGGCTGAGAGAAACATGTGGCACAGGGATGGGAATGCAAGACCGGAACTCGAGCACAGCCGGGGAGATTGGCATTTTACACAAACATTGAAAAGACATTTTGAGGGGGGAAAAAAAAAGCCTTTTCTGTTTTCAAGCTGCTGTGTGGGTGTCAGTCTTGGTTATTGCCTTTACAGTCGGATGTCTTGGCTTTCGAGATTGATTTGAACAATATGGCCGGTTTTCTGTTAGTATAGCTCACAACAGGGCTCTCAGTGTTCACAAACTGTTGTTCTAATACACAGAAAACACACCCTGGTTGGAATCTGATGAATGTCATTTTACACTGCTTTAGTTGGCTTCACTCTCGCAGCTGGAGCGTACCGACTCCGACTCTGAAGCCACGTGGCGGATGTTCCGCACTTGCGGGTTGGAGTGCCTGTTTGCATAAGACACGGGAATTATTTATGAGGCATAAGCACGCCGAGACAGACTACAGTATGGCATATCGTAGCCAAGACACTCTGCAGTTAGGAGCGCAGCATTTATCAGAGTAAATATCAATTGATCAATAGACCACAGTCAAGCACCTCTGCTGAAATATTAATGATAAGGATACAGAGCTACAACCCACACACGCACAATAACAGAATATGCAGAGGTGAGCACATCACCGCGATACGGGGTCTGAGCTATCAGTCTCTGGCTTGGCGTTCAAAACGGTTCAGGCTGCTGATTTTTCTTTCTTTTCCATAAACAAAGTGGGGGGGAAAAAATGCTATTGACCCTGACAAAACCATTTCGAATAATGAATAATGCATCCCAGTATGTTTGGACATTTCTTTGTGATACAGCACACCACAGTTCGGTAACTGAATGCTGCAGTGCAGACATCGACCCAGGACGCAACATGTCCATTCTTAGAAAGAACATAAAAAATAAAGGTGAAAACAACTAATAAAGCTGTGACATAAAGCTGTATGATTTGATCAATTATGTAATTAATCAATTCATTGATTTCTGAGTCACACACACAATTATCTAAGTGAATTTACAAATACTAAATAACGTAAAATTGTTGATGCATTACTGACACCGACTGGACTGATACAAAAGAAGCATTTCTTGTTTATTAAATTCTTTTTAGTTGTAAGAAATATGGCTGTTTGGAATAATTCAGTCAATAAACATAAGTCCTATGGAATTAAAGAGAAAATCACAACACACTCAAAAAATTGCAATGGATTAAATCTATAATCTACCGATGATTCACAGTTCTGATGTGGGAAGATCCCACAAAGTCTTTTTACAGAGTTTTCCTGTCTGGAAAGGTTAAGCAGTCTTTCACATGGCCTTAATAACACTGTACAAATATCCCAGGTTTGTATGGTGTTCTGGGTGTTTTCTCACATTTATTTATTTATTTTTTTTACTATTGATACACTCTAGAACGTACTCTTTTTGATTGTCGAACCATTCTACAAAAAATCCCGTGCAGGCACAAAAACTAACACCTAAAGCAGAAATACCAAAACAACATATTTTACTTTCATATGACATTTATAAGACATCCGGTTTCTGGGTATAATACAGAAATCGCTCATCCCTTGCAAATCTCATCATAATTACTACAGATGTCCTCCGACAACATTACTGTACAGACAAAAGTCTGGAAATCTCATCCCACCCTAACAGTACTTACGGCTCCATATCATCATTCCCTGCTTGGAAAATGTAAATTCCACTACTCAGTTATTGTTATATCCCTGTCTTAGTCTGAATTGAATGACGAACTTAAAATTCCCATATTTTACTATTTCATTAACAAGTTAACACAGGTCTCGGCGCTCCCCCGAAGGATCAGTGTGTTATACCGCTCCTTTGTTCACTCCTCTTCAAAATGCAGGTTTCAGTGTCCATGTGAATGAGCTACCGCTGAGCCACACCCCGCCAGAGGACAGCAGAGTTAGTCCGGAGGATGGTATCTTGTTATATGAGGATACATTAGGGTGAAGAGGGTGTTCAAGTCAAACTGGGACTTTTGGTTGCGCAGAATAACAGAACACTATATATAGTATACATCTCTATATGATCCCCTTCTACACTAATACACGTATCCCAGCATTTCACTATGACTTGGATATCAAGGTAGAAGCTTTTCTTAGTACCCTGTGCACTGCTTAACATGATCAGTGCTGAAACCATGCCGTCTCAGAAACTTCTTCACTGACCCTTTAATGTAAAAAAGAAAAAAAAGGTCTGAGGTGTTGTGTTTTTGCAAGATAATGCATGACCTCATACGGCACACCAGTATATAGTAACTCGGCTGGGATTATTGCAACATCCCCCATACAGTCCTGACCTCACCCCAAGCCATTTTCACATGTTTGGGCTATTAAAGGAGTTCCTGGCAGGCTAGCGTTTCAGACATGAAGAAAGCAGTCCTATCATGGCTCTTGCAGATTGAGAAAAGGTTTTATCTTGATGATGTCTAAGCAGTCTATCGGGGGATTATATAGAGAAATATGGGTAATTTTTACCCTCGTAACTGTGTTGTTATTCTGCACAATCAAAAGTCCCAGTTTGACTTGAACACCCTCGTACTGTAAGTCCTGATCAAAACCAAAAAAAAATTTTTTTTTCCCTCACATCTTTTATTTGACAAAACACTAGACACCTATCTGAATGTCTAAAAATGACAAATGGAATTTTGCATCATAGCGCCTTTAATAATTTATTCCCACTATCAAGTTATATTACCGTAGCTACCTTTTTTTGTCTTGTTTTTTAGATTTCTGGACAATGAAAACATAAGGCTGGTTAAACGGAGTGGCTCCTTCACTTGTCAGGTGGGCTAGCTAATGGATTTTTGATTTGTCCTCCCTTAATGCGGAGGTGTATACTTCAGAATATGCTTACCTGCCGGGTGGTTTCAGAAGGGTAAAGCCAATAAAATATGGTGTTCTGATGAATCCTGACAGGTCGACCACTGCTCATCATAGAACTGGACAGGATTCTGATTAGCCAGCCTTTTCGCGCGGCACTGTGAAATCCATCATCACAAGAGCCTAGCCAGTAAATCAATGAGAGGGAATGAGATTGCTCTTGAATGACTGTGTGACAAGAGCTGAAATTCATTCTTTTATTTCTCTCCAAGGCATATGCTCATCTCCCGATAAGTACGCTGCATTCTGAGTGGAAAAGGGCGAAGGGTAGGAACGAGGACAGGAAAAAAATAAGAGAATGGCCAAGCCTGATTGAACGTTCCAGGGAAATTGAAGCACTTCTTCCTCCCACGCTACATGCTGCGTTTATTTCACAATTCCGAATGCATCAGTCTTCACACATACTCCCTCCTTCCCCACCCGTATAACCTACATGCAAAAACGTTCCATAGTAGCATATACGATGTTACTGGCAAAGATGTCTTCTCCTCCAATTAAGTTTGCCACTTTGCATGCAACTCTTTCTCTCTGCTAATGAGCAAGCTGAAACCCAAAGCACACTTCCACGTACACGTTAATTATAAAGCATCGCAGGGGATCCTTCATGGCACCGCGCAGTGTGATCTCATTAGATACGATTGCATCAGAACTGCCATCACAAAACATCTCGCTTACACGCGTGCACATCATCAACCTCGCGGTACGTGTCTGGTTGCTAATTGAATTTACATATGCTGCTTTAGTGACCTGGGAGCGAGTCAACATCTGACCCTCCATCTGCACGGTATGGAGATGGAAAGGCACAGTGTGAATAAACTCATTATATTATCTACTCCAAGACTGCTGGGGAAGATGTTTAATGAACGTGTTCATGGCAACAAGAAAATATTCTTAGGGCATTTTTGCACTCGGCTTAAATACTTAGTACTGAATACAGAGGCACCACATCTAGGACTGATTACTGGGGAGGAGCTCATAATAGCAGGTTTGCTTTCATAGAGAAGAATTCTTTCCAGCAAGGAATTTCATATGCAATGTGTTATACTAGTTCGTCCATTTTCCTTCGGTACAAACATTTAAGCGGTATACGGCAGCACGCTTTGGATTCATGACATCATGAAGGAAAACCGGGAGCAAGATGTTTAGACCGTCATAAGATGTGCAATCACTTGTTCTACAAACAGAAGATAACTATAGTCTCCTAGTACTAAGAAAGTCTGGGTTCATTCCTAATCCTAAAAAAGTCTGGGTTCATTCCTAATCCTAAGAAAGTCTGGGTTCATTCCTAATCCTAAAAAAGTCTGGGTTCATTCCTAATCCTAAGAAAGACTGGGTTCATTCCTAATCCTAAGAAAGACTGGGTTCATTCCTAATCCTAAAAAAGTCTGGGTTCATTCCTAGTCCTAAAAAAGTCTGGGTTTATTCCTAGTCCTAAGAAAGTCTGGGTTCATTCCTAATCCTAAGAAAGTCTTGGTTCATTCCTAATCCTAAAAAAGTCTGGGTTTATTCATCAGGCTTTCTGCCAACTCTCAACTATCACTCAACCTGAAATAAGAAGTAACGTCCTGTATGAGCCACGCCCCAATTCAGACCAGCGGAGCTTAGCAAAAACCAGGAGGATGCAGTAGTCTCCTGTTTTATGTTGAGGTCACATTAGGTGGAAAATATAATTAGCTTGTTTAAGCCCTGGCGGATACAAAAATAGCAAAAAGAAACAAACAAAAAAAGCAATGGATGTATGTCGAGAGCTATCTGACCGTCTAAAATGGCTACAAAGTGAATTTTGCATTAAAAGTCACCTTTAACTACAACTACTAGCTTTAACTATCTACTTCTGCTATATCAGGTTACTTTACATTAGATACCATACAGAAACATGTTTAGTTTATTAGCAACAAAAAAAAATAAGACTGGGTAAACACACTGGATCCGTCACTCTCCAAGTAGGCTTATGAACATACATCATGTAACCTGAAACAAGAAGTAACGCCAGGATTTCAACCAGCCATGTCACTCACACGTGTCACTGAGATCAGACATGTGCAACACCTGATGGTTTGAGCCCCAGACCACAGTTTTTCAATATGACCAGGCATATATCCTCTCCGGACGGTTTAAACCCGTAGAGTTCATCATCCGGTGGAAATGTGTGAACCTAAATTGCTATTGCTTGTTTATATCTGCATTCTGGCAGAGATTTATTTCCCCTCTGTGCTTACAGCTGTGAGGGCGACGACAGTTGATTGCATGTCTTTAAGAAGGCGCCATCTGTATAACTAAGCAGACATTCCTTAACACTCTGAAATTATACATAAACTAAATAAAATGAGAGCACATGCAAGTCTAGGTTACAATTGTGTCTGGATGAAAGAGCAATTAAGCATCCCGAATGATAATCGAAAAAGGCTGGACGCTGACGACCGAAACTCACAATCCTCCTTAACTAGTGGCTGAAGTGAAAATGACGGATCGTTTAAAAATATGCTCCTGATTGGACTGTTCATCTTCTCCTGAAGACATGACATTAATTCAAAAGATGCTAAAATACCTTTAGTATTGCTGTTGCGTGAGATGAGGAAGGAGGCTTAGCCTGTAAAAATGCTGAGAAAGGAACCCAACTGCCACTTAACTATTTTTAAATGCTTTGTCTTCCACATGGTGTCAATTTAAGTCTAAGCAAAGGAGCTCATTTACGCATTTCTGACTTTATGGGCGCTCTCAAACCACACAGCCATGCAAGTAAGCAGTTATGCTTTACAGCCTTTTGCATTCGCAAATAGATTTTTTTTCCCTGGGTGAGAGAATACACAAGCAGATAACCTCACATGCATCTCACATACCAACCATCAGTTTACACTCCCTATATTATACATATATATAACCGGACTGCTAGCAGATTTCAGAGAAATTGACTTTAATAAACATTTTAAGATCTCATTGTCCCCCCCCGCCACCCAAACATCCCTGATACGATCATACGGTTTCAATCAAGCCAAGCTTCCTGAACTTGTATGTGCATGTTTGCAGCTGACCACACAAAGGGGAACCCCATCGACCGCAGGCTAAAGTCTCCTGCTCATGCATCCTGCGTCCTCCTCACTGCCTCGGATGGATGTGCCCAAATCTCCACCATCTCCGCCGCCTGCATAATGAGCTCCAGACATTCAGCCAGCTCTGAATCCCTGAGAAACAGATGGGCTCCATGGCACACCTTACAGCACGATCTTCATCATATACTTCTCAGCATAATGACATCGTACTGCACTATATTTGGAAAAAGCTGCCATGTAGTAGGAGGCATTTGACTGATCTGTGAGGAGAAATATTAGCAGGTCACACTTGGAGAAAATATGATAAAAAAAAGCAATTGTCTAGGAGGCAGCTGTGGCTCAGTCAGCAGTTTTTAAGAAGGCCAGGGAATAGCTGATGCTTCTTAGAATATCCATGCTACCTATAGAGACTGACAATTGATAAGCCCTAATATCATTTGATGCTCAAGAGAGTCTAAATTGGACGGCTTTACTGCATTCCAGAAGTAACTAGCTAGAAGGAGGTCTTCCAAATATCCATTGCTGCTGCTGATTTTTTTTCTGTTAAGCAAAAAAAACTTACTTCTATACTGCTTCTGATTAGCTATAACAGTGAACTGGTGACAGGATCATGGATAGATCAAAGCTCATCCATTCCCACGAGGACCAAAGGCCAGCACGCCTGCTCCAATCCCACAGAAAATCCAATGCAGAAACGCACCAGAACATCCACTGCATCACAGCCCACTGCACATGTGGCCTAGCAAGTAAAGGGCCCAAGGCAGCTGACCCAGACTTCAAATTCCACAGATCCCAATCCAACTGAGCAACCGGACAAACCAGTCCGATCAACGGAGGCCTGAACCTGCAACTCACAGCACCCAAAGGATCTACTGCTAAGGTGACAATGCCAGACACCTGAGCATACCCTCATAGCTCTTGTGCAATCATGCCTTGTTGTCAAGGGTCAAAACCGCTCCAGTGGCACAAAGGGAACCCAAAACCCAAAGGTGGTTTTAATGTTAATAGTATGACGAGATGCAAGAAATTCCTAGAAATTTGAGAGGTTTAGTCGAATTACTACTGGATGTTCAACAAAAAAAATGGTTGTATCCATGTCTACACCATGTGAAGTGAGTCCAGAAATATACTGTGACAATTTGCGTATCACCACACTGACTCCAAAATAGATTTTTTAAAAACAGTTTTTATGTTTTGTTTTATTATCAGAGTTGACCCGATCAATCGCACAGTGACCAGAACTGAACCGGTGATCGGTGGATTAGCCTCAGAGATAAAGGATTCTGTACCCAGCGCAGAAGCTTCCAAGTGGCGCAACAGAAACACATTTTCATGGCGTTACATTATCAAAAATCCTGTTGTTTAATTTAAATTAAATTTTTACATTTTGTATTTGAGGTTATTTTGTATTGTTTAAATGCTGCGCTTGATTTTTACGTAAGAAAACTAATGTTATAAGGGATGGGCTACATTAATTCATGGAGAAAAATGTAATATTGAATCAGGATATTTATAAAATCGTGATACTTATAGAACCGCAATATTAATTGAATCGGCATGTAGGTATCGTGATGAAATCGTATCGGGAGATGACCGGTGATTGCCATCCTTTCTAACCAATCGCACAATATGTACAATCCATAAAACATTTTACAAGGTTCGAAAACCCAATCCCTGTTAAATCTTCATAAAATATTTACTAAGTATCCATTGACCTAGATCTGTGGCCTGCACAAAAAGTTCCTTTTTTTTTCCCCCTACAAATATGATTTACATAAGTTTAAAAGACTGGGTAAAATTCCTTGGAAGTGCAGCAGTTTAAGAAATTACCCTGGGCCCCTGCCATCACTAGATACTACACACAATGTGAAAAAAAACAAAAAACAAAAAAAAGGCTCATGTGCAACATGTGGGTGACACATCAAACAACGTCGCGTTTGAACCCAAAATGGCCAATTATAATCCCTTCACATTGAGCAAGATTTATGGGTCCGTGTTAAAAGAATAAAACGGAGACTTGTGTGTGTGTGTGTGTGTGTGTATATAGAGATGAAGAATAGAAGGCATGTTTATGCTATAGAAAGCTGAGCTCCATGTCGTCCATGTGGCATAGTAAATAAAGTTCCAGATTCAGCTCTGTGACCCTAATTATGCATTTCTGCGGTCGAAAATACAGCGCTGCGGATTGCAGAAACATGTCAAGCTCGGTATCACGAATGCACCGTCTTTTAACCGGTCGTTAAATCTTAGCCATAAACATGGCTTCCAAATACTCTTTCCGCTTGGCAGACGTGAGAATTTAGAGAGGATGGACTGCGGTTCTCTTCCTGGGGAACCGTTGAGATATTCAATCACGTTTACTATGGATAGATGACGACGCTCATCAGGTTGTAAAAAGGGGGATAAAAGCAAAAATGGAAAATTTTCATTGCCGACCATTCTTCAGCGGAACGAGGGATAAAACCAATTGTCCCGGTCGAGTCTGAAAATCCAATTTTCTTGCTCTTATCACTTTAATTCACAATAAGGGAGCTGCATTAACAACATGTCGGAGGTATTCACCGGTAGCTATTGTTACTCAGTGGGTGAAGGGGACAAAGACGAAAGGTGGGCAGTGCCGAGCCTCTCCCCCAGCGACGAAGACAATGAATCAGGCTCTGTCAATATGACGCTTTGCGAACAAACCACACAAAGGAACAACTGTGGGCTCTCCACCGGCTGCAGAGAGGGAGGAGAATGTGGAGGTTTGGAGCATAGCAACAGGAGACCAGCGTGGTCCATGTGTGGTCCATTATCACACCAGCTACAGCAGGCACACCCTTAGCCTCCTTCTTTTACTTTAAAGATGAGTGGATCTTAAGAGGTTTTTTTTTTTTTTATTTAAAGAAAAGGGCTTGGTTAAAATCAGCTAAGTCCATTCATTAGCAGATAGAGTGCTATTGAGAGCTGAACAGCATGGCCACTTAAGCTCAATCAGCAAGACAGAAAAAGAAAGGGGAAGGAAAAAAAAAAAACAAAAAAAAAAACACTGACAGGTGCCGGGGGAAAAAAAAGGAGAGAAAGGAGAGAAAAAGTTTTGCGTGCCTTGTTAGAGAATCGCAGCAGGCTTTTATTTCCTTCCTTTGTATGAGAAAGGCTGCTCCGAGCATGCTGTTTAACTTATTTTTACAACTAACTCAAGCTGAGTGTGGAATCTGAGAGACAACTGAAAAATAAACAACAGAAAAATATGAACATTACTAAGATTGCAACCCTCCTGGTGGATTATTGTGATGTTTCGAATGTTTTTTTTTTGTCATAGTACACCTCGGAATTCTACTCAGGAATACCAAACGAGGAGAAGTAATAAGGGACAGATTGATAAAAAATAAAAAAATAAAAAAATTAATAAATATATATATATTTAAAAAAAAAAAAAAAAAAAAATGTTTATTCATCCCAATTCCCAAGCGAGAAGGGAACAGAAAGGAACAGAGCTCGCTCAGATCAAACACTTCAAGCTGTCTGTATTTTGGAAGAGCATCCCGACAGCTGTGTTAACATGCGTCATCAGGATTTTCCTCCCCGGACCTGGGTCACGGAGCACAGGGCAGGAAGCCTCCTAGCTATTATATATGTGCGTGTGTAGCATCAGGAGATAAGGGGTCATGCCGACAGGAAGGTAAAGAGGGCAGCGACATCACGCTAGCGCTCATACAATGCTGACCGATGCACTCGGGTCCCCATACATATAAACGCTCTCTTTAATTATTTATAAAGAAAAAAAAAAAATCATTATTAGTGTTTAGAATTCCAGGCAGACTGCCGTCTCCGCGGGCTTCTTACTGTTTCCTGTACATGCGACAGACTTCAACCGCACATAAACCACACACATCCTCATGTCATCAGAGGGTGATACCAGTGCTGACAGATGTGTGTGCATGTCTGAGACATTTCTACATGTAAAGAACACACACTAGGTCTTTGCCGCCGTGTGGGTACTGAGCGCACGTCCGATCGCGGCTTCTTCAAACGAGAGCTGACCGAGACACAAAAGACCGAACTCGGAAACTGGCTTCGACAGCGAAACGGTCATTGCAAGCCGCGGTCCGCGTGTGTCCCGGAGCCGACTGATGTAAAACGATGGTTTCTGCGACCTAAACTTGGATCACACGCTCGAGCTGCTTCTTAAGCATGGAACCATGGCAGTGAGGATTACGCTGCGGATGGATTGATTGATCTGTACTTCATTTTAATAGCGGCGAAGACATGAATCACCTCAGCCTCAAAGTCTGCAACTTCAAATCTTTCTGTCAAAGCTTTAAATCCAGCCTTGCTGAGTACAGAGGGCTTATTTTAGCTACTCTTATAAAGCCCCATCATTAGATATAAAACGTCCCATGGTGCAAGATCCATGTTAAACACTGTGCATGAAAGTATACCTATTCTAGAAGAGGGATCCTGGTATAACAAGAAAAAAGACAGCATTAGGAATGATCTATTTCTAGAACAGAAATCTTGAAAAGCAGATATCTCGACAAGGCTATCGGAAAAACTTTTCATTTTCACATTAGGCACAACTGATTCATACTATGCTCAGGAACGATTGTTCCCGCTCCCCACTCCCTCACTGGGCAACGTTCACATTGTTTTTTGTGCTCCGTTTCTGGGCTCGCTTGCGTATTTACACCCTCCAATACAGCAGGTGGCAGTACAAACCTACATGGTTTGTGAGCCGCCGTTAAACAGAAGAGAAGAAGAAAACAAAGACGTTAACTTTTGCGTTGTCTATTATTGATAATTTAACAATAGAAAAATGTCTTGCAGGTCTTCTTACTTTATCAGCTACGGCTGTGTGGGTCAGAGGACAAGACTTCAGCGGAGTCCAACAGCACTAATAACGTCACCTTTAAACAGCGATCTACTACCATTCTCTGGTATGGTTGCTTCCATATCTGATTTGATCCACGCCCAAGTATACCGTATGGTTCCCATGACCACCTTTTTTCAGCAGACTTGGGAACAGTTCCAAAGCATGGAACGATCCAAAGCATGGAACGATCATGTTCCCAACTATTAAAATGAACCATTTGACTGGAGTCAAATGTTCTCTGCAAACGATCCTGGGGCCCTAATTTGAAAACTCCGTTCGCTGATTTGTCTGAGGCTTAAGACGTCTGGTAGGAATCGTTTCGAAGGTTCTACCTCCTATATTAACGCTTTACAGTTTTGACAAGTAAACAGGAAGCTGGAAGTCTTTATCCATCACATATCCATTACTACACAGTGAAATTCTTCATTCTTCGCATATCCCAGCTTTTGTTAGTAGTCTAGAGTCAGAGCACAAGGTCAGCCATTATACGGGACCCTGGAGCAGACAGGCTAAGGGCCTTGCTCAAGGGCCCAACAATGGCAGCCTGTTAATGATGGGGCTTGAACCGCCAACCTACTGATCAGGTACTCAAAGCCTTAACTCTCTGAGCTACCACTGCAGAAAAGCACAAATATAAAAAATGTTGATCATATTAGTCTCCTTCATAAAAATAATACCCGACACTAACAAATTCAAGGATGTATTGCGTATTGTGCAACACATAGCTTTTGCAGGTTAAAATCCGATTGATCAGAAGATGCTGATAATTTAGTTCTAATAAGCTTATTAATAAGGCAAATAATATATTTGTTTTATTATTCAAGCTTTATTTTAGTATTCAAGCTTTGTAGCAGACTGTTTTTTTCCCCCTTAACCAAAGGAGACATGTCAGGATAGAGGACTTTCTGTTTTTGGTTTCCCTGTAACTCAAACATATCTTGTCCTATTAACTCCAAGAGAGATTCATGAGAGAACACCTGTTCATAGTTGTTATATAATAAGTGATGAGAGGAACTAACATGTTTAGCGCTTGTTATACAACATTCAAAGAAACTCTAAAGTCCGTGATGTACAGTACAAGGGGCATTCAGGTCAAACTGGGACTTTTGATTGTGCAGAATAACAGAACACAGTTAGGGGAGTTAAAACTTATATTTCTCTATATAATCCCCTGCAACACTAATGCACATATCCCAGTGTTTCATTAGTGCTTGGATACAATCGAGGTAGAATGTTTTCTCAATATGTCAGAGCCATGATCAGACTGCCTGCTTCATGTCAGAAACGATGGCCTCCTATAAATGTTCCAAACATGTGGAACTGGCTCCTGTTCCTGTAATGTGCAAGTGGTGCTTCTGAGTGAATGTGTGTAGTTCCCACAGACAGAGGTGTGTCTTTCACAAGTTGGTGACAATTTATCCATCGATTTTCAAGGATCAGGCATCCCACTCACTGAATGTTTATGGGAAAGAACCACAATGGGCGCTGAGCCACCTCGGCCATGGACGAACGGCCACCTTTAAACCGTTTGATTTATGCAAAAGAAATATCACCACAAGTCCCGGTTTGACTTGAACGCCTCACATAAATAGAAAAGGAACAGTAAGCAAGTTTCTGTGGGATAAAGTGGAATAAAAATTGAGGCACCATAGCAAAAAGAAAAAGTGCTTCCTAAAACTTTTTTTTTGGAATAATAATACACTCAAGGCTGTGAGAGACGTGCAGTGTAGGTCAATCTTAGGTCAGTGGGTTAGGTCACATGGTTTGATAGAACGTGGAAAAAAAAATAAAGACAGGAACATGTCATTGCATCATTGGCTGCTCTTGCAGAAAAGGCCTGACAAAAATGGCACAGTGACCTATAAATCTAAGCAGAAATTGTTCAAAGATTATTCAGAGGTTATTGCCTTTCTGAGTCATCGGAGTCAAAAAAACATCCTGTAAAAGAGAGCGCGAGAGAGAGAGAGAGAGAGAGAGAGAGAGAGAGAGAGAGAGATTGCCATTTTCTCCTTCTTTCAAAACCTCTTTTCTCTGCACAGCAAATTCAGACCTCTTCTGTCCAGCATTAATCATCTGAAACGCTTCACTTGTATTGGGAAAACATTCATCAGCAATTTAGTTCCTTGTAATACATCAGTTTGAGGTCTGGGCTCATGACTTTGCACAGAATTAGAATATTTTACCAAAAAGAATGAACCGCATGTCGTTTTTGCTGTTGATGTGCATTTTTTAGTGTCAGCTGGGGCGTTTGTTCTCTTTTACCCCACGTTCTGTGAGGAGGCAAGGCACAGCTGGAACTTCAGGCATGTCCAAAGTTGGTGTGAGGAACAAGTGGCTTTTTCTTTCACTGAAGTGAACTCGTGAATACCTGAATATTCGTTTAAGCCCAATTTATGCTTCCTTTCTAAACAAACACTCACTACAGGCAATCTGGCAACATCGATTAGCCTGAACTGAGCATGCGGAGGAAACCCACCAAGTACTGGGAGAACATGCAGACCCGAGGCGGGAATCGAACCCTCAGCCCTGGAAATGCGAGGTGCTAACCACTACGTCATCGTGGAAGTATGCATACAAACATAATGGATCGATGGTATTATATACAGCGATGACTTTACCCTTCCTGTAAAGTTGCTTTTAAAATAAATCCCAAGATACGTTGTGTAAAATGAGTGAGAGGTTCAAGAGGCATATTTTACAGAGCGATGCCATGAATCGTGAGAGCAGCAACAGACCTAAGAGCAGCTGGAAAGGAACCTACTGGAAGCAATTAATAGCTTTTTATGACACTTTTCTATCCAGCTGGGCCGTAGCTATGAGCCACTGTAATAGAGGAATGCAAACAAATAGCTTGCCCAAAAACCTTTGCTAAGGCATTTGCTACAACATTATTCAGGGTCCAGGTTTGACCAGCTAGTGTCCTGTTGAAATACTAGCCCGTCTCATGCTGTCCAAGCAAATCATGGTCACGTCTGACATAAGGTGTTGGCACAGCCTTGTAAAACGGACACACGCACGAGACCCACCGCCAAGGTCGATGAGTAAACCCAAAACAAGACAGCCCAAGACATTAAAAGCGCTCTTGTACATGTGTTTGTGTTCACATGTCCTCAGGACCACCTGTTTACAGCAGCTCGGGGTAAAAAGTGAAGCTGGGAGGTCTGGAGCATGACTGCTGGGACCCGAGCAGATTCATCCCATCGGCATCCGTGGTAGTAAATCCAAGCTGTAGGATATTATGGACGCAAGCTTGTTAAAAAAAAAAAAAAAAACTGAACATAAACTGTAGAGGCTTCCCACACTAACAACAAAAACCTGGCAATGCTAGAAAGTATGCTCAAACATATTTTATTCATTAGAATGGAAGAGTTGCAGCAAGACTTTGGTACATTTATCACGACCACTTTTTCAAGATTATACACAGTGGCATGTAGAGTGCATTTGATTAACTGCCAAGAAGTACACGCTGCGTGGCATCCAGGCATGAGAACTGAATTCATCAAATTCAGCTCAAAAGAGTCAGTGGGAATCAGAAAATATCAACCTTCACACACACACACACACACACACACACACACACACACACACCACCCCAAACAGCTAAAAGTAATCCAGATATACAATAAAAGGCACAAAGTTACGACCAAACCATGGAAGGAAACGGAACAAGAGAAATAAAAGTGGCTCGTGCAGTTAAACACCTTGTTGAGCAGCCCTTAAGGTTGTGGGTTTGAATCCCATCTCTAGTCTATGTCCACAGAGATTGCACGTTCTCTCATAAGTTTAACTCGAAGGGATTAAATTGTTTGCTTAGCCATATTAATGGCTATACATCACTTTCGCATATACTGTACATAATACACATTTGAATCTCTGTTGGCAGAACACACATGAATTTTAAACTGATACACGAATTGAAAACAGACTTTCTGTGCTAAATCACTTGGGCTGAAACATCACAACAGTAACTCATGTACTATATAGGACAGCTATACTGCATGTAAGTCCTTGATGCACATAAAGCATTATTAACTATGAAGGTTTCGTTATGTGATGCTTGTTCTTCATAGTGACTCGTCGTCTCATGTGTCAGCTCGTAACAATCCTTAAACTCATTAAAGAGTTTAAACACGTTAAACAACCAATAATCTAAATTTTAGTAGCCTTTGTTGCATCCTCCACTACGACTCCAGTGAAACCTGGCCAGTGTGTCAGTTTGGTTAAATCCCACAGGTGATCATTTTTCAGGATAATTTGCTCAACCTACAGAAGCTCAGGTGCAAGAACAGGAAGAAGAAGAAAAAAAAACAAAAAAAACATTCAGGGCATGGAGATTTCACGTCAGTTATGATTATTGTAGGTCTAGACAGGAGCACACTGCAAATCTGAGGGGCCCCAGCAAGACACGAGACATGGTCCCGCCCACAAGTACGGCTGTCAATCAGAAACTCTGACGGGGATGGGTAGGACAGACGTAGATGCATCAAGAATAGAGTGCACGGAATTAATACTCTGGAAGTTTGTTTTCAAGTTAAAAAACAAACTCGACAGATTTTTGAATGCTTATAACAGTTTGTTTATTGACCAGAACGCATGGCTAAGTATTTCTATTCACATTCATAGACTCTTAACAGGAGAAAACGTAAGCATTCTTTAAAGGGCCATGTGAGAATCTTCACCCATGCACTTACTTCATTTAGGACAGTCAATCCAGCTTCACTCACCCCTTTACTTTGATTCCAACAATAATAATTATGCAAATTATTTATATTTCTTTATGAGTATTGATACTAAATCTGTTTAAGCTTCTAGAAGTATATGGCGTGACCCTATAAAAATTGTTGCTTAAATTCAAGCATTTCATGCAAAATTCAGGATTGGGAAAAAAAAAAAAAAAAAACAGCATTTGGCATTAAATTCACTAATCCAACATGTTCATTGTTTGCAGATGGATGATTCAGACGCATCGCATCCATAACGGTAAAATGTCACGGCCATAACACCAGTTTATCCTGAATCATTTATTCCGAAACTGACAACTTTTATTTTATTTATTTATTTATCGGCCAAAAAAGTGTATTATTCTATAATGCAAAACTGTTAAGATATTGCAACACAAGTTTGACATGGTTCTGTAACCATGTCAAATTTATGTTGCAACATCTTAACAATTTTGCATTTTAGAATAATACACTAATTTAGGTTTATGTCTTTTCATGTGAAATCTAAATTGGACTAAGTTTTATCTGAATTAGGGTTGGGCGATGTCGACCAATTTGGCATCGTACGTTGTCTAATGTGAAACATCGCGATGGACGATGGCATCGTCGTTGTGGGGGGGGGGGATGGGGATTTGTTGTTAAATAATTAATTCATAACGAATTAATT